>JAGFMF010011925.1:3226821-3383758 GCA_019455555.1 Galemys pyrenaicus
TCCTTCCTTCCTTCCTTCCTTCCTTCCTTCCTTCCTTCCTTCCTTCCTTCCTTCCTTCCTTCCTACCTACCTGCCTACCTACCTACAAATATTTATTGAGCACTTCTTGTGTGTCAAGCTCTGTCTGGGCCAAAAGAAAAAATAGTGAATAAAACAGACAAAATTCCATTTCGTAAGGGAGTTTGTGAGATAGTAAATCACAATGAAAGAAACATTTTGCTAGAAGGTAAAAAGGAGTACAGAGAGAAACAAAGAGAGATGCCTTTGGTACTGGAGGAGGGTTGAAACCAAGTAGGCAGGGCGGCCTCCCTGAGAAGATGCCATTTGAATATGGGCATGAAGGATTCACAGGGGAGCAGGCCACAATGACATTTCCAAGTATAAGCAATAACAGCACACACGTTGTGTAGCCAGCCACGCTGGAGCAATAGGAAAGAGACCAGGATCGCTGGAATAGAGGGAGCGAGAGGGATGGGGTCATGAGGTCAGGGAGGCAGGGGCACCAGGTCCTGCATGGGGGTTTGATCTTTAGCTGCAGGGTGCTGGCAGCCACTGGGGGTTAGGGCAGGATGGCATGTATTGATCTTACAACTTTTTAACGGGTTTTCTTTGGCTGATGTATTGAGAATAGACTATAACAAGGCCAGAGGAGAAGCAGGCGGGGAGTGAGGCGGCCATGGCAGCCAGCCAAGCAAGAGCCAGGGGGTTTGCATCAGGATTAGAAGACAAAGGGGTGCAGAGTGATTGCATCGAGAATGTATTCTGAAGGTAAAACCAATGAGACTTGCTGACAGATTTGATATAATAAGAGAAAGACAGGAGGCCAAGGATGTCCCCAAGGTTTCTAAGCCACTGAGATGGGAAGAGAGCCTAGGTTTCAGGAGAAGATCATGAACCCATTTTGAAAATATCAAGGTAGATACACAAGTGGAGGGAGAAAGATTCGGAAGACTATAAGTAAGGAGGGTGGCCGGTGTCAAATATGCATTTTTGTATTTTAATTTATCTCTTTCCTCTTCTTTTTGCCTCACATGGTGTGTAGGCTGGGTGGGTGGTAGTTAAATTAACCATCCACTTCATAGACTCCTGCAGAATCTCCAGACGGGCTCCTGCAGAAGTGGAGGCGAAGTGAATATCAAGCAGGGCTTCTGGCTGTGGAGCTGGAGGCATGATTGATAGGAGTTTAATTTGCTCTTTTTTGGTAAAGATGTGGGAGTGTTTTCAGTTGTACCTGGAATATTGGATTATGTTAAGTGAAGGTATTTTGAGAACTGCTTTGAAGGAGAGAAACATGGCTGGAGAGGTTCACTGCAGTAGACATTGCTAGTTTCTGACTTCAGCAACTCCCAGGGTTTACTTCAGAGAGTTCAGGCCTCTCCTGTGTAATGCAGGTAATGACAGTGCCTGGAACTGCATCCAAGCTCTTCAACTTTCAGTGTTATGGACCTTGAACCAGCCCCATAACATGCATCTTGAAAATGATAATTGTGACGCTTGAGTAAGACTCATTCTACAACCTACTGACCATGGTCTCTGTGCGGAGCATTTATCTGGCTTGGTATTTGCTCTGGAACTGATTTATCCTTTATTTCCCCAATGGGCTGAGCTCTCAGCCCTGAACTCTGTCTAATTGACTGTGGTCTTGTTCTTTTGTCCTAGTTCCAATAGAGCTTTTCCATTCAACCAACATAGGATTAAACCCCGACTGCTGGCCTTTATTGGAATTTGCTTTCTTGGAAGGGTCCCAAAGGATCAGGGTGAATGGGGATGTGGAGCCAAAAGCACATGCCAGGGATGAACCAGGCTGGGCAGACAAATATCCTAACATGAAAACAGAGTCAACCTGAGGTCGGTATCAGAGGCCAGAGAATGACCAGAGGCTGCAGAGACATGGGGCAGATGAATTAGAGGTTGTCCAGATAATGACGGATAATGTCTCCTGGATGGGCAACAGGATACCAACCAGGGAAGAGCAGGGAGATGCGTCTCCTGGCTTGTCTTGTGTTCTATCTACGGAGTCACATGGATAATCTGGATTTATGTAATGCCTGAAGACACAATAAGCACTCATTGTCTCCATTTGAGTGAGTCTCCTAGGCCTGTGATTTTGACAGGCCTCTGAAAGTGAGTATCAAGCAGCCTGAAGCAGGCCACAGCATCTTTCAGAACTGCACCTAAAACACCACTATCTACGTTCACTGCATGGGGCTTTGGATTCTTGACACCCACTGCTGGTGAGATCAGTGTCCCTATGTCCCTGTGCTAGATGGCTCCAGCACAGGGCACCACCCGTAGTGTCCCCTCCCTCACCCCCTTGGAAATGAACCACTGCTGTCAATTTCCTGTCCAGTGTGACTTTCAGAGACACACTGGGGAGCATTTTATTGAAGCTGGGAAATCGGAAAGCATCTCAATTTCTCTTGCACCAAGATTTTATTATTTCCTTTGAAGTGAATTTTCAAATACACCAGACAAGTCAATGCTCAAATGAAAGTATGAAAATGCATGTAAAAATCAAAAAAGAGGGTATGGGGGGAGGCTCTCATTTTGTATCCTTGCATTTGTTAATGGAAAGATCACCTCTGTACATCCACAAGCAGATGGCCACACAGAGCCCCAGTTCCCAGGGGAAAATCACTCTGAGGCTTCTTAGTTCTTATTTCATTCACCGGTGTTAGCTACTTATCCTTCAGAGGCAGTAGTCATTCTAATAAAACACTGCTTAATTTATTAACATTTTTCTATATGTGCTATGATGAGCATTCTCTCTATCATCAAATAAAGCAAGCTATTTTAATTGTATACCATAGGACTCAATTATGTTAAAATGATCTTGGCCTTAGAAGTGACATTTTAGACCATGGAGAATCCGTCCATGACGCCTGTGGCGGGGGAGGATGCTTTCAAGGGCAGCTCAGGAGGTGAGAGTCAGGAGAGTTTTCCTGTGCTATTACCAGCCTCTGGATGTGATGACAAATTGTCCCCATGACAGGGCCAAGCCTAGAGGTGTTTCCCTGGGCTGACTTCCGAGCTCTACTGCCTGATATTCTTTTTTTTTTTAAAGATTTATTTATGCATACAAGAGCTGGGGTACAGGTCAGAGTTGCGGGAGAGGATTCACCAGAGACAGAGTGGGGAGCAGAACAGGCAGATCGACTGAAACACACTGCTGAGGGGAGCAGCGGGTGAGGCAGGAGAGGTCTGCTGTGCCATGTGGGTCCCCTTCCTGGCCAGAGATCGAACTCACGTGCTGCTATGCCACAGATGCTTCACAGTGTAGCGCGCAACCCACTGAGCCGCCAGGGAGGCCCATCTACTGCCTGATATTCTAAGGGACCCCACTGGGGAGCCAAGGTAGGCATAGTTCTGATCAAACCAGAATGCTCTGAGCAGTCACAGACTTAATATCCAGTGGCACTTAGAAAAAAAGCACCTGAGCATCAACCCAGAATGGGGTAAACATGGAATGCATAGTTCTTCCCACACACCTAGCCTGCTGAACACCAGTTCTTCCCACACACCTAGCCTGCTGAACACCAGCAGGCCAAATACTGATCTCTGCTTGGATCCCGTCCCGCTCTATCTTCCTACTTATCTTGCCTCATGGCCCAGCCTTTTCCTGGACTCCAATTCCTTCTTGGAAGGACAGCACACCAAAGATGGCCTCACCTGCTCCTTAGCGCTTGGAGTCTTTGCAGTGCTCCATCCTGGTCCAGTCCTAGGAGACTGCTGGAGCTTTCTGTGAACTCACACATCACAGCCCTCCTGGGCACAGATGTTGTTGGCATCACACCAGTACCTACAATTCCCTTCAAACACCGCGTCTCAAGCTCTGGGGGCAAACTCCTGCCACTGGCCCAGTGTCTGCCTGTGGCCTAGTGATCAGTCTTCTTACTGTTCCTTCTCCCTGCTGACCTGGAGTGGCCACCCAGCCCCAGCCTTTTCCCACGCCTTTTTTATGATGTTTGCAGGCACAGTCTGTTCAACAAAGTTGGGTATTGACACGGCAGAGCCATTCACTGTATCGGCAGCCATCACTCGAGCATCACTGGAAGGGCTCATTCCTCAGTGATTCCAGACCTAATCGATGCCCAAGAGTAAGGCATAGTTTCACTAAGACTATTCACTTTCCAGAAAGTGGCAGCTCTTCTGCCCACCTGTAACCATGCAGAGACCACTTTCTTTCTCCTTTTCCTAATAAACCTGTACTTTAAGGGAAAAAAAAAAGATTATTCACTTTCTAGCTGGAACACTGAAAACCAGCGATTGTTTGAGGTCTTGGGCAAGGTAACTGGGGCTCTCTGGCCTGTTTGTGGCTATCACACTCATAAGCGCACTTGCCATCACTTCCTGACAAGTCCGGGCTTCAGTGTTGGTTTTGTTGCCATTGCCCCACAAATAGGAGACACCATCCCAGGAAGAAAGGAAGCCTCTCCTCAGTTCAAGAACTGGGGTCTTCTGACCCCCTGGACAGTTACTCAGCTCAAAGAAAGTAAGTGGAAGGGGGCGGCACTAAGCTTGGAAAGCCTTATTCCCAGGAAGGGAATCTAAATAGTACTTTCTCTTTACATAAGATAGTTTCCATGGCAAAATGTCAGTGTACTACAGAGCCGTCTTCAACTGTGACGCTAGAGGAAGTGCATCCCTGGGCGGTGGGGGGGCTTGTGTTCATTCTCCAAAGGGAGACTACAATTACACTACCTGTGGAGGCCCCAGTTTTCACAGTCTCCACAGCAAGTGTATTTTATTAAAAAGAACTGGCTCTTTGCTGTCAACTGAGTTAATGTACCAGCTTGGAAGCTTCACTCCTCCAAGGTGGCCCTGTGGGGTCAGGAGAACAGCAGGTTGATTTCAGAGAAGCAGAAGCCTGAACTACTTCCATCTCAGCTCTGCTCTTCCTTCTGCACACGTGCACACTCACAATTAAAACTAGCCACCAACTTGTAAGTAAAATGCTTTCAAAGCGAATGCTTTTATTAGTCTCTCTATCCTACCGAGTTTATCTGCTGTCTTTGTGATAAAATCTCAACCTTTATCTCTATCTAATAGGTCTTTTTAAATCTAATCTGTGGTGGCTTGATTTAATGGAGGGCTAGTGGGAAGCCAGGTAAAATGATACGATTAAAAGCATCTACTCAGACCTCAGCAGTGCCAACTATTGTCACAAGCACGCAGATCATACTTCATAGGCCATCATACAAAGTCTCCATAATCTGACCCTGACCCACATTTTGAATGATAGCTTCCATAACTTATATTTTAGAACACCTGTTATTTTATCAGCCCCCACCCTACTTTTTCTGAGAAATACACTTCATATTTTATCCTCCATTGCCTGTTTCTCATTTCTTCTCATAAAAACTTCTTTCCCAGTCAAAATAAGTGATTTTCCATGTGACATTCATGTCCTATATTTCTGCAAGATCCCTCCTCTCTGTGCACAGTGGTTGATACTTTGGTTCAGGGTTGACACTCAGCTCGTGCTGGGGTTTTAGAACCTGAACAAGAACCTGAGTTCCTCCTTGGAGGCAAGCTAGCAGGAGATCCAGTGCCAGAGTTCCCCACAGGAGGAGGGGGGAGATGAAATTGATAAGCCGAGAGAATCAGTGATGGGGTGGTCATTTACAAGCCACTTGTCCCATCTGTCATTATCACCAATGGCCTCTGCCATCCCACGATTTTATGAACATTACTGTCAATTTCCATTTTTTACCTAAGGTTTAGCAAATTGATTGTTCATTTGTAGCCAAAATAATCCAGTGAACACATATGGTATGTGCTTTTCCACCCATTTGTGTCTTCGTAGGTGCTGTTTCCTCTGTGAGAATCTGTTCCCTCATTTCTAACTCACAGCTTCTACCTTTCTTTCAGATCTGAGTTTAAATGCCAAAGCCTTAATTTAAAATGGTAGCCAACATCCCCAGGCAAACTGATGGCGTGCTCTCTGCTCTTTTGTACTCACTGCTTCTTAATGCAGTTATTTTTTCCTTATGATAAAGCTACACATGTATCCCTCTGATCTCACCTCTTATCCTTCATTAATTGTACCATTTCCTAAGGCAGGAACTGTGTCTTGATTGGTTTGCTCTTCCCTATGATATCCAACATGGGACTGATATGTGAAAAATACTCACTTAGGGCCTCCATGGTGGTGCAATGGGTTAAGCTCCACACTATGAGGCAAACTGCAGCCACTACAACATGAGTTCTTGCCTCTCTGCCTCTGGCCAGGGAGGGGACCCACACGGCTCAGCAGGCCTCTTCTACCTTGCCCACTGCTCCCCTCATTGGTGTATTTCAGTAGATCTGCCTGTTCTGTTCCCCACTCCGTCTCTGGTGAATCCTCTCACTGCCCACACCTCTGGCCTGTACCCTAGCTCTGTATGCGTAAATAAATAAATCTTTAAAAAAAATACTCAGACTTTTCTTTTTTCAAATATTGGTTGAATGTATATGCAGGAGTTTATTCTAGGCTCTCTATTCTATTCTATGGAGCTATATATTGATTATATAATCTGTGTATTTTATTACATTATGTTTATTGAAGTTACTGGTTTCCAGCATTGTATACTATCTACAGAGGATTGCTATGACACCACACCCATCACCAAAGAGCCAGTAATCCTCCAACAAAGTCCACTGGGCCCCTCCCGCACTTGCCCCAACACCCTCTTCGTCTCTGGTAGCTTCAGTTCTGTGGTCCTATTTCTCAAGGTTTTTTTGGATTTATTTTTTTCTGTTCCTTTCCTTTGTTTCTTTATATCCCACAGATAAGTGACATCATCTGGTGTTTGTCTTTCTCCTTTAGACTCATTTTGCTAACCATAATTCCTTTCAGTTCCATACAGGTTGTTTGAATAGCAAGATTGTATCTTTCTTTTTTATAGTTGAGTAGTATTCCATTGTGTATACAGACAATATATCTTCTTTATCTATGCTTGTGCTATTGAGCATTCAGGCTTTTCCATATTTTGACTGCTATAAATAATGTTGCAATGAATGTAGGGTTGCACATACCCCTTCAAATTAGTGTTTTTACATTCTTTGGGTAGCTATTTAGAAGTGGAATTGATGGATCATATAGCACATATATACTGAATGTTTTGAGAAATGACTTACTGTTTTTCATAGATGTTGGACTAGTCTCCATTCCCACCAGTCCATACAAGGGTTCCTTTTTCTCTACATCCTAACATTTGTTGTTTCAGAGCAGGGCTATATGGGTACTGCAGCTGCTCCAGGACAGCGGCCAATAGAGGACACCTCACTCTCTGTGGGCTCTTCACCCATATGCACAATGGCAAGAGCTCTCAGGCTCAGGGAACAACAATGGGGTTTATTTAACAAACAGGGGAAACAAAGAGTTACTAAGACCACAAGTGGCCACTTATCGCACCCTAGACAGAGTCCACAGTGTTCAGAAGTCCCAAACAGCGGGTCACGAGATGATTCCGAGCAGCCCACAGCAACCATGAAGGTCCAGGTGAACAGCACCAGACACTGGAACAGACAACAGCAAAGGCAGCACCATATGGTGGTGCCAAATGGTCTGATAAACCATGTCTCTTTGAGACACCAGGCCTGGGCCTTTGGTGCATGCAGAGATTACGGCGACAAGACCAGAAGCAGGCCCAGTCTCCGGGTTCCTGCAAAACTCTTTGGTTTATCTTCTTTGTAAGTCAGCTGCTGGAAGCTTTTTTTCCGAGGCAGGAGGCAGAGAGAGTGGGACGAGTCTAGGCTACAGATCCACATCTTGGGACCCAGAGATCACGCCTGTGCTTCCTTATAGCCACTCCTAGTGTCTCCCACCCTCCATGATCCCTCCTGAAGAGCCCATTTAACCTTGCTGGCACCGAGGGTGTGACCGCCCACAGGCAGCAGCTTACCCATACCTTTTCCTAACAGTTTTCTGCTTAAGATGCAATGAGAAAAACACCAGTTTAGCTTTTTTTTTCTGCTCTTTTTGATATGGGCCATTCTCACAGGTCTGAAGTGGTTTGATTTTGATTTGGGTCTACTTGTCTTTTACCCAACCTTAGAAGAAAAGCTTTCAATTTTTCACCACTGACTATGTCACATATAGTCTTTTTTATGTTGAGGTATGTTCCTTCTAGCTCCATTTTTATTAAGAGTTTTTAAACATAATTGGACACTTGATTGTCATATGCTTTGTCTACATCTATTGATATAATCACATGATTTTTATCTTTCCTTTTGTTGATGTGGTTCATTACATTAACTGATTTGTATTTTTTGAACCATCTTTGCATCCCTGGCATAAATCCTCCTTGGTCATGGGACAGGAGCCTTTAAAAGTATTGTTGAATTCAGTTTACCAAGATTTTGCTGCAGATTTTTACATCTTTGTTCATCAGGTACATTGGTCTGTTGTTTTCCATTTTGTGTGTATGATATTCCTTATCTGCATTTGGTATCAAGATAATGTTGTCCTCAAAAATGGTTTTGGAAGTATTCCTTCTTCTTCAATATTTTAGAAGAGTTTAAAAAGGATGGGTATTAGTTTGTCTTTCAAGGTTTGGTAAAACATACTAGTAAAAACTGGTCCCAACCTTTGTTTTCTGGGAGACTTTGGATCACATTTGTGATGGGTCTTTTTAGGTTTTCTATTTCTTTCTGATTCAGTTTGGAAGGTTATATGGTTCTAAAGTTTTGGCCATTTCTTCTAGGTCATCAAATTTATTGCATAAAGATGTTCTTAGCAGTCTCTTATGATCTGCTGCATTTCTGCTGAGCTGTCTGTAACTTCTCTTTTGTTTCTGATTGCATTTCTTAAAGTTTTCTCCATTTATTCTCAAGAGGATTGGTGCTCGAAGACACAGCATGGGTGGTTATCCAGGAACAAGCCTACAGGCTGAGAGCTGGAGGAGCAGGGTCGTGGAGGTCACTGCAGTAGATTGCCAAGAACACGAGCCTCCTTTGGTGCTCCAGCCTCTTGAGCAGAAGGAAGTATCTGCAGTCCCCATCTGCTAGTGTGGGTCAGGGCAGTCTCCACCAGCGATGCTCTCTCAAACTGCAACTGACCCAAACTGCAGTCTACTGATCTCAGCAGGTTTTGCAGGCAGTACCTTCCCCCTGAGGTGCAGGCACAAGCAGTGTGTCCAGAGGCTATAGATTTAATCCACAGGCAGACACCACAGGAAGTTGCAGATTGCATAGTGGTAATTAGGTAGTCCAGATGCCTGCTAAGCCCAGGCTGTGGAGGGACTGCTTCCGGGGACTGCTGAGTTAATCTCCAGCAACCCCAAGGATGTCAGCCCCAGTCTGCTCAGCAGTCAGTGAGCTGAAGGCGATATTTCTGGAAGGTGATATTTGTCCATCTGTAGTAGCTAGGAGTGGAGAGAAGCCCCTAGAGTCCAGGTGGGGAGGGCTAGGAGCTTCTCCCAGTGCATGGACTCATTTCGCAATCTTTTCCTACCATTTGGTGGTCTCTGTCTCATCTGTCAAGTCCTCAATTCTATTTCAGATTCAGTTGCTTCCTTGCTGATGATGATCCACTATGTCCATGAAGGAAACGACAACTCCAGGGAGAAGTTATTGCCATTTCAGTTCATATCTCATTTAGCTTTTTCTTAAGTTGTGTCATAATCTGATTCTTCCAAGCATTGGAAGCAGACCTCTGGAGGGAAAGTTTCCTAATCAAGAAAATTCCATCCAATTACTCTGTATTCCAAGCCTGAGTTTTAGGCTCCTGGAATAGGGAACCCTTTTCTGACCACAAGGCTGCTTGAGATACAGTTCCTCTTTCAGTTCCTACTGAAACATCATTTCCCTTGGGCACATCCCTTCAATTTGAGCCCCTCTGAGCTCATCACAGGACAATGCTGATGGGTCATTCTACTTCAGTTCTTCCCACTGAATTTAGGGTTAGAACCAGTATGTAAGACCAAACTAGGACACAGAAACTAAGAGAACCAGCAAAATATAGAACTCACCATCCCAAGAAATCAAGATGCCACACTTCAAAAGATGCAAATAAAACATATTCTATTCTTCTACTCATGTTACTTTTGGAATACCCCATGCCATCCCTAATTCTCTGACTATGGAATTTTTATTTTTCAGAATGTCTCTCATAACCCAAGTTTCCCTTAAGTGTTTCTTCTGCAGCCTCTTTGGAAGTTTCTTCCCCCTGTTCTGCCCCTCCACTCTAGCCAATGCCCCTGTCTTGTAGCCTTTGTTTTCAAAGGGCTTAACTTGCTTTGCTTCATGTATGTATCACCCACATCTGTTTTCCTGACTAATGCACAGGCTGGAGTTTGTTTTTTCTGGTGTCCTATTCCCAGCATGGAGTCTGGTACAGATTAGGTGCTCAGTCAATATTTATTGTCAGCATCATCCCATAATTAGATGATGACAACAGGAAATATTTATCTTCCTGCATCTAGGTAAAGCTGAACCTGATTAAGCAAAGCAGATAGGTGTCTGGGCAACTCCTGAAGCATTCCAACAGTGGAAAAATTCATAACTTAACTCAGCAAACACTTGTAACACTGATGTAGTTTGTTCAGTGACAATAAATATGTTTGCATTGTTATTTCGTCTTTCATCTGCTGTTTGTTCCCCTTTGCGGTAATATCTCGAGCAGATAGATACTATTACCTTTCTTGTAACCTTCACTGCATCTAACATATGATAAGAAGTAGAGTAGATAATAAATGATTAATTAATTGACTGACTCAGCTAATAAATATTTCTTTGACTTTTGCTGACTGTCAAAGATATCTGAATCAGGACATTTTTCTTTAAGGGTTCTCTGTCCATGTTGGGAGACATTGCATTTTATTATAGCTTGTTGTTTATGAATTTGAATCAGAATGGAGACATTTCCTGGGAGATATGGGAACAAAGCAAGGGGTCGCCAATTTTTGCTCTATAAAGTGCTTCACAGATGAGGGGCTATTTGAATTTCATTTTGCAATTATACTGGCTACTCAGGAAAAAAAGACTCTGGGTTGCTGGTTTCTAGTAAAAATGTCACAGTTTCATGCCTAAATACTGCATGACTCTGTTTGCCTGGCAAAACTGACCCACATCTTCCATGCCACGGAATGGGTGTCGATCCTGAATATAGCATGAGCACATGGAGACAGCACATGGAAAGGTTCAATTCCTTAGCAGTAAACCTTCAAGAAAGTCATTACCTCTATAAGCCTTAGTTTTCCCATATGTAAAATAGGTATGATAACCTCATTCAAATGGAAATTCAATTATAAAAGTGTTTTGAGACTTATAACCCCAATGAGGGTCTTTCGTTTGCTCTAGTGAAAATACTCTACTGTTCCTTAAGGTCTAGCATGATCTATTGTGTTAGTCTCATCTTATTTCTTTCCTTCAAGGAGCTCACTCTTCCATGAGGAAAGAAAAACTACAGCCCCCACTGCTAACCCAAGAAGGAATGGACAGAGCGATAGGATGGAAGAAGCAGTTAAAATATAAAATAGTAGCAAGGGGCTGCAATTGCCCCTGACTGCCCATTGCTGCTCTAGTTTTTATAGTCCATTAAAACCTACAATCACTGTAATGTTTATGCATTATTGGGGAGATAAATTGCATAATTTTCATTTTGCAATTTAAATGTAATTATGATCTTACTAATGACTAAAACCTGAATTTGCTAGACTATCAGTTTTTCTAACCCTTGCCAAAATTATAGGTAATTACTTAAGGCTTACAATAATTATAAGTCCATCTCTTAAATAATTAATGTGCACTTTCATGGTACAAAACAGCTAGTAATCAAACGACCTCTGCTTACACTGCAAACCCATGCAATTAGGCCTATTGTGTGGGTCTGTGGAAATATACCCATTTGCAAGAGTCCCTTCAGTTAGAAGCTGAAACAGAGTTACTGTGTTTTATAGCATTGAATAAGGGAGAATTCCCTTGCTGCCAGGAGGCTGGGAAAGAAAGCGACCCACAAAATTGGTTGAAAATTCAATATTAATCTATACAATTCTACTATAGCTGGTGGGAGTTGGGCTGAGAAGTGGGAGGAAAGTGAGAAATAGCTTCACACGGGACTTGGGGCAATGGGAAATGATCTAATTTTCACAAAGAATCTAAGTGTGTGCATTTGGAGATGTTATCGCCTGCTTTTTTTGTCCTTTTCTTCTTTAGGGGACATGCCAATGCCATCCCCTAACATAAACACTGCCAGGCTCTGATGGTGCAGGCATAAGTAAGGCAAGTTTTTTTTTCTCCCCCTGGAGGAATGAACCCACTGATGTGTGCGTGAGGTTGGCAAGCAGATAATACACTCTAACAAGTACTTCAAATTTCTACAAAGTACTGGTAGATATGAAAGGGGTGGATCAAAATTTTGTTTTTCACTATTCATTACTCAACTCACAGGTTCTAAAAGGTTTTAAAGTTTCCTGAGCCTGCAGTCGCCAATACGGAACATTCCAGAGAGTTTAAACCCTAATGCACTCAGTCTTTCCTGGGCTCTTAGTCCCTCATGAGTCAGACATTGCTGATCATTTCAGTCACTATGCCAAATATTGTTGATTCAGAAAACATTAGAAACGAAATCCCAGAATTCGACTACTCAGCATTCTGTGTTTGCTATTTGTTTCTCTGCCTCTTTCTATCCGGATCACGGTCAGCTCCACTCAAGTCTCAAATATGTTAAACTAGTTCAAGATGATCCAAGCAGTTCAAACTGGCAAAAAGTGGTGCAAATGAGATCCAACTGGTTAAATACTGTTCCAACTGTACCCAACTAACTCAGCTGTTTCTAACTGGTTCAAACCAGTTCAAATAGGATCAAATAGGCTCCAACTAGTTCAAACTACTTCAGTCTGGTTCATATAGGATTCCACGCATTCAAACATGTTCAAACCAATTCAAACCAGCTCAAACAGAATTCACATTGACCCAAGTGTGGATCAAACCAGTTTTAACTTGCAAACCAGATCCAACAGGATGTAACTGGTTCTCACTGGTTCAAACCACTTCTAACTATATAAAATTTTTTCAAATTGGTTCTAACCAGATCCAGCAAATCCAAAGAGGCTGAAGCCTAAATCAGACTTGTCTGATCTGATTCATTCTGGTTCAGACTAGACCCAGCAGAATCAAATTGGTACAAACTAGTTCAAAACAGTTCCAACTGTTTCAAATCAGATCCAACTGGAAGAGACAGGTTCCAGTTGTTTCCCACTGCTTCAGACTGGGTCTAACTTTTTCAAACAGGCCTGACTAGACAAAATAAGTTCAGAACTGTTCAAACTGGATAAAACTGGTTCAAACAAGTTAAATAGTTCAAACTGATGTCACTTATTCAAGCTGGGGTCTGAAATCTTGCTTAAGTCTAAGTAGCTTCTGGCTGGAAACCAGAGGAAATGGGGAAATGGAACCAGACAAGTTTGGAATTAAAGGAGAAAATTAAGAATACAAACTAAGGTAATGGCCGCCACTGGTAGTCTCTCCACAGGTCTCTCATCCATGTCACTTCCAAGTGTCCCTTTATGTCTAATCTACACGTGTCTCCTTCCCTGTCTTCTAAGTTCCTGATGCAAGTCTAAAACTGAGAATCAAGTGGGACTTCTTTATATGTCTCTCTGCTTCATGTGCCTCTTCCAAGTCTTTATTTTCTTCTACCTTTTCTCCACACTCAGCTCTTCTTTTCACTAGGGGAGACTCTCTGTAACATATATACTTCTGCAAGCCTAACCCTATCACAACTCTTCAAACATTCAGGTACTTCAAACATTGGTACTTCTCTCCGGGGGAACTTATAACCAGGTTTGGTCCTCTCTTTTGCCTTCTTTTTCATACCCCAAAATGCTGAAATTACATTCACTGTTGGCAAGCCCAGAGCACATATTGTGTCTCTAAGCAGTTGGATTTCCATTCAATCCAGGGTAGCGCACCCTTGTGCTTCATGGTGTGCTTACCACCTCCACCAGGCTCTGCCGGAGGTTGCTGGTGACCTCCTGTGCACCTCTGTTTGTTTTATAAAAGAAGACACAGTAGACCAACTGGGGAATTCTTGTGGAATAGACTGTTACTCATAACAATAGATAAGATTATTCTCATACATACTGCTGGAAAACAAGTCTTTTCTTTTCTTTTGGTCTGTTACAAAAATTATAGGCTAAGTCACAACATTCTCTGAGAACTCCTTCTGTGGGTCTCAGAGAAAAGAATATGTTCCTAAGGACATTTAACTCTAGACGCCTTGCAAGTGAACCAGTCACATTAAATAGTATCTTTGGTTAACAGCATGTTAGCCTCACCCAGCCTCCTTATCTTTTGCCTACCTGGGGGTGCAAAGAGGATGCAAAACCCCCTTTGTTCTCAGTTGAAAATAAGTGGGATATTAAAATAACTTAAAGTATGACTTTTCAAAATAAATAAATCATCAAAGAAATCTTTTCTCAGTCTCATTTCTAGTATTTCTCTGTTGAAGCTGTTGGAGGACAAAGGAAATCATTCCATGCCTTTCTGGGTTCTTCTATGTTAGCAAATAATCAAACAAGCATCCAATGGATTGATAGGAGAAAAGATCATATGGATATTTAATAATAACATATATGACACTTGTATACATGGGAAAAACTCAGCATTAGTGACTAATTCACCCGGTTGCTTTCTTAAATATCTAGCTAATACAAGGGAGGTTGATGAAAAAGAGGATAAATTTAGTTAGGGTGTTTACTAGGAAAATAAATGAATGCAGATTTAAATTCTGCCTTCTTTATAGAAAAGAGATTAGGAAATTAGGCCTTCCTGGGAGACATCCTTACAGAGAAATTTACAAATAAATATGAAAAGCAGCCTCCATTCAACCTTCAGAGATCCTCCGGTAAAATAAGCCTCTTTGCAAGGACAAGTTTTTGTGGTAGCAGGGTTTTGCTCCCCTACCCACTCATACTAACAGACCTTTCTGATATACTCTTGTTTCTTGCACCACTGTAGTAACCTCCAGTGAGTCCAGCCTCTCCAGGCTTCAGTCTCCTGCTCAGATGCTGCTGAATAAAAAAAAAAGCAGCCTCATTCTACTTTGTCTTGACGGGCTATGATGTCATCACAGTGAACTCTGTAGTTTTGCTGGCTGTTGATAACTGGTACAGGACCACCCCCTTCCAGCAATCCCCTTCCCCGTTGTTAGATGATCAAGATAAGGCATCAAATTGTTACAGGGAAACCACACGTGCTTAAGAACTCAAGACAAGACCCATCAGCAGACACACAGAGAAAAATGGGGGGAAAAAAGGTTATTTACAAGGGGAGTTTAGGGAGATTAACTGGTCAACACATCCTACCAAAAATATCTGAGCTGAGAGACCAGGATGTGTGCCAAAGCCAGAAAGACACGAACATTGTATGCTCTGTCTTTTAAGCCCAACATGACTGTTCAATTCTGCCCCCAGCTCCCAGCGCTCCCAGTCAGGGAGACAGGTCCCTTGCAGGCTGGGAGTTCAAGTCTCCACACCTGAGGTCTAGTGGGCATGGCAATGGGGGTGGAAACTGTTCTGAAAACCACTAGCTTGGAGTTTGTTTCTCACTGTTCCTGCCAGAGCGGCAGAACCTCTGCTGAATTCAGAACTGACTCTTTTGCTATCCACCAACCCATTTCCAGAGCAAGTCTTCCCTTCTTCCACCTTCCCTCTCCTGTAAGAGGGACAGTGAGGAACTGTAATAGTGTGGTGTCTATCCACAGAAAGGGGAGGTTCAGATTCCCTCCCTACCCAAGGAAGGATGTTGCTGAGCAAGGAGGAGAAGCTGGAGAAGAAGCAAAGATAGACGATGGGGAGAAGCTGGAGAAGAAGCAAAGATAGACAACGGAAGAATCAAGAGAAAGGAAAAGCCCTGGAGGAATTGCATGGAGCAGAGAAACATGTAAAGAAGCTGCACTTGCTTCTTGGCCTTAGACTTGTACTAGAGAGTTCGGGGACATGGAGACACTTGAAAGAGACAGAGATGTGTTTGGGTGAAGACCTGTGAGGAGGCTAACAATGGCTGACTTTCTCTTGATTTTGATTTTGCTCTTATCCTTCCAGACTTACCTGGCCCCTTCTGCCCCTTTACCAGAAGGTGCCTTAAGCTTGTGGCAAGCTCTCAATTCTCAGTGGCCCTGCTTTGGGCCAAACTTGTTTGGCTAGGCATTTACCCAGAAAGGAATGTGTAACTTTGTGTGTTTCATGGAGAAAAAATTTACTGGTATTCTTTCTCTTCTCTCTGTCACATGCTAATTATATTAAAGTTTTTTTTTTTAATTGAAGGTCTCACGTACTAAGAGTATGTTTGTCTTTATGCAGCAGATGGCAGGACCTACTTAGAGCAGACAGGTTTGGGTTACCCCTCACCTGGCCCTATAACAGAATAACCTCTGGCTCGGTGGGTGGTACTCATCACCAACAAGATGGTAAATGGTGGAACTTTTCAAAACCCACCGCTGACTCCCTGATGGACTTCTCAGAACTAGAGGCAGAATGGAGTCTGCTTGTGAACCTTAACATGATTGAGAGGCAGATGGCTCTCTTGGGCTCACTTCTGATTGCATCTTGATCTCTGCTCAGCTGACATTATCTAGTTTGGACAGGCGACATCAGTCCATGCACCAGTCTATCAATTTTCTTTTCCTTTCTCTTAGTGCTTCCTTTCCTTAGTCCATATGCAAATAAAACCTTTTTAAGTCCTTTGTATTAGTTCTCATTTTTCCTGAAGCCTGTCCTGTATTCATAAGTGTGCAGGTGAGGACCCACAAACAGGGTCATCTTCTTTTGTTCTCCAGGTTTACCCATAGCACTGCTACCCGGGAAGCTCTGTCTTCTGGCCTACTGCCCACAGGGTACCTCTTCATCCAGTGAAGTCAAGCACTCCTTCTCTATATCTAGCAATGACTGGATTGGCTTGGAATAGCAAGTCAAGCCATTGGTTCCACTACTGAACGTGACCAACAAGCTCTTATGTCTTCCAAAGTCTAAACATAGCTACCCAACTTTGCATCCTCATATTTCAGAGCACAATGGAGAGAGTAGTGGGGGCTTGCAGTTAGTGATAGAATACCCCCCCTCACCATGCTCCCTGATGCGTTCCAGGCACTGTCTACAGAGATCACTGACACCCACTGTGTGTCTACCACAGGGCCAGGAGCTTCCTGGGTCTCCAGATGCAGATAGAAGAATGACATCTGTTTCAAAGGTGGGTTTTCAGGGCAGTGTTAGATGGGGAAATAGCAGCAGGGCAGGTTGTGGGAGAGGTTGGAAGATAGTTAAGGCAGAAAGACCCACAGATTCCACCCTCAGCCAGGAGGAGGGTGTCATATTCTATTACATTTAATTAACCCTAACTCTGCATTCAGTTTCTAAATTGTGACATTTAAAAATTTAAACTAGATAGAAAACATTTTCATTTTGTCATAAAAAAGTGTCAATCTTTATAAGAAATAGAAACAGTCCCCCTACTGCCACCCCTCCCAAGAACTCTGTAACTGTCCCTTTAATTAGGCACTCATTAATAAATCTGTCTCTTCTCAAATCTCCACGCACTTGGTACAGTAGTTCATTAGCACAGGAAGAGGCAATTTAGATTTCCTCAGATAATAGCATCTGGTGCTAATCAAATTAAGACAGGATGTGCAAATGTATCTAAAGCTGGACAAGCGAGTGAGGGGAGAGGGGAGGGTCATGACATAAAAGATCCTCTTTCAAAGTACAGCCCCACATCCTTAGTCTGTGAGGCTTCCTGAGGTCAAGTATCTTGCTTTATTTTCTCTTGGAAGACATTTTTATTGATCATAATATTCATGTAGATATGAGACCTGTCAAGTTTTGTCACAGAACCTGAAAGCAACAGTCACTACTGATGGATTCTGGGAAGTCCATCCCTTCATTTGCTCATACAAGTCATGCTGATCACATTCCCATTCTGTTGCCTTGTGCCAGGACTTGGGGATGTAAGAAGAGACACATGTAAGGCATTCTGAATACTGTGCCCCTCAACATGAAAGCAAGTGGGACCATACACATGCTCCTCCCCCCCATGAATGCTGCTACAGATATCACCAGGCCATGTTCAGTTTTCATTCATTCATTCATTCATTGGGTAGTACCTTCCATGAGCAGGGCCAGCATTGTGGCCACTAGAGAAACAGACATGAACAAACCAAAGTTCTTGCCTTCAGGGAACACGTGTTCCTTCGTTGGGAGTGGGACCAGGTATATACGCTATCGGGTAATAAACGTGCTCTGGAGACCAGAAGGCAGAGTAATGAGCTAGACTGAAAAGAGTATGGAGCTGATCTCCTTAGGGTACTCAGGAAAGGTCTCTGAGCTTGCAGAGAGGCCATAATCAGCTGACAGGGTGAGCCACAAGACCCTAAAGCCAATAGCAGAAGTGCAGAAAGATGACAGACACAGGTTAGAAGCAGAGCCAAGGCAGCTGGCTTTAGAGACTGTGTCCTAGCGCAGCATACTGTTCGGGGGTAAGGCATCATATTTAGGAGCATAATGGGGCACACTTGGGGGACCACTGAGTCACACTCAGGTCGGAGGAGAGCCCTGAAGCCCAGTACTGAGAGTCAGCTGGGGCAATGCACGAGTGATGGCAGCACGTGTTGCTGCAACCTTCAAGTCAAAGAGAAGTGATCACTGGGTCTGGCAGAACGAAGACGTCTATTGACTTTGGCAAGCATCGTTCTGGGGGTGGTAGAGACAAAAACCTAATTATTGTGAGTAAAGAGACAAATAAGTGGAGACGGAAAATACAGTAAACAGTGTTAAAATTTTAGCCATAGAAGAGACATGGGGGAGAAGCTGAAGGAGAATGCAGGCTCTCACAAGGGCATATTTAGAAAGATGCGAGCTATTACAGTGTCTTTATAAGCTGGTAGTAGTGGCTCTGGAAGAGGGGGAGAAAGCTGATGATGACGAGAACATGATAACTACAAGAGAGAAGTGTGTTCACAGTGGGGAAATTGTCTTAGGTGCAAAACCATTGTATCTACTTTGGAAAGAGGGAAAGCAGAGAGTACGTGCCAAATGCAGGGGCAGCTGGATGTGGTGTTGCCCACTGCTCCTATTTTCTCAACGAAATGTGAAGTCTTATGAGACTGGGGAAAGGGGTTCCAGAGGCTGAAAGACATGAGGGAATTGACTCTAGAGATGTACTAGGACACTGGGCAGTGCTGCGATTTGGCTGACCATTGTGGTCATAGAAGTGACAGCTGTCAACACTGCTGGGAGGTTTTCTCCAGCCATGCTCATTCAGGGCAGATGCTGAACACTGAGCTGGAGGAATGGAGGGATGGGGCAGTCAAGGATGTGTGCAAGGGTGTAAAGAGCAGGAGGGAGTGACAAATCTAGGCTGGACCAGGAAGGAAGTGAACACACAAGAGATAGGATAGCAAAGTGGCAAAAACAGTGTGTTGGAGGATCCAACAGGGGTGAGACCGAGTGGGCTGCCCTCTGAGGATGGCAGTCTTCTTGAATCTTGGTGGTAACACTTGGTCAAACCAAGTCCTGCCATTATTTTGTCCATGTACCAGACCTGGCTGAGGATAAGGAGTGGAACCAGGATGAATGGAGTCCTGAGAGTTACTAACTAACAGAGGGAACCCTCACAGATCTGCTTGGACTGATTTCCATCAAGAATGTAGGATAAAACCAAAGTAAGTTAGACCAGGAATAATGAGGTAAATCTGAGGGTAAGAGATTGATGCCAAATAAGAATCAATATATTCAGAGCAGGAACTGGGGAGCTAGAGTGAGCAGAAAGCAGAGGATCTAGAAGAAACAGTAGATAAGTCTGTGTATAGACTCGTCCATACACGGAGGCCACATGGTCATGTGAATTAAGCAGTGCCCCTGCTGGATCCACACTCAGCTGCTGTCTGCCCTTGAACCTCAAGCGTATCCCGTCAGTGGTGAACAATATGGTGGGTAGAGGGTAGAAGGGCAGACGGAGGCCAGTGCCCTTGGGACAAGGGTCACACAGGGTTATGTAGCCTGAAGACAGTGACCAATTCTGGGGTACAAGGGGGACACAGAACATACATGCTCCTCCCAACAGGGCAGTGAGATCATCCAGGTGATTTAGCAAAGTAAGGGCAGTCAGGGGCACTGGGCTCTAGACCCAGCTCTGCCAAAAAACAACTAATTATTTAACTCTGACAGGACCAGTAACTACTAAAGTATGCTGGGGGGTGTTATGATCTAGAATATTTTATTTCAGATATAGTGGGCATATGTATTACTTGGCAAGCTGGAAAAAGTACATATTACTGGGCCTGGGGATTCTGATTTAGGGTCTCAGGAATGGGGGCCCTTGTATTTCATTTCTAACCAACTCCCATGTCACGCAGAAGCTTGGATCACACCTTGGGTAGCGCTGGTTGGGGAGGAATGATGGGACAAAAAGGAGTTGGGAGTGGTCAAAGGACACAAAAAGGGGAGGAAGAGGCTGAAAGAAATGAGCATGGACTCAATGGTATGTTTGTCAATTTGGTCTCTGTGGGAAGGTAGCCAACCTTTCAGAACTTAAGGTAACACTTAATCTTGGAGTCCTGGCATGCTGTGATGCGAAATTTGGACTGCTTCTTACAGGCAAGGATTTTTTAGTGTGGAAGTGATGACAGAATGAGAATCATGTGGGCTTGTTATTTTGGCAGCAGATTGCAGGAAAACAGGAGTCATCAGAAAGGAAATGAGAATGAAGGTTGTTTCTTACTGAAAATGGGAGGAGTGAAAAAACAGACATGGAACAGAGAGAACAAGGACAGGCAAGTGAGGATGCATCTGGGAATAATGAAAAAGAACAATATAGAGTTGAGTGATAATTTAGTATAAAAGCCAAATCGGGGGAAATGTTATAATGACTGAATATTTTGACCTTCTGGATTTTTATCTTTGGCACAGGATTAGAGAAAAATCACCAGAAATATATCTGCTTCTATTTGGGCATAAAATCAAGTCTGATGGATTCATATTTTGAAGGGAAGAATCAGAGATAATCATTAGGAAGTTAATTTGCAAAGAACTTCAGGTTTATTAAATAAGAGACCTAGCAGTTATTTAAAGAAAATACCGACAAAATTACCAATTTCATAGTTAGTGCATTCATGAAGTACAATGATTCTCTGACAATCGTATTATATCTACCCACATCAAGGCATGTCTTTAGATGTAAGAATTATGAAAGTCAGAAACAGGCTCGTTTTGCTGTGAATCTGGAACATACAGCAGATGCTCCAAGACAGTCTTGCTATTTTGGTTTTTTGGGTGGCAAAGGGTTCTATTCAGAGTTTGGATTGCTTTGTGTTTGTTTTCTGTGGGTGCCACTCCACGTGGATGTGAATTGTACCAGGGTGGGAAGTGTCTACTCATGTGTGCCTTTCCTGTATTCTTGTTCTAACTAAAGAGACAGTGGCGTTGAATGGAAAGAGCTTGGGTTGAGAGTTAGAAGACCTTAGAGGACATGGCAAGTTATGAACCAGGTAATTCCATCCTCTCAACAGGGAGATCAGCCTCAGAGGCTCCAGGCAGCTTTCAGAGAGGGCCCTAATGGGAACACAGGAATTCTAGAGCATTGCTGATCTCTTAGTAGATATTCCCTTCCAAACACATGCTTTTGTCCCCTCATCATGAGTTCTACCCTACAGCACCACTGAGGAATGCAAAAATCCATCCACTCCCCTCCTCTTTTAAACCCTCTCCTCTTCGTGTCTTTCAATTTCTTCCCTTCCCCTCTTCTCTCTTCCTATCCCTTCCTTTTGCTTGATTTCCATGCTCTTTTCTTTCTTCCTCCCCTTCACCATAGAAACACTCTCTGGGTCAACCTCTTGAGCCTCCCTTCTGCACAAAAATGATAGAAATGACCCATGTCCATGTCCCAAGAATTTCTCCTCTATCTAAAATTTTCCTTGAGAAATCTGCTATCAGTACATGAAATACCAACATCAAGATGAGTCCTTTTGTATGGAGACACTATCTACAGAAGCCCTTTGTGAGGCTGTGAGTCATTCCAAAAAGGATGATGTTCTGGGCTTACTAACTCATCAGCTGTCCATGCATCATCTCTCAGAGCACCAGAGCCTTGGACGATAAATGAGAGAAGAGGCAGTGCCAGATGAGCTGCCTGGGGTAAGTGATGCTGCACCCTGACTAGCCATGATGGAAGAGAGGAGACTCGTTCTAAGCCCATCTCTATGCTATTGTGTAAGCTCAAGTTAATGTTTCCTGCATTTTTAGCCTCCTCAGTTATAAAATAAGATGTGGGATACAGTTCCCATCAAGTTCTATTGATAGATTAATGGTCTTGAAAGTACAAGGCAGAGGGGACCAGAAGCAAGAAGGAAGAGAATAACGTAGGCAAATCTACTTCCTTTTGCCAGTAGCAATGTGAATATGTGACTCAAGTCAAACATAAAATTGATATGGCTCAGACTTAAGATGGGATTCCCACGTAACTATCTGTAATGTCCCCTTCACTTTCAGAAGTGTATGGTCCAAAATCTACATGCACATCCATTCATCATGCATGGAGCCAGAGGAGGAATAGGCTCCCTGCTGCCTCTACCCAGAGGACTTTCACAATCTTTTACATGCTTATTTTCCTAGCTGAAGACAATCTAATCCAGCCCACCTCCCTTGACTAAGATTCACACCATCCCCCTACAGAGCAGAAGCTGTCATTTTCCCAAGTAAAAACTCCCACATGCTTTCTTATACCTAGAATCTCATCTTTAGAGAGCTGACATTGACCTTTGGGTGACGTTGGCCTCAGGGAGCCACATACCCTGAAATGTTCAAAGCCAAAGAGCTTTATGCTTTAGAGTCGATATGGCTGAAATCAGCTTAGGATGAAATGCTTAAAACAGAAAGTGACAAAAGGTTTCAACATCAGGAATTGCTGTGGAAAAGCTTGATGAATGTGTGGGGATTTCTTAACCCAGGCAATCTGCAATGACGACTGTCCTCAGTAAGGTTGTGAGCGGTGAGGCTCTGTTCCCTCTCCTCCTGCAGCAGCCATAACATTCAGTCTTGTCATCGGCCACTGTACAGGCCTCCTCCCTCCTTCTGCTCACTCAGAAGGATCCTTTTCCCCAATAGGACAATAACTTCCTCATCTCAGCATTGCCGGACCTCTGTTTTATGAGATCTTGGAGGCTCAAAGCAGTTATCTGCCATCCCAAACAGTCCACACTTTCATCTCCAGCAGAGGAGTTCTAGCCCCTTTCCAAACAAACATTATGTGACCATTATCAAAACTCAGACTGAGAGAGTACCTTGGAGCCTCTTCAGAATGGTCTAATGCAGCCCTCTCCTCAGGAGCTCACCCAGGGGAACGTGTCCTGCCCTCCTCCCCACCCACTCTACCCCCTCCTGGAAGGAGACAAGAAAGCAAGAAACTCAGTACCTGCTGCCCAGAAGTCAAAGGGACAGCAGTCAGGAGAGCCAAGAGAGGCCAGGTGGTAGGTACATAACAGCCCACAGGTATGTCCATGCCCTAGTTCCTGTTCCTTGCTAATCCTAATCCCTGTTTCATTCCTAAACCAGTGTTTTCTTCTATAACAAAGAATCTTAGCAGATGTAAACTAAGGAGTTTGAGATAGGGAGATTATCTTGGATAATGCAGGTAAATTCTGAGTAGGGTCATAGGTCTCCTTTAGAGAAAGTAACAGAGGGAAATTTCTCTCTCTCTCTCTCTCTCTCTCTCTCTCTCTCTCTCTCTCTCTCTCTCTCTCTCTCTCTCTCTCTCACACACACACACACACACACACACACACACACACACAGAGGAGGAGGAAAAGGCAAAGTGATTAGAGAGGCTGAGGCTGGAATAAGGATACTGCAATTGCTGACCTCAGTTCCTCTTCACCAACTAGCACAGCAATTTGAGAAGGAAAGTACTTAATTTACTTGTCAACAAATGAGGGAGGTAGTGGAGACCGAAAGACCACCGTCCCGCTCACTGGCAAAGTATAGTGTTCAACTAGAGTTATAAGGATGTGAAAAAGGGGAGAGGGTGAGGGCCACACACCCCGTTTTGTAACACATGGTTGGTGACTTGTGTGGTCACCATCTGGTGAGTTCAGCATTCTGGTGTTGTCCTTGCCAGGTCCTGTCCTCAGCTTTGTTTTGAAGTTTCCTTGCAGCAAGGCCCTTCGTAGGCATGCAAGGAAAAAGCAAGATATTAGCCGAAAATACAAACTGAGGTTTGTTAAATGTGCAGGACGAAGAAGGTGTCTCTCTCTAAGGCAGGAGAGATATTGCTGAATTAGTAACATGGCCGCAAGCCAAGGAGTGTCAGCAGGAGGCACTGGCAGAGTCGAGGAACACACCCTCCCCTGGAGCTCCCTGGGAGCACAGCCTTATCAACACCTTCCTTTTGGCACAAACTGATTTTGGAATCTAGCCACAGAAGCTCGAGTAACTGTGTGCTGTTTTAAACAACCTAGTTAGTGGTGATTTGTCACAGTGGCCTCAGGAAACTGAGGCAGGCAGGCAGGCAGTGCAGAGCTGGGATGGAAAGCCAGGAGGGGCTCAGGGAAGAGTCTCAGGGACTGTGTAAAGGAGGACCCAGTCAGCCAAGGGAGGGGGCAGTAGGGCTCAAAGGCACCTGAGAACAATTGGCTTTGTTGTAGGGTGAGTTCTGAGCAGACTGGAAATCAGAAGTCACCTCCCACCCACCCCAGGGGTGGGGGTGAAGTAGGCCCCTCAGAATCCCAGAGGTTTTCCAAGAGGGCAATTTCCCTGTTCCTACTAAAGGGCAAGGTGACTTGAGGGCCCTGCCAGATGACAGACGGTGTGGGCTACATTTTTATTAAGGTAGAGGACCGAGACCTTAGGGTGTGGGCAATGGCAGGAGTGACTGTATTTTTGACACCCTCACCACACCCATCTCTCTGTCCACTTGTGGTGTAAAAAGTCTTGGAGCTCTGGCTTTGCCTGACTTGGAAGATACCAGCCTTTCTTCCCTCAGGGTGGGCTGGGTGGGGGGCACTCACTGCTTACAAGGGGCACCCGCCTCCCTATACCCATCCTAGAAATCCTCCAGTGGCTCCCGTGCCTGGTGCCTGACCTTGGCCATGCCTGGGAGAATGTGAGATCAAAGGAAAGAAAGTGCTCCTTTCTGGTACTTCAATCAGGGAGAGAAGCAATTAAAATATGAATTAATCTAAGTGAGACGAAAATGCAGATGTAGAACAAGAGCATCTTGATCACCTTGAACCTGCACTGCGTGCAGTTAGCTCCTGTGATTAAAGACATTTTCATGCCATTAAAAGCCTTCTCTTCTAATGTTACAAACCCTGTCATTCAAATGTCTGAGCAGCCCCACTGAGCGCTGCCCTCTCCAGGTGAGTTCCTTGATCCTTTCTGAGTGCTGGGGTGGCGGGGCAGGAGGAGATGCTGGGGGCCTGAGCCCAATGGCACAAGGGATCCTTAGCCACAGGGAAGAGTCACGGCATGTGCCTCCCTCAAGTACATCTTGTTGGGTTTCTGGACAACTCCGTGTAGCCCCAGTTCTGCTGCAGGAGCACTCGGAGGAGCTGGGGAACGGGAGGGGAGTTTATTCCCAAAACACCACCATCCCTTCACCCTTCTTGGGTTCCTGACTTGCTTCTTTTCAGTGAGAGGTGACTGCCGTACTTGCCTCCAGAGCTTTGCTCCAGCTTCTCTGGGTCATAAGGACCCGCTGCTGCCCCTCTGCAGGGTTGGGGGCTGCACCCCCATACCAAGAGTTGCATGTGAGGGAGTGTCTGCTGCTGGCCCTCTGAAGCACTGTCCCCCCCAGGCTGGCATCCCTACTGCTGTCTTGAACCTGCTTCCTTCTGTGCCCACCCAGGGTCTGACTCTGACTTTTTCTCCTTGGGCTGCTCTTGTCAATGCACTTGTCAGTCTGCAGGATCCAATATTATTTCCATTTTCTCTTGTCTCCTTTTCTTTTCCCTCCCCACCTTATCTTCTTTTGTGGGTACAGAGTTTTAAACACATGTATCTCAGTTCATTAATCATGGGAAAACTGTTCTTTGTAATAATAATAAATTAAACATGTTAATAGTTGGGGGAGGTGTGGAAGGAGTTTGAGGCTTGGAACTTAAAAAAAGAAAATTCATCTTGAACCTCCTTTTGTTACTTTCAAAAGCAAACCACCCTGATGCGCCCACTGCCTGGGAGGAACTGACCCATCCTGGCCAGGACGTGAGGTGGCTCCTCTCCCTTCTCCCTGACTCTCCTGCAGGGCCTTCCAGTTGCATCAGCCCCCAAAGAAAGCAGCGCTTGCTGCAATGCTCACTAGAAGAATAAGTGAGGAAAGACCACCCGTGAAGGCTGGGGTTCACTCCAGATGGGTAGCACACACCAGTCTTTGTCATTGAGGCTGGAAGTTGACTCAGCTTCTGCTCTGCTCTTGCCAACCCCAGATACCTACCACTTAGTGACTGAATGTCTCTTACTCTGGAACCTCTTAAGAGATGCTTCGAGCTTCATGTTTCTCTATGCTTAAACAGCAAAGCACAGCACTAGCGTCCACAAGGCTTGTCATGCAGACAGTTAGAAGAGTCCTGACATTGTGCAAAAACATAATTCACTGCCCCATCGTAACTTAGACAAATGCAGTGCAATCTGCTTCCCATGTTTCATCTCTGCCTCCCGTACAGCCCGAGGAGGGGAAGACGTGCTGACACAGCAACCACGCTCCTTTGGCCTGCCTCTACTGCAGCTGAACGCTCTCGGTTCTCACCTAATTTCATTCCACTGTGTCCACCTCTCACCTTGGACAACTTCAGAGGGAGTCTTAAGGGTCTCTTTGCTTCCTTTAGTCAAAACCAAATGCTCAGACCTCTAAGCAGCTGATCATCTTCTTGCTCCCTCCCAGGCCCACCCTTCTGGCACCTGAAGTCTCCAGGGGGAACGAAATCTTCTAGACAGGAGTCTCCACCAGCCACCAGAGAAGCCGAGACACTCCTCCTTAATTTGAAGATTTAACTTGAGCATCCCAAATTTCTGATGTTCCAACTCGAGGCTGAGGCGAGCGGGGGGCTTGTGATTCTCTTCTCTAGCCTTCTATACCCTTCTTTCCTCCCACTCTTGGCTCTGCAAATCACAGTAGGTGGGAGGACACGGCGTAGCTCTCTGCTTACTGTCACCAGGTTATGAGTCCTTTCAATCCCCCCAGCCTCTGCAGATCGCTCGCATTTGTCAGTTAGTGTCTTTGCGGGCCACCGTGTGTAATAATGATTAAGAGAACAAGCTACAATGATAATCCCAACTTCATCAGTCACACGTTTATGTGTACCTAGCTTGAGGATGATAATTGCGCCTACCTCAAAGGCTGGATCATAAAAATTAAACAGTATAACATTTGTAAAGCGTTTAGAATGCTCCTAGCACCTAGTAGGTATTCGATAAATGTCAGCTATCATTATTATTGCTATTGGATATCCACCATCATCACTTCCTCTACCACAGCCAGGTCCCCGTCTTTATAACTCATTTACCATAATGGAGTGGGGCCCTATCTCTCTTTGGGCTCCCATGCAAAGCACGCCCTCCTATATCACCTTTCCAAACACCCTCCTCTGTCCTAGTCTACTTGTCTCTGCTGGTCTCCCTCCCCCGGACCTGGCTCTAGTCACACACACACCTTAGAACCAGCAGTGTCCTGGCTGTTGAGCAGCATCACTGAGTCAGAGCAGTGCAGGCTGGTGCATCGCCCCCTCTGCTCACGTCGTGTTTTGACGCTCTGGACCTTTCCTCAGAACCAGGTACCGACTAGACACAGCCCCAGGGAAGCAGTGCAGGAAGAGAATTGCTTCCTTTTATAGCTAATTGCGCTGTTGGAGAGTTGATGACTTCCCTTTGGTACTAGAAGGTTGGGTGTCACCCAGTTGGGTGACCCTCTACCCATGTCCCTGGAGGGTAATCAAATGGAGGGAGCTGGGATGTAGAGCAATTATCCCTCCTTTCTCTACCACAAATAGCAAGCTGAAACCCGGTCAGTGTCTGGAATGTAAGAATTCTACAAATATGAAGACAAACATACTAAAATTACTACAACTGATACCTTGCTTATCACTGGTCAGTGAGTCACATTTAGTCTACTTTGAAGTCCCGCAACATGAGACTGCAGCCACCGCATCCCAAGTGTGTGTGTGCACACGTGCGCACACAGATGCATGCATACCTGTACACGTGCCATCTGAAAATGAGAATGTTCCCATCACCAGTGACATGGATCAAGTCATAATTGATTTTCCGTAGACAAATGCTTTAAATTTTGGTAAACCTCTTGTAACATCTTAGTCAAATTAAACTGAGACCTTTCAAGTCAGATTTATAGTCCATAGGATTCCACTTAACTAAGACAAGCAATGCAATTTCAGGGCAATTTAAAGCATATTTCATTTAGAGACAGAACCAATCCCTGTCAAGGCCCTGGAGGTAACAAGAAATCTTCCTTTTTTCATTTGCTTGGAGGCCATTGCGGTCTAGGCTGGGGGTGTGGGGTGTGTATGTGTGTGTGTGTGGGGGGGTTAGGGGTGGGGACCAGATGGGCAGGGCAAGTGACCAAGAGGAGGAGACAGTAAAGAAGGCAGAGCCCACCTACAGCACACAGCCTTTCTGATGCTTAGGAGAATGTGTCCGTTCTGGAAGCACGAATCACTCACAGGCACTTCACCCCGCCTGTAGCCGCTGTGAGGACACAAGCCCAGAGGTCTGAGCACTGGCTGGACTTCCACCCATGTGTCCCCTGAGCCTGCATCTCCAAACAGCCTCCTGGGAGGATGATGCAAACAACCCTTCTTCAGTGCTCCCTCTCTGGGGAGGGTTCATTCCAATGTGAAAGACTGGGACACACAGAGCAGGGGTTCATATAAATGTAGGTTGAGTTGGTAACTTGAGCCCAACTTGTCTGATTCTAAAATCCAGGCTCCTCTCTTAATGCACCATGGACTGTGAGTCCAACTGAAGGGCTTAGCAATCATATCCAGGAAGAACTGGCAGGATGAGAGCATCAAATCTTCAAAAACGTGGCTGGGAAGGGGGAGCTGATGTGCTCAGGTGGCCTTTCAGCTCCTGAGGCCTCTGCTAATGTGAGTGGCTCATTCTGTCTGCCTGCAAAGACTTGACTACATCAAACTGAACCTCCCTCCATTGACCCAGAAGAACAACAGCACAGGCGCCTGAACGACAGTACAGGTGCTCTTCTAAGTCTTTATTCTGCTGTTGAAATATGCAACGATAAGCTTCTGTCCTGCCAAATTAGGGCCTGTGATAATCAAAAGACGAATAAAGGAAAGCATTTGCAAGTGAAGTGAGGAAATAAGAAATATACATTGGTTTTAACAAAGCTAAATATATGTCATTTAGGAGGTTGTCTTTTATGCTGAGGGACTTCTAACTTGCGTTTTTGAAAATACCCCTTATTAAATGAGAGATATTGATGTAGGTATATATGGTTTCAATATAGTTTGAGTCTTATAAATTCCTTACCTGGTAAAATATTAAATTTGGCAAGCTCCTTTTCAGTATTAGAAAATGCAAGTGCACTTGCACGCACGTGTGTGTGTAAGTTTACAGATCCACAATCCCAACATTATAGGAATCATTGTCGTACAGGGAATGAATGTTAGTGTAGCTGCTATGGAAAACAGAATTCCTCAAAAGTTAAAAATAGAACATCTGATGTAGCTATTCTAGTTTGGGTATTTATCTGAAGAAAATGAAAACAATTAATTTAAAAGATATATATTTTCCCTACATTCACTGCAGCATAATTTACAATGGCTGTGATAAGAAACAATCTAAGCATTCATTGATAGATAAGTGGATAAAGATATGGTGTGTATGTATGATATCTATAGGTACAGATAAATAAAATACCATATATATCACAGGATTTTACTCAACTATGAAAAAGACAAAATGTTGCCATTTGTGACAACACAGAAATACCTTGAGGATATTGTGCTAAGTGAAATAAGTCAAACAGAGAAAGACAAATACCATCTGACTCATGCATGTGAAGTATGTAAAGAAACAAAGAAAATAGACCAAACAAAAACAAACTCCTAGATACAGAGAACAGATTGGTGGTTACCTGGGGGAAGGGGATTGAAGGATGGGTTAAACAGGCAAAAAAGGTAAATTGTATCATGGCAGGTAGGAATTTGACTTTGTAGTGTGTACAGATATTGAACTGTAACACCCTATACCTAAAACTTATATAATGAAGTAATGATATATACTGTAATGACAAACCAATATTATAATGCTAGAAGCCAATATTACTTCAATAAAAAATATTTTAAAAAACTCATTTCAATGAAGACATCCTATCACAATACAGACAGCTTGAGTTATTTAAAGAAGTCACTGTTTTTTATAGTTTAAAGAACACGGAATTTGTGGACAATGCAATCTGCTCAACAGATAGAGAGAATGCAATTTCAAATCAGACACCTGCAGATCTGCACAGGAGAGAAGGGCCACCATCAGTACACCAAGTAGACTGAGACAGTCTTTCAATCTGACAATGCAGGTTCCCTGGGATCTCTGAAATCACACTGTATTCCCCAAAGTACTTGGGTCTTTTCTATTAGTTTCACTAGGGTAGCTCTGGTTCTTACTTGTAGCAGAGCTTGGTAAATGAGAGGCCACCTGAGAAGCAATTAAATTAAACTAGGAAATCTTTCCTGTTCATTCCATCTTGTCCTTAAATAGGTTACACATCAATTGAACTGGGAAAAGCTCATGGTGGTTTATGATGATTACTCCAGTAGGGGTCAGCGCCTAATGAGTTGGGTACTTATCTGTGACCCCAACAAGAGGGCTGTAAATGAACAGATAAGGGGACCAATGGGACTAGTTCGCAAAGCTGCCCATGGATCAAGATAACAGAAGCTGATGGAGCTAAGTACTCTGAAAAGTAGAAGCTGGTGGAGTTAGCTAGATTGAAACATCTAGGGATTTTTAGTTAGAAAAATAAGATGTTCCTTTAGCTTTCCATGAATTTGAAAATGCTTGTTCAACACACTTTGGGTATCATGCCTTCCTTTTCTCTTCAGAATATATAGTAAACTTGTAGTTCCTATCAAATGACTCAGTAGAGGCAAAAGTCCTTACTTGTGTGACAGTAAGCGGAGTGGCACAAGGAAACTTACTGCCTGTGCCAATCATAGAACATCCTGAAAATAGCAAATCAAACAAAATCTTAGGAAAAGTGCATTTGCAGCCTAAGTAGATAAAATCTCAATGGCACATTCTATGGCATAATCAAATTTCTCAATGATGGCAAACTAGAAGAAGTAATTGATGTTTTTTCCTATTCAATAGCTCTATTAGGCAGTTGTTTTTTGTTTTTGTTTTTTCCTGTTAGAACATTGCATAACAACCAACAAAATCTCAGTGGCTTTGCAGCAACAAATATTTATTTGAAGCTTGTGGGCTGAGGTTTGGCTGTGGTTTGGATGATCTTAGCTGGGCTCAGCTGTGTTATGTTGGATTCAGGTCTGTTCCATGGTTTTCTATTCCAATATCCAAGCCTAAGAAACTACAGCTGCCTGGGGCATATTTCTTTCTGTTCTTTCAGAGGGAAGACACATTATAAAACTAGATCCTCAGGTAGGAACTGGAACATTGTCACTCTACCCACATTCCAATAATCAAAGCACATTGAAAGATCAAGTCCAAAGACAGTTGGAGATGTACATTCTATGGGCTGTGATGGAAGGAACTGAAGTCACAGGGGGAACATGCAATTATAAAAATTCTTATGTGAAGGAAGAACTGGGAACAGGAATCTACTCTCCTACAACAATCATAAAAGAGCCAATTTCTGCTCAAGTGAGTGGAAATGTGTGTCAAAGTGTCAACACAACTTAGAGCCAAATCTATAGTCACAAGTGCTCTCAAGTTCCTCACCACCTATCATCTACCTCCTTGGCACCAACCTATCTTTTAAACACCATCAGTAAGGAGCAAGGCATGGGGTTTCCTCTTCTTAGATAAAACATCAGTTATTACTTTCATCATGGAAATAGGTGTCAGGTAGAGAGCATGCCAGAGTAGAAAAAGCAGTGCTGCTAAGGCTAAAATAAGTGGGTTTGGATGAGGAACTAACCTCTCACTGCTAAGTGATTTGATAGAAAGGGTATCTTTTTATTTGAGAGATTTGAAATGAAAAGGTTGGATGCCTTTGGCAGTTAATTTTCAAGATTAATATTTGTATCTCCTGGATTACTTGAGAAGATTCAGGAGTTCTATGGGTTTGACTCTAGGGGCAGAATCACTCTACTTCATGGTACATTTGTTGGACTTGAGGCAGGTGGATTACGGGGAAGAGCCGGCGTGACATTTGTGTGTTCTTCACCTCACTCTGGGTGATTTGCTTCACCTGAGTAAGGCTCATGAACTCAGCAGGCTGCTCGGTGTGTACCAGGAATAAACGGATCTGGCATAGAGTCAGGCATGAGAATTGAAGGCAGTTGACACTCAGCTTTCGCATCAGGAAGATGACAGAATGTGGTGAGGACTGAGACCTTGTGGAGGGCCCGGGTGCCTTCCAGAAGAGGAGCCTTTCATTAATTAGCTCCAGCTAACTGCCAAGCGCCAATATGGGGCCTCTGTTACCAGAGGTTAAAACTATTCAGAAGCCAGAAATCTGAGCAAAATCTCCTAATAATCAAATATTGACAAAGATGATAAATTCTACTGCAAAAATAAAACAGGAAAGGAAGAAGATAGGAAGGAAGAAAAGAGGGAGGGAGTAAGAGGGAGGAGAGGAAAGAGGAAAGAACAGCTAGAGGGAGGGAGAGAAGAAGGAAATCACTTTGCAGGTCTACCCTGAGGATGATTCAGACAAAAGCCATTTGCAAACCAAGGACAGCTGGATGGCCAGTCTGTGACCTCCATGTCTGACAGGACACCTTAATCCCCACTGTGATGCTGGAACAGTCAGGGTACTGTGCAGGGGCAGATACGGTGACTCCCAACTCCCCCCGAGTGAGACCATCATGCTATAGTTTCATTAGTGCTTAAAAGTGACATGAATCCCATAAACAGCAAAACCAAATTTAAACAAAAATATATAAATGCATTTGTTTAAGCTAAGCATCCATAATTGAGTAATTATTCACTCCTTTGAATTACCCATACTATTACTCCCAGAAGTGTGGATAACAGAATTTAATATCAATATTTAACTTGATCCATTTACTCAATGAAAGAATGAGCTTCTGTTTACAAAATGTCCCTTGTGGGTCAACACTGTACTAGCAATTATGTCAATTGTACAATATGGGGGGTCCTCCATGAGCTCGTGCTCTGGGGGTCAGTGGTATGAATACTTACCAGCTGTGGGGTGGCCAGCTTCACCCTTACTCCCCTGTCCCTTCATAGGTTGAGTGTCCTGAATCATGGACCTGATCTCCTCAACTTCCCTTTCTTCTTCCTGGAAAACTGAGTACTTAATAGATGTGCAGAAAGGATTCGAGACAGTATGCTTCAAGCCCAGAGCTCAATACCTGGTGCTTACTAGCTGTTGAGAAAACTCTTTAACATTTTTATATCTCAGTTTCCTAATCTACACATGGGGATAGTAACAGCTCTTGGCTCAAAAAATTGATCTGAGAATTAAGATAGTGAGTGCATATCTCTTAGAATGAAGCCCAACCCTTAATATCTACTCAAAATATTGATATATGCATATGTAGATTAGCTATAACATTTTCTTTTTTAAAAGATTTATTTATGCATATAAGAACTGGGGTACAGGCCAGAGGTGAAGGGGGTTAGGGGGTGAGAGAACTCACTAGAGACAGAGTCGGGGACAGAAGAGGCAGATTAACTGAAGTGTATTGCTGAGGGGAGCAGTAGGCAAGGCAGGAGAGGTCTCCTGTGCCATGTGGGTCCCCTCCCTGGCTGGGGATCGAATTTGCACTGCAGTGGCTACAGATGCTTCATAGTGCAGTGCTTAACCCCTTGTGCCACCAAGGAGGCCCCAGCTATAACATTTTCTTTTCTTACTACTATTATTACCTAGACTTCATTATGGGGAGGGGGGGGTGGGAATCTATCAACCTTGTATTGAGTCATCTATGTCCCAAATGAGATTTTTTTCATGGACAGAAGTGTTCTTTATAATTCCAGGAACTTGCTGGTCCTTCTGCTCACACACTTTTCCTGTGGTGGAAGTCATAATTAAATGCTTTGATTTACAAGAAAGAAAATGTGTCCTCCTTCTATTCAGTTGTACGAAGCTACAAACACTTGTATCAGTATTAGCTACCAGCTTTGGAGAGAGGGAGCAGAGGCCACATCCACGTTCTCTTCAATTGTTTCTACAGGACAAGACACATGGAAAAATGGCATCTGTGTCCAAATAATCATGCACACACACAGGGTGGATGAATTAAACTGAAGAGCTGCAAAGCCTGACTTTCGAGTGTGCTGATGACCTTTCTGGCCCTGCTTTCCTGAGGCACACCTCTCCATGTGTGCGCTGCATGGATCAGACACTTAGAGGCTTGTGCATATAGGTTCTTGGGATGAGGAGGGAAGAAGAGCAGTCAAGGAAAAAGAAGTGCAGAGGAGAAAATGAGCTCCATCATTTTGCGTTAACCTGCTGCTCGGGTTGTAAATTGCATTCTATTGGAAGGATTCTGACAATGAGAAAAGCAGGTGGGCTGGACTCTTCGAGTCATCTGTCATGTGTCTCTGAGGAAGTAGCTTAATTTATTTATTCCTCAGTTTCCCCATTCACAATAATAACATTTAATTGTCTGAAAGGTACTTGGAGATCCTTGAAAGCAAGGCACTCCATTAAAGCTAATGGTTCTCATTACCCATTGGGGTCTTTGCTCCTGTCATCTAAGCAGCTTGTGGCCCTGATGCCAGAGACAGATGCAGCCTGAGAGAGCAGTAGAGGGGAAGGAAGTGGGGGAGCAATCGGGCTGCTGGGAAAGCGAAAGAGCAGAATGGCAGTTTTCGGGCGGCTGCTTAATTGACAGCCCCTCCTTCTCACAAGAAAGCTGGCAGAAAGCTTTAATATGAACAGAGTCCCCAGGACAGTGAAAGGAGACAAGAAGCCGGCCTGAGTGGGGTTGAACTTGGGGGGAAGGTTGAGCAGAAAAGCAGCAATGCCATGTGCTGCCTCCCTACAGTGACCTGGCTAGACAGGCCCCTCCCCTGCCACCCAGTGCAAGGACTGCTGTGGCTCTTAAGTCAGGAGAAGCAGCTGTAGGACGCCTTCTTAGCATTCCACCAGCACCTTTTGCTAAGGCCCCAGGAATTTTATAATCTCTGCTGGGAGGCAATGGCACAGGTTGGGCCCTAGGGAGGGTGCTCCTGAACTACTAAGGCTGGTTAAACTGTGAAAAGCTACTTCCCAAAGCATCTGGTTCAGGGAGCATAAAATGAATAATAAGGGCCTCCCTGGTGGCACAGTGGGTTAAGCAACGCACTATGAAGCAAACCGCAGCCACCATAGCACGAGTTCGATCCCTGCCACCGGCCAGGGAGGGGACCCACAAGGTGCAGTAGACCTCTCCTGCTGCGCCCGCTGTTCCCCTGGGCAGTGTGTTTCAGTCCATCTGCCTGTTCTGCTCCCTCCCCACTCTGTCTCTGGTGAATCCTCTCACCCCCCTCCCCACACCTCTGGCCTGTACCCCAGTTCTTGTATGTATAAATAAAATAAATCTTTTAAAAAAATGAATAGTAATACAGAGCTGGATTATAGACACAAGAGCACGTATTCTGGTACAGCTAACACACACATATACATAGACCATGAACATATACATGCACAAAGTTGCATAAACATGTATAATCACAAAAGAGAAAGAAATGAGATAGATGCTCCATTATTTGCAAGGTGAAGGGTCATTCAACCTGAGAATTTCAGAAAGAAAAAATATGCTTTGGATCAACATTAAACAGATATTTTTAAATCAAAACTGATGGACTTTGCACATTACAGGGGCTCAGTATTCACTGTATGGCTAAATGGGTGTAAGGAAGGGAGGAAAGGAAAGAGAAAGGGAAGGAAGATATTTGATAAATTTAAAGCAGAAAAGAATCCAGGTGAGGTGAGAATGACCTTGATCGTCACATTGGTTTTCCTGCATCATGATTTACTATGAAGAGATAAATTCCCCTTTGTAGAAATATTTAAGAGGGAGAAGAATGATTCTGGGTTCAGATTGGCTTAGACCCAATATTTCCTCCATGCCTTGTCCTATTATATAATGTCTCCTCTCTATTTTGTGGGGGGAACGGAAGTGAGAAGAAACGGTAGAATATTCTCAGCCTTTGCTTCACTTGCTGCCCAAGTAACCAGCTTCCTTGTGATGGGATTGAAGCAGGCTCACAGTGCAAAGCCAGGGACCTAGAGAAGGAGCCTGCACTGCCAGACCAGAGCTCCCAGAGTAGAGTGTAGCCACCTGTCCAGGAGTTCTGGGCTGTTTTATGGTTTCTGTTATTTGTTTTCTTTTGCTTCTTTTTACTATATGCCTTTGTTGACTTTTAACATTTCAGCCTCTCTCAGCTGTGCTTAAAAAGACAAAGGAAAGTTACCTGTGTCCATACAAAGACACCTATACCTGCCAATGGATTAACAGGATGCAACTCCCTCATGGAGGGAGTGTGAAGGCAGCAGTGAGAATCCAAACAGAACCTCTCCACCTGCAGGGAAGAGAAAGCTCAGGACACAGTTACTTGGAGAGCTATTTTCTCTTCTGGCAGAGTTATCTTCTAGAGCTAAAACCATGACCACTCAGTGCTTCTTTTAAATAAAGGAAACAATGCTTATTTAAGGAGTCCTAGAAAATAGGCTGTTTTCAAAGGAAAATACAAGGGTAAGATAAAGAAAATCAATATCAAAGAGTCAGCCCCATTTCTATTCCAACCCACTGGCATTAACCACAAGGCAAAGGTTTAAGTCACAAGGCATTCCTTCCAAAAACTACCAAGGCAAAGGTGATAATAAGAATACACTTATTATCATCAGTAGGGGCCTCATAACATGCACTCATTGGCAAACATTACCAGAAACTTACACACATGGGAAAAAGTGAACAAGTTATTTACCAGGAGCAGAGATGTCAAGTCCCTACTAGATTTTTCCTGATCCCCAAGAGGCACTTGCTTCCACAGCACCTACAATTTTGAGAGCATGCTACCTTTGAGTTAATGATCCCAGGAAAATGTGTCTGAACTATCAATTCTGGATAGGCAGAAAGAACATAGATATGAGTTACAAACATTCCTGAGGCTCAGGGAGATTAAAGAGAGTGGTTCTGTGACTAGTTCATGGATGTCACTGCCAACCCCAACCCTGAATTCTATTCTGGTAACTTCTTGCTGAGTTTCTGTAGCTCCTTAACTTGGAACGTTATTCTGGCAACTTGCACCTGATGGTGACAATGATGATGGCAATGATGATAATGACCATGACAATGGTGATGAAGATGATGATTACAATCATGATGATTATGATGATGATAATGAAGACAACGACAATGGTAATAACATGATGATGATGATGATATGAAGACTATGACGATGACGATGAATGAGGATCCAAATGATTAGAACATTAATGATGGTGATAACAATGATAAAGGTAACAATAATGAAGATAATGACAGTGATGACAACATTATGATGTTGACAATGATGATGGCTATAATGAGGATGTAAACGATGATGTACGACTATAATGAGGATGGAAATGATGATGATGACAATGACAATGATGACCATGATGATAATGGTGGTGATGACTCGAAAATGGAACTGATAGTAATGACAATGATGATGATGAAAACAGTAGTCATAATAGAAATGAATGTTGACTGCTCAGTGATCCACATTAATTTTTTGTTTTGCTCACAAGACAACTATAAAGTAGATGCTGTTCTTGACCTACTTTACTGATGAGAAAACAGCAGCTCAGAGTTTAAATAACCTGTTCAGAAGCACACAACCAGCAAAAAGTTGTGTGAACACTTTTCACACATGATGTGTGAGCCCAGCTCTGTGTAACACCAGTCACTTTTTTCAGGAACCAGATAACTTAAGAACTTAGATTCTGCAACAGACTACCTCAATTCAATCATTTCTAGATCCTTACTAGCTGTGCGATCTTTGGCAAATCACTTAATCCTTCTGTACCTAAAGGCCATCATCTGTAAAGTAAGAATAAAAATGGTAGTTCCCTCCTTGGATTGTGTGTGTGAATTGTTTTATAAAGAAGTGCTTTTCAAACATTGCCTCCATACAGATTACCTGGGGATCTTGCTAAAGCACAGCTTGCATTTGGTAGGTCTGGAGTAAAGCCTAAGAGACTGCGTTTTTGAACTCCCAGGTGCTACAGGTCTTTAGACCACACTCTGGTTAGCAAAAGTGTAAAGCACTTGGAATAGTATGGAATAAGCAATAAAGATGTGTTGACAATTATTATTATTATTTTTTCACCTCTTCTAGTCACATCGCTGTACCAGTGACTTTTTCGAAGGGTTTGCCCCTGCGGCCAATTCACCCTCTGGGAATTGTTATGTTTAGTATGTAAAAGTAAAGACAGAAGAGCCACAGATTTGGGCTATAGATGTGCTACTTCTGTGAACTGCCTTCTTCCCTGCTGCATGCATGAATTAATCATCTGAGTGTATGGAGGTTTAACCTCTGTGGAACCTTCACAAAAATGCCCTTGCCCCAAGAAGAAAACAAAGGGACATCTATGCTTTCTTATTTCTCTGACCCAAGCAGGAGGTCAATGGGAAACAGAGTAACTGTGTCCACTTGCCAACATGTGTGGGAGTTAGGATGCGCTGTCCAGATTTCCCTTCAAGGAAGGACTCATTGCCCAGTAGCTGGGGGTGCTGTTGGCAAGCAACTCTCAGTGGTTGGCCATTTCAGGGTGGCTTCTGCCCTAGTGGTAGAGAGAGGGGTACTAAAGCCTGGTCACCTCAGCCCAATTACAGACAACTCTGAAGGGATTTCTTACTCTGGAGCACCCCCAGAAACTGGTCAAATCTGTCCTGGAGCCTTGGGCATCTATGCTGTACTCCTCTTTTTCCCCACCCCTGCTTCCTCTTACTGCCAAGGGAATGGTATTGATTTCCTTTGACTGCTGTAACCAATTACCAAGTTTCACTGGGCTTAAGTGAAGAAGTTGGCAGAGTTACACTGCTTTTCAAATTTCTTTGGGAGAATGCATTTCTTGTCTTTGACTAGCTTCTGGAGACTGGCTTCCTCCTTGGCTCATGTCTTCTTCCCCCATTTTTAAAGGCACTAGCCCAAGCATCTTCAAAGCAAGTACTATGATCACCTTCAAATCTCTAAGACCCTCCTCTTGTTTTATTTACTTCTTATTATTCTGACCCTCCTAATTATTCTGACCCTCCCTATCATGAAAATACTTGTGATTATATTGGACTAATCCTTATGACATAGTAAAATCTGATGATCCTTACTTTATTCAGATCTGCAAAGTCCCTTTTACCAGTGTTCCAGGGACTAAGGGACCCCGGGGATTGAGAAGTAGACATCAGGGGGCTATTATTCTTCTTCTCACAGGCACCCCTTAAATATGGTGTGCATTTGATTCTACCACAGAGACTGATTCCAGGGAAACTCAATTTTCAGCAGCCTCCCCCTGATATCCAAAAGTAGAAAATTCCTTTTTGGTATGATTTGGTACATTATTGTTTATGTCTGGGAAAATTATTACCACTAATTAATATAGAAACAGCTTTGCACATTCCCAGACACACAAATCCTACTCTAGATCCTACCTTTGGATGGTAAGGAAAATGCTGCTTTCATACATAGTCTGTTGTTTTTCAGTTGGGATTGTTCTCACCGACAAGGGCTTAGAAAGGGAGCTAGCCATGTAGGTTACCTGCAACATGCAACAATCCAAATAACAAAACTTCATACCTAATGACATCACATAGAGTTGGCCTAGAGTCTGAGTATTTCAATACTTGATTAATAAAGAATTAATTTTATGCTAAGACAGCAATGACCTTTTCTCTTGACTCCAAGAAAGTGAGTGCTCTCTAAGCCCATAGAATGACCTGCCTAGTAAGAATATCTTTGTTTACCTGGGAGCCTTGGACACTGGCCAGTCAATGTGACTTATGATGAGGACCTTAGGTCATGCAGTATGAACTCAAACACTGGAGAAGCTTTCAAGACTGAAGTCAGTGATGTAGGTGGTCAAGTCTACAGGATATAGTCTCCAAAAAAATCTATGGGCAGCAAGGCTTGAATGAGCTTGTATATTGTCATACTTTGTTTCTGGGGGAATATAATACTGTCTGTGATCTCAGTGAACAAGACAAGGGAGGCTCCACGTGTGAAATACTCCTGGACTCTTGCTGCATGTCGTTTCCCTTGGTTGACGCTAATCTGTCTCCATTTGCTGTAATAAACTGTAACAGTGAGTCTAACAGTTTTCAGTGAGTCTGCAAGTCCTATCAGAAAATTATCAACCTGATGGGGTCTTGAGAATCCTAAACTTGCAAGCAGAGTCACTTGCGGGCCTCTGAATGCATGATTATATTATGTACAGTATTCAGGAAATCTCCTCACCAAACCTTTTCCCCACAGGAACTACATGCCTTTTAAAATTTTCCCCATTATAATTGCTTGATCACCTATATTCTGCACCCACCTTCAGACTAGGAACAAGTATTTTTCCTCTCTGGTTATTGCAAAGCACCAAACACAGAGCAAAGCTGAGTCATTAATTTTGCAATCTTCTTGGGATCTGGAAGGACAAGAAATGTCTTGATTCAACAGCTTAGACCTAAGTTACTTTAAATGTCAGAAACAGCCTGGTTTAACCTCTTTTTTGTGTGTCACTCTCATAAATCAGAAATACAGGGATGAAAAAGACGTCCTCCAGAGAGGCCATGCACATGCAAGACAGCTCACGACAACATTCCGTTAAGTGACACACACTGTAGGACTGATTATAAATAGAAAGAAGTGTCCACAGAGGCCTCTCTTTGCTCTGTCTGCTAGAAAGTCCAGGGCAAAAAACATTCAACTCTGTTTACATGTACAGTCAGCAAAGCTTTGTTTTCTCTTTTCTGCTGGACCCTGTATTAATCTATTTATAGCTTCACTTTAATAAATTTAGTATGGATTTACTGTTTATTTTTATATTTGAACCTCAGCTGTAGAGAATGAAATTAATCCTAATTCTGACTCAAGACATGCCTGATCATTGCTCCCTGAATCTTATGGTACAGGCTTGCTTGGTTTTGTATACTTATTTATTATTAGTACTATAATAATCAGCAATAAATGCACTTTTAAACTAAAACTAGACCACTGATAATAACTTACTTTGTATATTCCATTTCATAACACTAAAAGAATATGCATTTTATTTTTTCAAAAGTAAAGTTAATAAGCCATTTTTTCAGAACATTTTCCAAACAGGCTGATATGAAACAAAAAGTTACCTATAATACACTCTCTCATTTTCACCCACTTCATCAATGGAAGCTAATATTCTATTTTGGCATACTTAAATATTTTTATGTGGCTTAAGTTTTAAAGTATAGAAAACATCACATCTTGTGTTTTTCTATTCCACTTCCCATTATGTATTAAACACTTCTACTTAACATTATTATTATGTTAGTTCTTATTATTTTCGATAGTGAACATTAAAGCCTTATTTGAATGGTATCAGACTTGATTTAGTGACTTATGTGTTGTTTGACACTTAGACTATCTTTTTTAAGGGAAGGGGTATGATAAATAACATTACTTAACAATATTTTATACATATGCATTATTTCCTTTTTTGCTCCGTTTTCTGCATAGACTTCTAATTCTTAGAGATCAGCTATCTGGTCAAAGAATATCAGTATTTCAAGCATTTAAAATTAACATTATAAATATTGTCTTCTTATTTTCTAGAAAGATTATACTGTTAATTACTGACCTTGGTAAGAGGGCCCCTGCCCTGGTCCCACTTTTCTGCGGCCCTCTTAGGCCTTCTTCTAGCTATGGCACTTCCTATGGGTCAAGAGGCTTATGGGTCAAGGGGAAAACCTAGAGGGAGTCCATGGCCCTTGATTTTCTAGGGTCCAAGTGTCTGGAGTCCTGTAATTTCCTGTCTCAGGATACTACACCTATTTCTAGAACTTCAGAGTCTCTTCCTCGAGAGCTGTTTTCTCAGCAGCAGGCCTCAATTTCAATGTACATACCCCAAGACCTGTCTGTTGAGTACCTGGACACCTGATAAGACTGTGGATGTGCTGCCGAGGTGTCTCCATGCATGTGCACAAAGCTCCTTATACTGCAGCTGGGGGTAGGAAGAGTAGGGGACAGGCCAGGAGCTGGGAGTTTGGGGCTCACTTTCTCTGTACTACCAGGTTGCATCAAGGAACCTGGTAGGAGCACCAACATTTAAATTCTACCAAGTTATGAAAATGTATTTGTCAACGTAGGAATATTAGAAATATTTAATTAATAATTGGTCATTTTTAAGTAGATAGTCTGATGGTAGGGGGGTTCCCACTGCACATGTCCTGAGACCTAAAGCTGTTACAGGAAGAAACAATACCTATTTCTGCGCTCACTAGTATTTGCAAATGTGCCTACTCACCAACACAGCTGCCTATGATGATCTTTCATTAACTTGGTGAACAAAAACCAGTATCTAATTCTTTTTTAATTTAGATTTTAATAATAGTTAGCATTCAAAATTTTATTTTGTCAATGAAGGATAGAAACCTCCATAAATGTTAACTCCCCAACCAGAGCCAGGTATATGGTGTCTGTTTAAACTCTACCCACAGGAATGTGTGTGTCTAATGGGATAGCAAGTGGGGGTGGGGAGTTAGAGTACGTAACTCTGAGGACCCTCTGGAGGTCTCTGTTTGACTCTAGTCATTAAGAGGGTCTCACTAAAGGACTGACACTCAGAACCAAACTTAATCAGGAAGATGAAAGAAAAGAAGACCAAAGTAGGGCATTCTGAGAAGGTTCTAGAGTGTAGGCCTTCACCTCTGGCTTGGATTTTGCCATTTACAAATCCCTAGACTGGTAAGAGTAGATTCACGAAAGGGTGCTGTTTCTGGGCATGTCTTAGCATTCAAGAACTACATGAAGAATTACATTCTTGAACTAAGCCATAGCTAGTCTAACTGGCTTCAATGTCCAAAAGCAGAGTCAACGCTTTCCCCCAAATTATCTCCAGTCAACAAGGAGTTGATCTTGTTATACCACAAATAACCAAATCACCCCTTCTGGGGCCTTCAGTGACTTTCTTCTTCAAACACCCAAGCAGACTCTCTTCGTTTCTTTCGGATAGTTGGCCAGTAAATGCTTTAATTACAAGCTGAAAAGGAATCAAATAAAATCATCTGGTAGAATGGTTTTAATTAGAATTTAGTGAATCAGGAGAGAATTAGTGCATCTAAGAATGGAAACTATATACACATATTTGTCTCCGTTGAGCTTCACTGATTTAAGTGCATATTGTCTCAGATATCTCAAGTTCGACAAAGGCCAGCTTAATGGTAGTGCTCCTACTAATAATGTAGCTTGAGCTGACAGGAAATGGTAAAGATATCATTTCCTCCACATCCTCCCAAGTCGCAAAGGCAGGAGAGCAAGGTAATGCCACCCATCTCAGTATAGGACAAAGCATGGAATTCTTAAGATTATCAATATTATTGATGAACTAAAGCCAAGAAAGAAGTTACAGTGAAAGAAGAGAGAGGCAATGGCTGTGTTTGAAGACCTGCTCTATACCAGGCGCAGTGTCAGGAGTTAACATATCTCATCCCCCCCAACCTCTTCGCAAAAGCTGCATAAGGCTTTGTTATGGAAGGTACAATATATATATATATATATAAATCTGACATCCAGAAAGATCAAAGAATCCCAAATTTGGACAGTAAAGTAAGGACAGAACTCTGGATAGCACAAATCCAGTCTTGCTTCTTCCAGGGCTTTGGGAACCCTTAACGATAAAGGATTTATTTTAACACCTCCCACAGAGGAAATGGTGTGCCTCTGAACAGCCTGGTTTCTACATCTTAGGTGTGATCTCACTCTTTAGCTAGGAGGTGAGAGCTATGGGAGCCAAGACTGAGGCTGCTTCTTTGCAGTGCTGAGCGAGTGTCTCACTACTGGATCTCAGTCGTGTCTGCATGTTGGAATCACCAGGGCACTTTGAAAACTGTGCTAGGCTCCCACCCTTGGAGTCCCTGACTTCTCTGGAGTGGGCTCCTGCCTGGATATGCTGTATCGCAAAGCTACTCAGGAAATGCTAATGTGCAGCCAAGCTTGAGGACCAGGGCTCTAAGTAGAGTGTGTATTACAGGAGGTGGTAGGAGCCCTCATTTAAGAGTAAAAATATTGCTCCCCTGCACTTTACAAGGGGTGCCCAGGATGCTCCCTCAATTCTGTCCTAGCAGGGATCAGGCAGAGTCACCAAGTTGGAGAGAGCAAGAAAGACCCCAGGCATGGATCCAGCTCAGTCTCTCGTTTTCACTGTGATTTGGGGCAGGAAAGTCCATTTTAGTCCTGATTATCTATAAAATGGGTGAGGAGAACTGTCTCACTGGCTGGAGTGCAGATTCTTTAAATTACATACCTACCATACCTAGCAAATGATGCTAGGCAATGACTGATGATTATTTTTTTAAACTGTATGGTCCTTGAAGGTAGAGAGACACACCTGTTTGAGTCTCTTTAGCACTGGGGATATAGCACAGGCTCTTTGCACAGTAATTGGTGCTACTGTCCCTGAGTTTTCCCACAGCTGAGCCTCTACATGAAAGGACTTTACGCCTTATACCTCTTGACATGCAATAAGTATCATTATCACTTATTAACACCGTGCTTCAACGTTTCCTCGTCAATAGACTGTCCAGAAAATGAAAGCAAATAGAACTGGGACACACCATGTATTAGACAGAATCACAAGGCATATTATCAAATGGAATCCTTTAAAAATAATTTCTGCAATAATAAAATGTATAAAATTGTGTCTATTTATTTATTTTTCCTAGGTATATTTAATGGAACACTTTTTGGCACCTAACAGAACTAACATTCTATAGTTAACTAACATTAACTAACTCAGTTTGGGGATCCATGCCCTAGTTTAAATTGTGCAGTACAAAGTGAGAATTTGGTGACTCACTCTCAGGTTCGAATCTTCTGTTTTTACCAATTCACACACAAGTTAGTTTTTCTTAGAAACAGAGTCACAAGTTCTGAAAACAAAAGAAATGGTATCGAGACATAAAAACTATTTTGATTCTGATGAGGTTAATCAAGTTCTAGCTTCAGAAACTTCATCTGTAAAATGAGAATGACAGCAACTCTGTGGAATAGATATTAATTTAAAAATGATGGAAGCCACAGTTGCTTTCCTTGAACATTTCCCATCCTCTGCCTCCTGGACACAAGGAGCATGTGGGGCAGGTAAGGTGGTGCGGCTACCATGTGGAGGGTTGTGAATGGAACTAAGGTAGAATCACCTTTACACCAGAGCATTTTACTGCTAGCAGACACATTCAGAGCTATCTTTGAAGTAGAATGACCATCAGTGACCTTCAAGATGTAGACTATTTGATCAGCCTGGATCCCATAAGCAGCAGAGGCCACTTGCTAACCAGCAATGGCTATATGACATGAGAAAGAACTGTATTTCCAGTGCTTTAACCACTGAGTTTTAGAAGTTGTTACTGCAGCACAACTTAGCTTAGCCTGTCTGATTCAAGGGTCAAATAAGCGAATACATTGCAAATGTCTATCATAGTTTCTGGCCCATAGCAGGTATTCAATAATGTTAATTCTTCCTTTTCTAAAATGGGTACACTTTCAGGTGATACATGGCACACATCTGGACACAGGCCACTCCATCCTGCTGTGCAAGCAAGGGAGAAAACAAATTTCATGTCAGAAATTATGTGCATAGTCTTATACTCAATCTATTTGGAATAATTGCTGTTTGGGTATAAAGTTGTTTGAATTTTTTTTCTTCTCGTCTTTGCTTCCTTTCCCTCTCTCCCTTTTCTCCCTCTGCCCTCCTCCCCTTCCCTCTCTTCCTCCTCCTTCTCTGTATCTTTGTTTTATGCACAATAGGCTCCTAGAAAATGGTTGGTAGGGTCCTCCATGGTGGCGCAAAGGGATTAAGCACCACACTGTGAAGCATCCACAGTCACTGATACCTGAGTTCGATCCCTAGCTAGGGAGGTGCCCCACATGATGCAGCAGACCTCTCCTGCTTTTCCCACTGTTCCCCTCAGCAGTTTTCAGTTCGTCTGCCTGTTCTGTTCCCCACTCTGTCTCTGATGAATCCTCTCACCCCCACTCCTCTGGCCTGTCCCCCAGTTCTTGTATGCATAAATAAACATTTTTTTAAAAAAGAAAATGGTTGATAAACTGATTTGAATTCCCTATCTTGGACATTAGCTAATCCTGTGGTTTTTTTTTTTTTTGTAGCAAAGTGAAAAGGGGGCACAGTCATAGACAAACACTAAAGACCCCAGTTGCAGAAAGGATCCTTAACTCCTTCTGATGCTCCTTCATCCTAAATCCTACATCTTCTTTTCCTATCTCCCCTCTTAAATGGTTCTGGGTTTAGCACTTCTTCATCCCATTTCATATAATTAACTTTATTTTTATTTTTAACTCTGACTTGGGATGACAGCCCAGCCCTTGTTTGCATGAGCTTATAAACACAAACTGGAAGTGTTTCTCATTAACATGCACTGGGGAGTCTCCGAGAAAGGTGAGTTCAACTGAGGAGGGTTCAGCAACACCACGGCTCATTTGCACAGGCACTTGACCTGCCTTCTTTTCCCTTTGGGGAGTGAATGCAAACCTTTGTTTCCTTAGCATAAAGCGCAGGCTGCTCCCATTGGAGCCAGGCCTGCCAGGATGGCTTCCCAGCCTCCCAGCTTTTCTCTCCTGCAGCTGGGGCTTCAGACTCCACCAGCAGACCCAGTCTACCCTGTAGCTCCTTTTCTGGGTAAAGAATAAGAAATAAGAAAGTTAGCGTCCTTAGGCTCCTAACACAGGCTTTTGTACACACCAGCCTCATTCCCTGCTTTGCTTTCTTCCCATTTTAGAAAAGGAAGAAACATAGTCCACAGTTCATCTGGGCCACCACCCAGCCTGGTGAGAGTCCTAACACCTCTGCTCTGGTCAGCCCTTCTCAGGGGCCATTAGCCCACATTAAATGTCACAGTCCAGGATGTCAATCAATGCAGATTAGTTCCTCTTCCTATAAGACTTCTGCAGAAACCCTATTGCCAGTGCTTTACCCATCCTTCATTCACCCTCAGGAAGGTATGTCAGCTTCTCCATGACTCAGCTTAGGTTCTCAGTGTTGAAACATGCACAGACTGCCATTGGGGGTTCTCCTGATAAACTCCACTTCTTTCCTGGGTCAGCCTGACCCAAGTGGGATGGGACCTGTTCCAGTACCTGGTCTCCCTAGGGTGCACCCCACTTCTCTGCTGTGCTTAACTAAGCTAAACCTAGCCAAGATGAGCAGATTGGTTCAAAGATAATTAAGTAAATAACAACAACAACTTATATATATTATCTATATATACACATATATATGTATGCATGTGTGTGTGCATGTGTGTATATATGTGTGTATATATACATACATACATACATACATATATATATATATATAGAGAGAGAGAGAGAGAGAGAGAGAATACCAATAAGGTAAAAATCATAATATGCCTCAACCCCAAAAGAAGCAATTTTAGGAAACAGTAATTTATGGGACAATGCAATCCAATTTTTTTGTGCATTAAGGAAATAAACATCTCTCTCTTCGTATAAAGAGGCTGTTGTTAGAAGGCTCCAAAGAAAGGTGTGACAAACACTGGCACAGTACCTGGTTTGCAAATTTCACCCAGTTTTAGGTGCTGTTATCGCTGTGGGTATGGTTGCCAACCACAAGATCAGGGCATGCACCAGCACTGCTGTGCCAGATCCTGGAGACTCGGTGGCTACGCTGCAGGCAAACAGAACTGACTCGCTGGAAAAGGGTCTCAGCTTAGGCTAGATTTAGTCCAGTGAGCCCACAAAGAGGCAGGAAGCAGAGCCAGTAGAAATCAGTATCTCCTCCCAGGCTGGCCAAGCGCTTCCACCTTTTCTGAACACTATTAAGCCTCAGTGCACCACAAGGGCTCAGAATGAAATCATCCCCAATAGGATAAAGGATTCTTCAGGCAGGTGATTCTGTAGACTTTTCCCATGAGGTCAAAGCTCCCAGCAGCCAGGTGCACCCTTTGCCTTCAAGTGTGATTTTCTGTGGGCTTAGCCAGATGAGGATGCAAAGTGTGGAAACCTTGTGTGGTGCTTATATACCCCAAGTCGATTCTGTAGCAATCATTGTCTGAGTTAGCTAATGGCAGGGTAGAGGACCTCCTACTGAGATTCCATTACCTTGTAATTTTCAGCTTGTTCACTGTTGCAATAAAGCCCCTCTGTCTTATAATTCCCCAGCACTCACGTCTCATCTTCTCCAGAACTGAAGTATGTAAGATGCTTTCTGCTGGGGATTCATTGAGATAAGTTATTGAAGTCAAGCAGAGAGGCAGGCTTTCAGCACTTGGCTATTCATCTCAAAATTTATGTCCGTGTTTCCTTTTGAAGGTCTAATGTGATCACATATAATGTGCTTTCTGTATGTTTAAAAATTCATCAGCTTCCTGTACAATGAACTTGGAGGGGTGAGGAAACCCCACACTTGGGGCTTATCAGCAAATCAGAGGCTGGAATGGCTAACATGTAGTTGATGCCATTTCTATGGGACTGAGATGCTACAGTTAAACGAAGGTATTCAGTGGGAGTGGGTGGCCTAGGGGGGTTAACAATGTCCCATTCATCTGCAACATGTACTCATTAATCTGTAGAGTCCTGGTCAGTGAGTGGGACTGTGTGATTGAGCTAGAGGATCTCTTCTTTCTTCCCTGAAAATTGTTGCTCCCTCTCATATCTTGTTATTTGGTCTCTGAGCTATGTATGGCCTGTCTCTCCTCTCTGTGCACACATGCCCCAGCCTCTTCCTGAGCATGGTTATGGTCACCTCAGGGGTCTCCCTAACAACAACCACATTTTCCCTTCCTCCTAGCACATTGTCACTCATCCCACTCTCCTAGAACAGTGTTCTCAGAGCTGCCACTGCAGGACACCCTTCTTCTGATGGCCAAAAAGAGAAGCAATTAGAAACATCCCACAGTGGGCTTTGAGGTACAACCACTGTCTTGCCGTGAGACTCAGCAGCACAGGCTGTGAGAGTTGCCCTTGAAGGGTCCCAGGGAGTCTCCAAGAAGGGAAATGAGTCACAGCAGACCTGGACCGATGCTCCCTTTTTCAGTGTTGTTCATTGGGCAGCTTCACACCAAAAGATGTGTGGAGTATGATCTATGGGGCGGGGTTCTAAAGCATGACTTAATTCTAACACAGATTATGTGATACTGCTTTTGAGAAGTGAGGTCGATGCCCTCACTTCTTGAGTCAAGAAGGCTGGGTCTGCTTTGACGAATGATGTCTGGCAAAAATGACTTCTGATGATTTCAACTTGCTCTTAGAACTCTGAGTCTCGTTTCCAGTTCATTTACCATAAAGCTGCCATATTGTAAGGAAGCCCAAGCCACATAGAGGTCTACTGTAGGCTCTGGGCTCAGTCTCTGCTTCGTCCCACCCCAGGAACTAGATGTGTTAATACAGAAACTTCTAGATGATTCCAGTCCCATCCATTGGTGTCACCCTCAGCCCTCTGAAATTTTTCAGCTGGGCTCCTAGACACCATGGAAGAGGGAACAAGCTATGCCACTGTATCTGTCCAACCTCTGACCCATGGAGTCTGTAAGAATAGTAAAAGCTTATAATTTTAGGTCAAAGAATTTAAAATGGTTAACTGCATAGCAGGTAACTGAAACAAAGGGATATGGTGAACCTCCCACCTCCACAATCCTCCAAATAGATGATCTACCCATTCTGTGTGTGCCTGAAAGCATGTTGCTTCTTCCATGGATTCAATAGGGAAGAAATCCTGAGATCTCATTGCTCATTGGACAGGGGCTGAAAAGCCCTGGGACCCACGGCAGATACATTTTGATGAGGGGCTGGAGAGGTAGAGGAGAGACTTGCAGCAGGGTAGCACTCAGGGGTGTAGACCAACTGGGGCACAGTGATGAAGGCTCTGGCACCTGACATTGCAGCAGGAGGCCTGCGCATGAGTTGTGGGTGCAAAGGGAGAAAGTGGGCTAACATTAGTGATAGGTGGTAGCACGCCACATAGCCAAGGTCAATATCATCACCAATACATCTGGCTCTCTTCAGTACTGGGTATAAACTATATGAATCTAAAACCCCAACTTCAATTCAGTCCTATTCATAAGCACCAAGCATCTACTAAACAAGAGGCAGGTTGTAGGAGAAAAATACTTAGATGAGGCTATCTACTATATAACCATATCAGTACAAGGTTACATACTATAAGTTAAAGTCTGAGGAAATCCTTCTTCATCCTGGGTTCACTATCTGGAAGATTCCGATTTAGAATTAGATAGAAAAGTTTTTCCAGGAACTGCAGCCACAGCAGGCCAAGACACATTTGGCTTTGCTTTTTGCCAATTGCAGGGCTCTCTTACTCTGGAGGGGAGAGGAGAGGCTCCCCCTTTTCTGGTGCATCACATTCAGGGGGGGTTCCAGGGCTCTGAGAATAAACACGGTCCTCAGTGGGGATTCTGGGCAGCACCCTCTGGCTGATCCCCCCAGCTTTGCCAGCTGGCTGTAGAGGAGAGCAGGGAAAGCCTCATTAAGCCACACAAAGCCTGTCTAAGAAGCGACAAAGTGGGCTGCAGCTGCCTGGAGAGCAGGCTGTGCCTGATTGCCCGTGAGCCCACTCGGCACACAGCCACGCCTGCTGACACAGCCTGTTGTGCCGGACACCTTCTTATTGCAGATCCCCTTTCCACCCCATAGATTCCTCAGAAATTGCTAACATGTCTGTCTCGGGCCAGCCCGCCTGGAAAGGTCACTGCAGCAGCAATCAGGCCGGGTTCACTCATTCACACACACAAACCTTAAATACTCAAAGTCAGAACCTTCACTCTGCTGCTTAATATTGGCCAGCCCCCCAGGCTGGGCCTCAGGCAGTCTGACAAGCCCACAGAACAGTTTCTTTCAAGTACCCCTGAGATTCTAATTTAATGGATCTGTTGTGAGTCCCTGGATGCTGTATTTTTAAAAGCTCTTTCTTATATAATGTGTAGTGAGGCTGAAGACTACTACCATGCAAAATGGGCTAATATCTATTGAGCCGCTAATCCCTATGCCAGATCCTAGAGATTACAAACTCCCTTGCTCCATCATGAAACATTTAGGTAGTGAGGTATTTTTGGTTTTGGAGGAGTGAGGAAATTGAAATTTAGAGAAGTTAAAAGTAATTTGCTCATACCACTCCATACCCACTAGAATGACTAAAAAAAGAATCGCAACACCAAAGAATGGCAAAGCAGCAAATGATCTAGAACTTTCTTTCATTATGGGGGTGGGGAGGAGCAAAATGGTACAGCTGATACCACAATTTCAGGTCCTCATGTCTAGTTCCCCTGCCAGGAACTGACTTCAGGCTGTGGTGGCAGCACTGAGTTCTGGCCACTAGACCATGAGGGCTGGCCTTATGAAGCCCCAGCAGGAACTTTGCTGGCCCTTGGGCAAGCAAGTGAAGAGACAAATTCATTTAGAGAAATAGAAATAGGAAAAAGTTTATTAAGGAGAAAGGTAAATAAATAAAGTGAGACATCCAGCCTGGTGGAACCAGGACAGAGGCAAGGAAGCCGCTGCCTCGGAATATATACCTTCTTTCCCTAATTATTTTAAAGTCCCATCAGTCTCTTTGTGATTGGTTAGTTCTCTGTGGTCTCACTCACTCTGCCTTAATGTCTCCGTGCCCAGAATTAAGTCTGTGTCCCAGCCCATATCTTAGAGTCCTGCTTCTTTATCTCCTTGTTCCAGAATGTCCTGTTGGCCTCAGTCCTGGGAGTGTCTGATTAGTCCCCTTTGGAATTTGTTGCCCTTATCTCTGGAGGCATTCCTCTGCAAAAGGTTTGGTCATGTCTTAGAGAGTGAAACATATTTTTCATAGGACCCAGAATTTCACTTCAAAAATTAAAATATATGTCCACACACTTCCAGATCCACTCAAATGTTCATAGTAGCTTTGTAGCCAGAAATCAATCTAAATTTCCAATGGCCAGTGAACTAATCAAACAACTGGCCTGTACTCACCTGAAAGAATGTTCCTTACTAATACAGAAGGCAGAGTATGATTGCATGCAAAAATGGAGCAACTTTAAAAACCTGTATCAGTGCAAAACAGAAAAATCACCAGCAGAAGAACAGATACTGAGTTATCCCATTTATATCAAGATCTAGAATAGGCAAATCTATTCCCGGTGACAGAAGACAGACCAGGGTTGGGTGTTGAGGAGTGGGGTGACTGCCAAAGATCATGACACTGGATGGAGCCACTGCCCTGGGGTGTCAGCACATGTGAGTCTGATTCTTAAGCTTCTCTGCTGCCCCCAGAGGGAGGACTACTAACTGCCTACTCACAGGGGATCGGACTCTTGGGGAAGAGGGAGGCAGGATACCAGCTAGCTGCGTGAACACTCAGGAAAAGTTTCTGACTTCCCTGTTGTCAATGAGGGCTTGTCCTTTTGCCTCCTAATGCCCTCTTTAACGTTGGTTTGGAGAGGTGTTGGGTTCAGAGAGTGGGGTCCTGGGGCTATCTCTGAGAAAAGTTTCATCAGAATTCCCTCTCCTGTGGCACTTGGCAAGTCTCCTTACAAGGCAGAGATGTTTAGCTATATCCAGAAGGGCAGGTTTATTATAAAAAGAGAAGTAAAGGACATTTGCACAGACACAAGTGGGCAGAAAGAGCCACCTCTGAAAAAGGGAAGCCTTGATAAGAGACACCTGCTTAGTCACAGGGGCGCAGCCTTGGGAGGAGAGCTGCCTTTGCTGCTTTGCAAAGGGGCAAGGTTGGTGAAAAGAAACACCTGCATAGTCACAGGCGGGCAGAAGGGCTGCCTTCCCAGTGCAGAAATCACACTGATAAAGGCTTCTTTCTGAGAGGACCACTCCTTTGTGGAATTGTTAACCGATGTTAAGTTATTTCTAGGGCTGGTGCCTAAGTATTTTTTCTATGTTTAGTCTGACTAGGTAGATTTGAGGTGACAGGTGTTTTTTTGTTTAGTTTTGTTTTTTTTATCATGGCCCCCAATCTCCATATCCCCATCTCTGGTCAGCACCTCCAGATACTTTACTTTTCTATAGATATTTAATGACTATTTTAATCATTTCAATCTCTACCTCAAGCCTCTGGTTTTGTGATGCCTTCTTCCCAAATTTTCTACTCCTAGCCTCCATACTTATTCTCTAGAGGGAAAGAATAAGAGTTTCCACGCTGGAAGTATAGCAGGGAACCTGTAACTTCCCTTTTTCCTGGGTACCATCCTGTTATAGAAGCTGAAATTTTTTTTTATTAGGGATGGTAGAAAATTCAATCCTCTGGGGAAGTCTGTTAAAAGTGCCTATTCCCTTTAAGAACAAGACAACAGGCCCCAAATGGAGTCATTTTACTAAGAAGTTCCAGGTCCCCAAACCAAGAGGGGACAGTTTCAGTTTTACCACTAAGGGAATCTTAAGCCAATCAGCAATCTCAAACCTAATCAGTACCAGTGAGGCCGCAGGCATTCTCTAAAGGAAGTGACTTTGTAATAACCAGGTTGTTCTTTGCCTAGTTTCACTTCCTTGTTTCTGCTCCCTCTGCCTATAAAAGGTTTTCATTTTGCACAGCAACTTGGAGTTCCTTTCTGTTTGCCAGATTGGATGAAGCCTGATTCATGAATTGTTGAATGAAGCCAATAAGATCTTTGAAATATACTCGGTTTGAATTTTGTTTTTTAACACTCCTGATCTATCAAAACAGTTCCACAGCTATGAGACTTAGGCATCTGCATTCTTAAAAAGCTTTCCAGGAGATCCTGAGAGTCCTGGATGTGTTTCTTCCCAGCGCAGCCACACTTCACACAGAGATGCATCGCCTCAGGATATTGTTTTTTCTCCAACTGCAGTAACATTTGAGCTGGGAGGGTTTCCTAAGTCCAACATCAAAACAGGCCCAAGAATTGAGCACACCCTCAAGTCTTCCTCCCAGCTATGAGCTATCATCCCACTGCCCATTGTATGAAAAGTAACCCCTGGGGTCAAAGGCTGGTGATCAATATTCATAGCACAGCCAGTCTTCAGACTGAAGCAGTATTTCCCCAGAACGACTGCCCAGGACACAGTCTCTGTTGTGTCTCCCTTTCCTTAAAAAAAAAATAACAATTACAAGCAGATTACAGGAAGTAAAGTACCTTGAAATATGAGTCATAGATTGTTATATATAAAAGAAGAAATTGTGTGTTCTTAGAGCCTTCATCGATTTCTAGGAGAATCAGATTAGTGGATAGGAAGTTATATACCTGAAAAGCACTGCTGAAACTCCAAGTTCAGATTCCTGAAGTCATTTTATGAAGAGTGCAGCATGACAATTCTTTGACTTTGCAGAGCTATATTTCCTGCATGCAAAAAAGCAGAAATAGCAACCAGTAAGGGAAAGAAGTCTGAACACCTCACTCCCAGTGTCTGCCATCCTCACCCTCCTGGGCCTAGGTTCTGTTACAGGGCAGCCCCAATGTGAAAGGCATTGGCCTGAATGTGGGTTCTCACACAAAAAATATATATATATATATATATAAAAACAGCCAAGTGCAGACACACACAAACAGGTTAATAAAGGGTTTATTTACAAAAAGGGGAAATGAAGAGGGGCAAAACATAGGGAGAAAGAGAAGCGATAAATTGGTGATTGCATCTTGCCAGTTCTGTTGAGCTGGGACCTCAAGAGCACACTGAAGTCTGGCAAAAAACCACCCCCGCCCCCAGGCCCACTTTTCCCTGGTTTTACACCATGTCTGGTTGCCTAACTCAGTTCCCAACACTCCACCTTTTGGTGGTGATGACATTATGGATTTGTAGTCCTTAGTGCTTGGGTTTCTTTGACCTGAGGTCCATAAAATATGAGTCTGTGGGGCTTGTTCAGGACATCATCTTCCCCTAATAGTACTTACCCATGAACTTACAAACTGACCTTAGATTTTATATCCCTAAGAGGACTTGCAAGCCAAAGCCCTCGGTGACTCCAAAGACCCAATGAAAGGAGGAGAGAAACCTAGACTAAAAGAATCTAAGCTCCACCTAACAAGAACAACTTCAAAGTGAACATGATGAAAATATATGCTGAAACATGTGGCTGTTACTTAGAGTGAAACAGATTCCTTCCCATGGCCTGTCTGAACAAGATAAATCTACCCTCTCCATTTTCAGCTCATTGTCTTGATGGGGGTAAGATAGAGAAGTTGGAAAGGAGGTGCCATAAGACTGGAAACCTGGCTCACACAAGGAGATAGGGGTAGAATGGATTAGCATAGTCATCTATCCAGCTATAGAAACCAAGACCCTTAGGTGCAATGCCGACATCACAAAGTAAAAGATCCAAGCAGGTATATAAGGGAACCAAATAAGGATCAAGGAAAGGAATAAGAACAATAATAATAACAATAACAGCAATAAAGACACAAAAACCAAAAATGAAAAGACAAGGACAGACTGGGGACACTTGGTGGGGAGGGGAGGGGGAGGGTTGAGGGCAGATGGGAGCACGGGGGACTGAGGTGATGGTACACTGGTGAGATGGTGATGGGGAATACATGGGGATTATAATTGATGGCAAATATATGTAAATTTAAAAAAATTATATTAAAAAAAAGATCCAAGCAGGTATGAGACTGCTGTAGCAGGTGTCTGGAGCATAGACCTGAAGGTAAAGATATGGCAGTTGAGCCCATTGTAGAATCTCCTGTCCCTTTCAAATTCTACAGAGTTGAAAGCCAACACGCAAGCCACTCCACGAAGGAGTGAGCCCCTCCCAAAGAGAAGACTATATGAGCGCAGTCTCTGCACTGGCACCGGGGCAGCCTTTGTGCCCACCTGTGACTATGCAGGTGCTTTTCTTCACCAACTCTCTCCGCTGCAGGGCAGCAGCCTTCCTGCCTGCCTGTGACCTATAACCTGCTGGGGCTTCTCTTCACTGACCTCCCCAGTGGAGGCAGCTCTTTTCAAGATCGCCCACCTGTCACCATGCAGGCCTCTCTCAGCAAACCTGTCCCTTTCGGGGAAACTCTTCCTGCCTGCTGTGGCTATGCAAGTGTCTTTTACTTTCCTGTTCCTTTTCCTAATAAACCTGTTCTTTTAAATATAATTAGCATCTGGCTCGTGGAGAAACTCAACTGGGAAACTCCCCCGTGTGTCTGCCCTAGCCTTCTCTTTACCATGGCTCACACCCTACTTAACCGCCTTCCTAGCATGGATCAGCACAGCGATCTCATGATCGTGAGGTTAATGACAAAGCTCCAAGAGGGCAGAAACTTCAGGTCTATCTGTTCACCTCTACAAAAAGTATGAGAGCCAACTGTGACATACAAAAACGCAAATATATCTCTTAAGAAGAGAATAAGTGAGTGAACATCTAGTGCAGGTTCCTTATCTTGAAGACACAGAAGAACCTGCCACAAGTTAGTGACTAAGCTGAAAGTAGGACTAAGGGGCTCTCAGCCCTGGGCCTCGATCTCTTTTTCTGATGTCACCAGTCTTTCTAAGTAGAATAACTCTGCTGGGAGAAAAAGAAAAAACAAAACAAGCCAAAAGAAATCAGAGTTTTCCACTCCAGGAATATTTTTGTGTTCAGACAGAAAGGACAGTGCACAAAAGAAATCATGAAAAGAAGCAAGGGATATTATCAACAAAGTGCTTGATATGAATAATAATGAACAAAAACATTCCTGCTTATTGTTTATTCTAATTTTGAATTTTAATGAATAGCAGGGATGGTAATTACTCAATTCCTATGTTTATATAAAACCAACACATGAAAGCTCACAGTTCGATATTTATGAAGTGTCAGGTTGCCTTAAATACTCAGCTTTGCAATTAGAAGGGGAGCTATTCATTAACATTTTAAACTAGATAAATAAAGAATAGAGTTGTTATTTATTCATTACAAATTTTAAAAACTGGAAATTATACAGTTGTCTTTTGGGTGTATCCTTATCATTCAATTAACCATGAGTCAAAATGCTACTAACAAACACGCATCTACACACCTAGAAACAGATGTAACACCTATTAGCAAATGGAATGATTTCATCAGGTTAATGATTCAGATTCACCTTCTGTTTGTGCTGGGGATCCTTTGCCTGATGCCTGGTGATTTAGAAAGATCACTGACTTCAGAGTCAGAGGGAGCTGGGTTGCCATGGTTTTTCTTCTGGGTGACCTGTGGCCATGTGCTCACCCATTCTGGAATCAATTGCTTTATCCATAACATGGGATTATGATCTTGTCTCACAGGGCTGTTGGGAGGCATTAAAGTATAGGAAGCAAAATGACTGGCCCCGGGTAGGTATCTCGGTGAGGTCAGTTTGCTGGCCCAGCTGTGACCCAGCTGTATGGAATCAGCATCTGACTTTCTCCAGGTGGTGCTCTTAGAGCTGGTGGGAAAGTCAGGGTATTAAAAGTTGTCACCCACATGCTCGTGATATTTGATGATGCTGGGAGACTCTCGACTAAAGATTCAAGATCAGGACTGTGCTAGGAAAGCACTCTCAGCACCAGTCAGGATGACTGTGTTGCACTCATCACTTGGTTCCTAAGGCCTCAAACCCAGGTCTAGTATGTGTTCACTGAAATTTATGAATGTACAACAGTGTGACTATCACTGTAGGACAAGTTACAGGTGGGGCCCCAAAAGAGTTGAAGAATCTTCAGAGATAAGGATGACATAGGAATAAGGGAAGATGCAGAACTAAGGACAATAAAAGGGATTAAGCAAACACCCCTGGGATTAGGACAACAGTAACAGTTGGACAGTCCCGAATAAGGGTGATAGAGAAAAGTACGCTAAGATGAAAGCTGGGACACGGAGACTTAGTTCTGAGCACAGAGACATTAGGAGAGTGAGTGGGACCACCGTGAACTAACCAATCACAAAGAGACTGGTGGAGCTTTAGAATAATTAGGGAGAGAAGGCATATATATACTCTCTGAGGCTAAATTCCACTTCGGGTCCCTTTCCCCTCCCTGGCCTGGTTCCACTGGCCTGGGATTCCCACTTTAATTTTTTTCTCCTCAATAAACTTTTTCTTCCTCTGAAAAAATCTGCCTCTTCTTGCCTGCTTTCCTGAAGTCTGTTGAGTTCCTTCTGTGACTTCGTGAGGCACCAGCCCGTGGTGGTCTAGTGGCTGGGACTCAGCGTTGCACTGCAGCAAGGGGTCCATTCCTGGCTGGAGACTGGGCCTGAAAACCTGACATTACAGTATCAGTAACAGCACCTCCAAATGCCTCCTGTGATGCTCAGCAAACCTTTCACACAGGTGCCTGTGTTCTCACCTCTCTCTCAGCCCCCCAAGTTATTGGTGGCACCCAGAGGAAGCCTCACTTGGGTCTTTCTCCCTGGGGTCTTCCCCTGACAACCCAGGACTCCACCCTACTCTATACTTAGTCTAGTTTTCAGACAGGTCTGGTAGTTACCCATAGTTCATAATACCAGACTGGGCATGTGCTGCTGCTACCCTGCCTTTCTCAGGGAGTTCAGGCCTCTTAAATCTCTACCCAGTGTCTGGGGATTGGAAGTGCAGTATTTGCTGTGTCCATGCCAAACATGAGATGGGATTGCTTCAACCCTGATGTGCTTACCAGCTGCCAACTTCCCTGTCCTCTGTCCAGATCTAACTATGATATCCTTGCCCCACGTCTCTGCCAGTCTCAGAGCTTCTCTCTGGAAGCCTTGGCCCATTCCCTCCCAGTCAGCAGGCAGCATGGTCTACCATGAGCAATGTCCACTCTGAGTGTTGGACTCGCCAGCCCAAAGGTATAGGCAGAGTGGCTGATGCACCACCCCCACCCCCACCCCCAGATGTTTGACAGCATCTATTTTCTCCTGCTTGGCAAACTAAGGAAGAGATAGTCTTTAGATTTAATTAAGTTAAAGGGAGCTCTTTAGGGTATGTTCTAACCCAAGCTGACTGGTGTCCTTCTATGGAGAGGCGATGTGGACACAGGCAGGTACAGAGGGAGATGATGTGGAGACACAGAGAAGATGGCCGTCTGCAAGTCAAGAACAGAAACCTCAGAAGACATGGGAAGCCAACCCTGTGACCTCTGGTCTCAGATGTGTAGCCTCCAGATCTGGGGGAAAGTCCATTTCTGTTGAGTGATTCCATCTATGATACTTTTTTCCACCAGCCTGAGTGATGAGGTACCATTCTCCTCTCTCTCCTTTCTCTTCTGAGAAAGGGGAGGAAGGGTTCTATAGCATGGTAGAATGTATTCACTCTTGCTTGTTTGTTTGTCTGCTTGTTTCACCCAGACTGCCACTAGGCTCATTCACAGTCAAAGTCAGATGTGGACAGCCGCTGCAAGTGAAGTCACCACATCAAACATGGGGATGAACAGCAGGGGCCTGAGTTCCTGCCCACAGAGACTCTCATCTCTCCCAGTGCCCACATTCCTTGCCCACAATACTGCCATCATCAAAGATACTTTTGAAGTTTAGAAACCCTGAATCATCCATAAATTCAAAGCTTGAATGAACCCTGTCATGCTGTGGCTATGTAGGATGATCAAGTCGAGTTAAAAGCATGAATCAAAGCTTTTTCAGGTATATGCAAATGAGGTCATCAAATTTGCAGAGCCTTGAAAACGCAGTATCAGAATTTGCAGAGTTCTTGAAAATGCAATATCAGAATAAGAAGAGGCTGTACTCTCCCTCTTTCTGAGGACTGCAAAGTTTTTAGAGAGAGAAATGCTGAATGTGGATCTAGTTGGACCAGCAGATAGACGAGTAAAGGTCAGAAGTTTTAGTATGTATTTAGAGAATGTAGGGTAGTAGCCAGATTTCAAAGCCAAGACAGTAAGTCCTTAGTGACTGCCAATCAGGGACACACGGGAATACCGGCAAGTCACTTGTCACAGGAAGAGCCCTGGCCTTGGAATTGGAACACCTGATTCCCCATCCACTGGTTATTTATCTGAGTCATTTAAGCTCCACAAACATCTGTTTCCCAATCTAAAAACAATTAACATCACTCCATACTCATCATTCACATTGTTGAGAGGTTCAAGAAAAATCATTTTGAAAACTACTGAGAATTCTGAATCCCAACCAAAGGTAGAGACCCCTCACTCTGAAAGGAGGTCATGCCTTCACAATAGGGCGATGACCACTTGAGAATCACACAGAGAAACTGCCAGCACTACCTTCCTGCTCTATTTCAGCTTTGACTTTTATTTTAAAATAATCTTACACTCAGGGGACAGTGCTAGTGTAGACTGCAGGCAGTATCCTCCCAACGGTTAACGCTTTGTATAAGCACAGTAAAATCATCAAAACTAAGAAATGAACACAAGAAGTATGTTACTAACTAAACTGCAGACCATGTCAGGAACTCCCCATTTGCACTGATGACCTTTTCTGTTCTAGGATCTAATCTCGACTGCAAGGTGACATTTGTCTGCCATTTCTCCTTAGTCTCCTCCAGGCCGTGACAAGCCTCTCCTCGTCTTTTCTGATCTGCACTCGGCTATTTTGTAGACTGGTTCTCAATTGCGATTTGTCCAACATTTTCGCATGACTAGACCGAGGTTCTAAACGAGCAGGAAGGGTATGAAGAAGGTGACATGCTCTTCTCAGTGCTCCATATCTAGAAGCATCTGACATCATATGTCTTATAATAACAAGGTGTGAAACTTGGTCAACTTGGTTCAAGGTGGTATTTCCACTGCAAAGTTACTATTTCTGCCTTTTAATTTATAAATATCCATTTTTGGAGAGATAATTTGAGACTCTGAAAATGTCATAATTTTCCCTTAAACATTTGCCTACTGAGCTTATCTTCCCTATGAGAATCTTGCGTCAGCAATTATTCATGTGGTATTTTAATGGTGATTTTACATTTCCCTCATTCTATTTCCTTTTACAGTTATTATTTGGAATTCTTCTGCAATCTAGAATTACTTTCGTTCCATATTTATGTATTTATGTATGTATGTATTTCATTATGTGTTCATATCAACTTGACCTCATGTTTTGCATCATTTGTTCTTTAAAGCAATACCAGTTTTGGCCACCGGGGGCTCCATCAGCACTGCTTTCTGTAGCCTGTCAGCATGCTCCATCTTGACTCCTTTTTGTTCAGTTGGTTGATGGGCTGCTTGGTTGGGACTTGTTTTGTTTTTAGTAATTCCTTACTTATTGGTACCACAAAATCCCCTGGGGTCATCCTAATTTTGCCTGCTTATTGCTAAAATCAGCCACTTCTTCACAAGCTCTACATTTTATCAAGGAACTCTCAGACATCCATAGCCCATTGGGGGGTGGGGGGGAAGGAAGTAATTTATGTTGGGAAAGATAATTTTGTTTTCTAGGTTTCTCCAGCTTCTCTCACTTTCACCGCTTTCTCCCAGGCCAGGTAGTCTCATTAAGAGGTTCTTATGGACACCCAGCACGTGGGAGGCTGTGGGCCCACAAAGATGATGTTAGCTAATGTCACCCCCCTACACACAAAGACTTCTTAATCTATTGAGAGATAATTTTAGCAACTGTGCTCCAAACAGACATTTTGGAATTCCCAGTAATAAAATGGACATCGAACATTTTTACTTAGTCTGTAGAGCCATCTACCTTTTAGATTTCATGCTGTGAGACAATGACTTAGCATATGGGGCAGGCTGAATGATGGTCCCCCAAAGTTACCCACAGCCTCATCCCTGAAGCCTATAATATATTGCCTTACATGACAAAAAGAGAGGTACAGGTGTGATTAAGTGAAAGATCTTGAGATGGAGGATTTCCTGAATTATCTAGGTAGGCACTAGCATCCTTGTAAGAGGGAAGCAGGAGGACCAGTCAGAGAACTAGCTGATAATTTGTCATAGCAGCTGTAGGAAACTAATGCAGCATGTAAACCATGTGACTTCAGGAGGCCACAATTTTTCAGTCACCTATTGTCTGAGTCATCAGGCAGATTTGGAATCACAATTTCATGTGACTGGAAACATCTGCCGTGATATTGGCATGAAAAAGACAGCTCCCTCCTCAACATCGTTCAATGAAAAGGGACCAGGAAATTTTAGAGTGGGTGGGGCATATCCAGGAGAATGTCTGTGTTTAGAGGGAAGGAAGCTTGTGTGGCTCCTGACCTTTCACTCCCAGTCACCTGCCCTCTTGCAGCACACAGGAGCTGCTGGCAGCATCAAAAGAGGAACTTCTCATCGAACACCAAACAAGACTGGAATGTGCAATACCTATTCTACTTTTCCCCCTACGACCATGGCTGCCTCTTTTAACCATCTGCAGAGCAGGGAATAAAGCCCTGCGTGTGGCTAAGCTACTGGAGGAAGGTGTTGGAGACACTCTCTCCTTTTGCAGTCTCCTAAAGCCATTCAACACGTTGGCAGGGAGGGGAAAGGAAATAATGTCTTTTCAACACCCTTCTGATACCTAAGCTTCTGTGAAATGCCAACTTGCCTCACTGATGCCTGCTGCCTCTGAGTTGTTTTCCTTTGGTGAAAGATCTGTTTTTGTATGTTGGGATATATAAATTCCCAAAGTTTCAAGCTTACCTCATCACTACATGGATGACATAAGTAAATGAAAATAGGCAGATCCATCAGGACTCCCTGACCCAGTCTGTAGGTGAGAAATTCTTCAGAGAATAGAACAGGTTTGTCTGTGCCTTGTCTTCATGTTATAGGATTTCTTCTTGAAAAAGGCTGGGGGCTGTTCACTGTTAAAGATCAGATCATCGGTTTGATGTGGTTCAGCAGTGTTCATGTCACACCGGCTGGTACTCTTTCCCCATTTCAAAGACTGTGTGAGTAGCTCTAATTCCCATCTGTACACCGGGAGATCAAATATGAATACTTCCCAAGGAAATGAGAGTAAAATAGGCTTCCCAGAGATGATTCTGTGCCCCAATTATATTCCATTTTCAGGTTGTGTTCTACTTCTTAAAATGATAGAAAATTGTGGAGTGTTTCTAATCTTTGCAGTTTGGATTGAATCCATCTTCCCTGAATTATTTTAAAGTGGGCTTGCATTAAGAAGGGCTTTCAAAATAGACAAGTAGCTGGTCTGGTGGGTTTGAGACCTGGTCTATTGGAAAATTCTTTGTTTTGCCAAAAATGTCACGAAATCAAGTCAAAAGCAAAATGCATCCATTTTGAGCCCTATGGTTCTATGATTATTTCTTTCCTTTCAAATGACAGAGCGAAGCAGCATTCATTAAATATCTAAAGTGTTCTCTACACTAGGTTGGGAGTTTACCTGTTTTATCTCACAGAACAAGACAGCCTGCTCATCCTCCTATTAAGTGTAAGAAAGCAGAGATATGCTGTTTTTCAGAAACTATTGATGTTTTCCTGAGCTGGGGCATAAGACCAGGTATGACTGAGAGGCTACATGTGCAGTAATGAGAGCAATGGTGCTTCAGAATTGAATTAGCATCTGCATGACCATTACCTCTATGGCTTGTTACATAACATTTTTTGGGCATGCTTTCATAAAATAGACATAATGATATCTAACTTCTAGAACTGTGATAGTGGATGTGCGTGTGTGGGTGTATATCCATATACATGTATGTTAAATGCCAAGCCCTGGTAGGCGTTCCATAAATGGTGACAACTATTTTTCCATCTGTAAGTAATAATTCATTTAGTGTTTGACCAAATAGCCAGAGGACTGGATTGTATGCTAGCCAAGTGGACACATAACACCAACTACAACAGGCAGCAGAGGGGAATAGGTCTGAGAAATTGGTCCCAGGGGCTGAGGATCATCATCTCCTGAGACTTGCATCTTTGGGGGCAAACTTTGACTTAGATCACCATTTTCAAACCTTATAAGGACATTTCCTTGGTCTTGTCTTGGTGAGAACATCTCTGTTTATCTTTGGTTTCCTGGAATCGGGACGTTCTGTCTGCTCCCCGGTGATGGCTGGGTGGTGACTGGTCCTTGGCCAGGACCCCATGTCATGAAGCTCCACAAACACCTCCCCAGGGACCACAGCGGCTCTCCCGGGCTGTCCGCCATCCACACTGCTCGCCAGGCCCAACCCATTTCTTGTTTTTTCACTCTTCATGCTGACTTGTGTGCTCACCTAATTAACTAGCAGAGTTCTACCAGACACATCTCCGAATAGCAGTGGCCACTTCGGGAAACTTTTGACAGGAACAAGAACATTCATTTGATAGGTGTCTGAACAAAAAGCCAAAAACTCCTCAAGTGGAGGTTGTCTTGCTTGTCGACAAGAGCAATCCCTTCGTCTAATCTAGGAGTCATCCCCGGCCTTCCTTTCAGCACTTGGGAATTAATAATTGCTGACTTTCTAATTGTTTGGGATGATAAAACTGTCAAGTACACACAAGTTATATCAAAACCAGCTGCATGCCACTCTCTTTTGTGAGTATATATGTCAAAATCTGTTTTTGTAAATCCAAAGTCTGTCTTCTCTGTAGAGAAAACATAATTAGCCTTTTGCAGTGATAATTTCATATTTTCATGAGGCAGGCGCTCTCTCTCTCTCTGGCTGAACAGCTAGAGACCTAAAAAAATTACATTTTGATATATAGTATATTTTAATTCAGTTATGTCAATACTCTGGCACTATCAAACTCAGATAAATACTGCACAGTATCTTTTCATAAAGAAAAGTATTAAGGGCCTTTTCTTTTTTGGAGTCTTGAAATTTTTTTTTTTTATGTATATAAATAGTCTTTGCTGGGCCTCTCTGGTGGCTCAGGGGGTTGAGTCTCAGCACAATGAAGCTGTCCACAGCCACTGTAGCCTGAGTTCGACCCCCAGCCAGGGAGCTGAAACATGGCACAGCAGACGTCTCCTGTCTTACCCACTGCTCCCCTCAGCATGTATTTCAGTCAATCTGCCTCTTCTGTTCCCCACTCTGTCTCTGCCGGGACCTCTCACCCCTATACTTCTGGTCTGTACCCCAGTTCTTATATGCATAATAAATAAGTCTTTAAAAAAATAGTCTTTGCTGCTGTAGTGATGAGGCAAGAAAAAATAAATGGCTTTAACTCCAAAATAAAATATGAGTTTGGGGTATGATTCAGTCTTTAAAATTTAGTTTCCCTATAAAAATACACGATAGCATGTAACTTTATAAGTACAAATACAGAATTGAATGTTTCATACTTAATCTTTCTAAATTGCTAACATTTGTTTTATGTGTTAGTTACTATCGCTATAGCTAGTCTAAAATTATTTATTTGGATAAAATTATTCCCACTGAAATGAAATGATCATAACAGATGATAATTTTTTGAGGTTCTTAAAATTCTACAAATCATAGGAAATTAATATATTAGTCCAAAGTTATAATCTCCTGAACCATAACTAACTTTAAGATCTTAAACAAATATTCAAATAGTTAAAAAATGATCTCTGAATGCTTGGACAGTGTCTAAATAAGGCACATTTAAGTTATGTCTAGTAACCTAATTATGTCTAGGTTACTAGACATAACTTACCCTTACTTCTTAAAATAGCAATAGATTAACAAATTATGCAATTGTTTTAGACACTATTATATATTTACATTTACTTATTCAATCTTTTCTCATGAAAATTATTTAAATGATATGAGTGTCTATAGAAAAAATGAACTACACAGTGCTAGAGCGTCTATAACCTAGTTTTCTTTTTTGTTTGGGGAAAAAACACCTTTTTTTATTCATGGTTTTTACAGAACTGCTAGGGTCTTGTTTGGATACTCCTGATTTAATATGATATATTGATAGTTCAAACTTAAAAAGAAAAATTGCCAAGAGACTGTGCTATACACAACTGAATTTACCCTTGAAATTTAAGCTTCTCAGAGAAGTTAAATCAGTTTAGATACCTAAATAAATCGCCTCACTCAACCCTACTAACTCACAAGTGATAAAAGAACAAATCTGTACACTCTCAGAGGTAAATGATTTGAGGTTAATCCATGACTTAAGTGACTTAAAACCAAACCCCAACAGATTTTTTTGGCCACTACCAGAACCCCATAGAATGGACACAGAATTAGTCAATACTTGTTGTGATAAATGATACTTAGATTCCCAAAAGAGCTGTGCCCTGCTAGGATTCTACTTCCTAAGTGAATATTGGACTTACACCTGCCTCACACACTTGCCCTGTGTGCTTGAGGGTAATTAGTATGGGCTCCTAGATACTTCAAGCTACTTCCTCTCCCAGAAACCTCTGGAATGAGGCCACATAGGACACTCACAGGAGGGATAACAGATGCTTCCTCATGCCAACTCTCTTAGTCGAAATTGCCACAGTCTCTGAACCTGGCCATGGACTTTCACAGGTGTCATAAATGATATGCTCCAGAAACCCTATAAATGCTTGTAAGTCCATTGGCCGGAGTTGGCATGGATAATCCTCTAGCACTGGATTTCCTCTAAGCTTGTATCGCCTATGTAAATATGCCATGGCAAGTGAAACATTCCAAGACTACAGGAAAATAAAAAGTCACCTGGGTCTCTAAAACTGATTGTGCTGGATCCTGGGAGGTGTTTTCATAACCTGGATTTTATAATGTAGGCTTCTTGCTTTGGCACAAGGACTAATATCCTCTTGTTTCTGGTCATTTTGTTCTGGTTGTCTGATGTGTCCTTCCAGAGTCTGACCAGCTCCTGTGAAGCCATTGTAACATGAGGTAGCTCCACAATTCACTTATGACAGGAAGGAAAGGAGCGACTGACCTGAACTTATTACAGAGAGGCCAAGGGGCACGATCTTGATTATATCAGCAAAATCCCAGGAGTCTGGATGTCATGAATTACTACCCTGTATTCTGACTATCTTTGTCTTTGCCTAAATGGGTAGAACAAGAAAGCAAAAGTCATTCCCAAGTCCAAGGACCAGTTTGCCACTTACAACTTGGCCTTGGAGTGGTTAGGTTCTGGTGTTGCTCACCAGACTATGGTGTTGTCTGCTGGACAGCAGCAATCTCAGAGAACAGCAACATCAGACAAAGTGAAGACTAACAATAACCAAGTTCACCCATAACTGTGCCTCAGCCTATAAAAACCATCCTGCACAAAACCTTTCCTTTTGAGCTAGTGGGAGTGATGGTGTTCTTCACCCCGAGAGCTTTGACCTTGTTCTTGCCTTTCCTGCTTCCACAAGAGAGCGGTTATGGTAACCCATCATGGAATTGCCTCCTCTTCCTGAAAGCACCCAATCCAAAATAAAGTCCAGCTTCCATACACTTTCCCCAAAATTACCCAAAGCCTAAGTCCCTTCCAGCACCCTCTACTGAGGTGCCCCTTGGTTCCTGGGGAGTGTCTCCCTCATCTCCATGAGTAATAATCCCAACTTGTTCAGCTACAGGTGTTTTCTGGTTTGCCTTTGGCTGAAAGACATTTATGTCCAAATCTTTGCCACAGAGACAAATAACAAAATAATTAATAAAAGCCTTTCAAATTCAAAACTATCCTATTAGTTAAAATTTTATTTTATAAAATTTTATTTTCTAGGCTAAAGTAGAAATACTCAGTAAAGGAAGCAATATATGTTCTTACTGCCAAAGAAGAGGTTTTTTTTTTTTTTTTTTACTTACTTTTAAGTGAATGCTGTGATACATAAATTCCAGTGGACACTTTTAAAAGAAGCTAGCAATCTTTTTATTTAAAAATGACACTATTTATAATTCACTGGAAATTGTACCCTTTGCAGCAGCTACCTATCGTCATGATGAAAATATTTGGATATTAACTTCAAAATGAACAAGGAGTGATAAAGAAGTTAGCTGCTCCGCAGTGCCTCCATAGGACATGTCAGTGATTGAAGAATGGAAGTTCAGAAAGTCTTGATATAATAATGCCCCCTCCATGGATCTTACTGGCAACACTTTAAATCCCCATGTTCAGCATTCATTTCAATCAGTCTTTTTGAAGTTTACTAACTGATGACCAGGAGGACTGGCTGTAATCCCTCTGCTGCTGCAGGTCCCCTGTCCCCTACTTTACCTTCACAAGACCCCTCCTGTTCCTGCCACTGACTGTGAAAAGAATCCTGGTGTGTAAGAGAAAGCCTGTCATTTAATGTATTAGGAAACGTGGGTGGTGGTTATCCAGCTAGAATTTGGTGAGCCCTTCTCTCCTTCCTTGTTTTAAAATCGAAGTCTGGGCGAAGGGGATTTTCAAAATCATCTTAAAGGATTCTTCAGCAGAAGGGTTTAAAGACTACTTGTCCAGTTTATAAGTTGGGTTTTGGCCATGGAGGGTCCAGAGCCTGACTCGTGAGATGGTCTGGGTGGAGAGTTGGAGTGGGGCTGGTAGATTAAGTTGGGGCAGGAGCTAATAGTCTGCCTAGAAGCTAAGGATAACAGGGGAGACTCGGGATGTGATGGGTAGACAGGGAAGAGGTGTTGATCTGGATAGAAAGGATTTCATGCAGGATGTATATGAACTGTAGTTATACTTGTAGAACTCTTGCTGAAGTTGTGTGCTAACGCAGCCTTTAAATCTTAACTAAAGTACTAGTTAATTAAAATAAATACAGCTTTGATAAAGGTGATATTTCTCAGCATTACTCTCTGCAAACCCATGTTCATGTTCCAACCATCCCCATCAAGAAAGTTAGGTTGCAATAGTCCAATATCAAAAGACCACTAAGAAACACACTTTAAATATTTACCAGTACTTTGGTAATTCATATATGCCAGATAGCAGGGCATATCACATTCACCATAGCCAAGTGGTTTCCAGTTCCTTCTGTTTCCTTCCACCAGACCGAAGGCAGTTCTGTCTACCCAGACCACGCAGCTAACACAGGAGCACCCAGGCTGCATAAGAGATGGCCACCAGCACACAGAGGATTAAGAGAGGAGGCACAGAAACATCTCAGCTTTGAAGCATCTCCTCATGAATTTGCAAAGACAAAGAGATCAAAAGGGGTGGGGAGAAGCAGTTTCAAAAAGGTAGCGATTTGATGAATCGATTCCTTGGAGCTGCCCTACCGACATGCATGAGAAATCGCTCAGAAAAAAGCCACAACTGGAAACCTGGGAAGCCCAAAGCTGCTCTCAGGTATAATTATAACATGCTAATATACAAGGTTAGGTGCCAGGGAGCTGGGGCATCACACCTCATCACATAGAAAAATGAGTTTTGCCATGTTGGCATCCCTGTGCCCAGCCAAGAGTGGCCTCGGTGACACTTTCCACGGCCCACGCAGGCCCCATAATTAAAAGGTGGAATTAGTCATGTAAACAAATTATCTTCAACAAAGGGGTTTACAAATGCTGGCTAATTAGCTTAAATTCCCCAAAGCTTTCCACTGTTTTTAATTCAATAACACAGTGTAAATTCTCCAGTTAGAAAAAGTCTAATAGGAATTGGCACGAAACTAAATAATTGATATTGTCAGCAATGGCAGCGGCGAGCTCTTCAGCGCTATTGTTGCCGCTAAGCAGGATGGCGGCGCTTTCCAGAGAGGATAAAGCACCAAGTTTAATGAATTAACCATATAAACTGTAGACAGCTGGTGCTCACCGGCCTCTCGCTGAGAAAAATTTTAAAGTACATATAAATAGGCACACCACTGGCTTGTATTATAATAAAGCGTCATAGCAACCAGCGCCTGCAAGGGCCAGCTTGGAAACAGGCGTCAAGGAGCTGCCTGATGCCGGCAGGTCACTTACCATCCCCGAGCCTGCCTTGCGTGCTCAGGATGAACAAGGGGGCAGTACCCAGGAAAGGGTATCTGGACTCTTACTGACCACATATGGAATCACTAATGCGGGAGGGGGCAAAACATCGAAGCATTGAAGCAGGCTCCAAGGAGGCAAGAGTGTCTAATGAAGCCACATTTACCCATCAGGACAGCGCTTGAGTGAACGCTTCTTAAACCGGGTGTGTAGACAGCAAGTGAATCTGGCCATGTGCCAGGGAGGATGGTGACGCTGCCCAAATAAATATAATGAGTAATCCTGGAGCACCAATTTTACCTGAAATTTTAGATATACACTCAACTAATATAATTAAATTTTTTTTAAAAAATTCTAAAGTAATAAGTAAGCATGGCTCAAAAAGTTAAATAATGTTAAAAGATGGGTGTTAAAAATAACAGCAGATTCCTCCCCAGTCCATTCTCTCTCTCACTTTATGGAAGCAATTATTTTTCAACTTTTTGCTATTTTTAAAATTGTTCCATTTCCCCTCCAAATAAGATAACTTCATTTCCCCTCCAAATGAGATATATCTACCACTCTTCATTAACTCCTTTTAAGACATAATATAGTAACTTCCAATTTTGACAGATAAGGATTTTAGTGTCCTCTTCCCTCATTTTATCTTTCTAATACACTTAGATTAAAAATTTTATTAAATCCATATTCAGTTTATTTTATTATTATGGCTATAATTATCAATTCTGAGCTGAGTAATATATGAATTTTCCTCAATGTATATGGGGTTATATCTTGATAAAACATCACAAATTGAAGATACTATAAGTCAAAATAGCATTCAATACTCTTAATCTACCGAACATTTTAGCTCAGCCTAACCTACCATCAATGTGCCAGAATAGCTATGTTAGCCTATTGTTGCACAAATCTACTCAAACCTTATTTTATAATAAAGGTCTTAATATTTCATGCAGTTTATTGAATAGCATACTGAAAGTGAAAAGCAGAACGCCCAATTTCAAAATTCCAAGTACATTTTTACTAGATGGGTGTCATCTCCACCATCATAAAGTCAAGCCATTTTACATTAGAGCCCAACTTCCTCCATCTCCCCCATACTCTTAAATTTTCCAAATTTAATTGATGTTTTTCCATTGGCATAGTTTTCCTTGAGCTTAAGACCAACTCTTTCCACACCCTGTCACACCTGAGTGTGACTCTCAACAAGTGTTTATAAACTCTGACAAGCGCTCAGTTTTCCTGATTTCTTGTTGAGCTATCATACTCAGGACAAGACTGGGGGAGTGGGGGGATGACCTGGTTTGTGAGTGTTCACCCACGCACTTAAGAATGCAGGACAAGACCTAAAAGCAAGAACACAGAAATCAAAATAAATAAATAAATATTTAAAGGGATTTAATTACATAGGAGTGGAAAAAGGGAGCGAAGGGGAAGAAAATGTGTTGCTGGCATATAGCAAGAGGCCGTTTGACCTACCGGCTAGTGAGCAGCCACTGGGCAGAGAGAACAAGTGCAAGTGGAAGTCAAAGAGACCTGGCTCACCTTGCTCCGCCAAGGTCCACATGGTAGCTCTGCTCAGCCCCCACTTCCCAGCAGCCCCCATCCAGGGAAACAGGAGGTGAGCATCAGTCACCCGCTGGTTCAGAGGTTGTTCCTCGCTGTTCCTCTTACAGTAACACTTGAATTTATTTATTTTATTCGCCAGATGCCCTCCTCTTTTTTTTTTTAAAGACTTATTTATTTATGCATACAAGAGCTGGGGTACAGGCCAGAGTCACGGGAGGTGAGAGGATTCACCAGAGATAGAGTGGGAAGCAGAACAGGCAGATCTACTGAAATACACCACTGAGGGGAGCAGAGGGTGAGGCAGGAGAGGTCTGCCACACTATATGGGTCCCCTCCCTGGCCGGGAATCGAACCTGTACTGCTGTGCCATGGATGCTTCACAGTGCAGCGCTCAACCTGCCATGCCACCAGGGAGGCCCAGATGCCCTCCTCTTAATGGATGCTTCCAATCCTGGAGCACCTATAGTCCAGATTCTTCAGGGACTATGGTTCTCCTGCTCTCTGGGATGGGGATAATGATTCTCTTCCAGCACACTGGGTGGGGTTGGGGGACTCCCAAAGCACCTAGCAACTCTGAATTATAAGCCTTTGTGGGGTTTTGCCACAGAGAATTGGTGAGCTTTAATGGGTCTCTCCCTCTGGATGCTCACAGGAATTCCTTTTTATAAGAATGCACCTCTTGGGCCTCCCTGGTGGCGCAGTGGGTTAAGCACCACACTAAGACCTCAGCCACTGCAGCACGAGTTCAATCCCTGCTGCCGGCCAGGGAGGGAACCCACATGGAACAGCAGACCTCTCCTGCGGTACCCGCTGCTCCCCTCAGCAGTGTACTTCCGTTGATCTGCCTGTTCTGCTCCCCGCTCTCTGTGGTGAATACTCTCACCCCCCATACCTCTGGCCTGTACCCCAGTGCTTGTATGCATAAATAAATAAATCTTTAAAAAAAAAAAAAAAAGAATGCACTTCTTTCCACTCTACTCTTCCATCATCTCTCCTCCCTCTGTTTTTACAGCTTTATACCTTGGGATCATAGAATTCATGCTTGTTGTGCCCTTTCTAGCATTTTCTATGCACACACACTATTACTTCATGTAGAGATAAGTTAAATATTTGACTGAGATATTAGTTAAATTGATTGAATAAGATGAGATTTGTGATGAAAAGAGAAATTTAAGTTGGGACTTATTTTGCAAAGACATGTGTCCACAGAATTTAATAGGTTTGGGAACACTGTGTGATTACTAAGCCATATCTGAAATATTGAGAGAAGAAATCTAAGGTTACATTTTCCCCAGTATTTCTGTCACTTTACCCCATTAGAGCAAAATGAAAAGGAGAGGATGGCTTGCTATTATGAGTATTGTGATGACATAGGGCATTTCCTGAACATATGAAAAGGGTAGTGGCTTCATGCGGCCCACTGGTTCTGTTTTCCTAGTCTTTCAAATGATGCGTGGAGTATATTTACACAACCAGATAAAAAAAAGAACTGTCAGTTGATGGATCGACAGAATGGAAGCTGCTTCAATCAAGCACCAGGCACTAATAATCATTTCCATTTCTCTTATTCAGTCAATGGTTCTGCAGATCACACACAGTTGGCAGAATGAAATCCCCCACCCCCAGCTCTTTTTTCAAAGCCTTTTTGTGTTGACTCAAGCAGGAAATGGCACGTCTCAGTTTTATAGGGAAAAAAATTTAAGAAAGAGTTAATGGAAACCTCAATGTTTAAACACTCATTTTAGCTTAAATGTCTAATTAAGATTGTGGTGTCTTGATGATTTAACAGATCCAAAAGCAGTGTTTTCTTACTGCAACTGATCACAGTTCAAGGCCTACTAGCCAAGCATGAAGTTTTGTTAATGAGAAATATAAGCTTATAGTCAGGCCTCTGGATACTGCTATTAAAATGTACCTAATCATGTTCTTTAAACAGAAGTGGATAATCACAATGAACTGACTCTTTCACTCAGATGATGAACCTTTCCATTTGATAGATTTGTTCATAAGTAATTTAACTCAGAGTTAATTGATACAAAAACATCACTGTCACCAAACTTCACTATAAAAAAATATACCCTAAGCATTAAATATTTTCCTTTGTAACAGACTCTGTACGAACTGAAGTTTTTCCCATCATGAGGCAGACTTCGTGGGCCACACAAGTGCTGAATGTATAGTCTTCCTGTGAACCCAGGCTGCTCTAGTTTCAGAGTCACACTGTATTTGGAGTCTAGCTCCTCCTTCAAGTCTATCCTGGTTTCTGGGGGAGAATTAACCCAGCCTCTACTCCACGATAGGATTCATGTGCTGGTGTCAGCAAGAAATAAAGAAATTTGAAGAGACTCCCAGCCCCTCACCTGGACAGGACCCTGCAGGTACCTAAGACTGTACCCAGTGTTCATGCCCTGACCCAAAAGAGTGGATCCTTTGCCTTCTGGTGAGAGGATTCACTGGGATTTGCTAGCTGTAGTTGAACCAGGCCAGGCTTTGTTAGAGACTTAGGTGTAGGAAACCAATGCAGAAAGGGAGAGTTTGGCCTGGGTCCTGGAAGGGAGTTAGGAGGAGATATTTAAAAGGTAGGTCTGTGAGTTGGGGCAGAGGAGAGCAGCACCATTGGTTAGTCTGGGTTGGGCTCTGTACAGGTGTGTGCAGCTGCACTAGGTTACACTCCAGCTGCACCTAGGTCTCTCAGCCCCCTCCCTCTGGGAAATTGTGAGATGATCATAGGTTAGGATCTAGCCCTTTTTTTTTTTTTTTTCACATTGCAGACATTTATTTTAGTTTTGTTAGTTTCAAATATTCATTGACCTCTTGTATCAGATTTAAGGCAGAGAGAAGAGATGTGTCCCAGGACTGCCACAGAACTGGGGTTTAGGTTTGTTTTGCATGTTTTCTTATAATCAGTGTGTTGAACAAAATTTTGAACAGGGCTCATCAGTCAAGTCCATGATTTATTTTTTTCAAAGATTATTTGTGCATAGAAGAACTGAGGTATAGGCCAGCAGTATGGGGGCAGGAGCGAGGGGATTCACCAGAGACAGAGTGGGGAGCAGAACAGGTGAATCTACTGAAATACACTGCTAAGGGGAGCAGCGGGTGAGACAAGAGAGGTCTGCTGTTCCATGTGGGTCAGCTCCCTGGCCAAGGATTGAACTCAGGGCATCATGATGAGAGTGCTGAAACTGAACCCCAACACCATCAGGTAGACCCCAGTTCATGACTTAGTCCACCTGTTTAAAGAGCTTGGGCTAACACATCCTATTGATTCAGAATTACTTTTACATAGGTTTTTCTCATATGGGTGAGGATACAGGGATGTGGTAGGATGGAAGGACAGTAATTTTGGCTTTATCTTCAGAATCTCTAGTTGGGGATCTACTTTGAATGTTCTTTAACTTAAAGGATACTTGTTAACACCTAAATAAGCAAAGTAGTGTTATGGGATCTATAACAAGATAGATGTTAGGGATATAAGTGTGAGCACTATTGATTACTAATCAGAATTGTGTTATAAGAAGGTAGATAGGTACATAAAATGTCTCCACAGAGTATATTTTACTTTATAAAAAAAGTAAAATTTTGTTTTATGCCCCTTTCTTAAACAGTTTTTGGTTTCATCAATCCATTCCACAAGCACTTATAGAAAAATTAATCCTAAGCCTGTCACTGTGCAGACACATAAGATATAGCATCTGCCTTAAAAAGATTACAGAAAAGCCACAGGTTTGACCAGAGAGGCATGAAAGCAAGTCAGGGCCTCCAGGACATTGCAAGTGCTATCTTACCAGCTAACATTCATTACAGTGCACGTGCTTCTTCAGAGCTGTTCTAAGAGCCTTAAGTATACTCCTCAACTAATTCTCACATTAGTTCTAGAGGGAAACACATTTTTAATACCCTCATTTTATAACTTAAATAAAACACCAAACAAACTGAGTTCTTTTCCCCTCTCCCCCTCCCCCCAAAAAAGGTAAAATGGAGAAGTTTGTCCAAAGTTACATAGCTTATACATAGACTTTGAACCAAAGCTCCTGATTCATTCTCTTAATCAATTTTGGCTACTAAATAACAGTGAGCTTGGAGGTGTAGGAACTCAGAAGCAGGACATCTAAGCTAGAGAGGGGATGCCACAATGAGTATCAGAGGGGAAAATCAGCAAGAGGTAATTGGAACAATTAACTATCTAATTAGAATTTAATACCTCTTCATTTAAAAGAGTTAAGACATTCTCATTGAGGGAAAAAGATGATAGATGATAGATGGATGGATGGATGGATGGATGGATGGATGGATGGATGCATGGAAGAATGGATGGATGGATGGGGTGTGGATGGATGGATGGATGGATGAATGGATGGATATTAATGAGTCAATTTTCAGTTGGGAAGAGAAGTAACATGGAGGACAAGGTACTCATCTGCAATGTAGCTAATGAGAGAGAAGAGAGGGTCAGGCAAATTACCCTTGAATTTTGGACCCTGCCTAATACTTTCCCAAGTAGAGGGGGCGTATATGGGTGAACCTTGTCTCAGAAGACAGACAAGGATCAGTATCACTATGGGAGAGGAAAGAGCAAAAAAATAGACTACCTCTAGGGTACCTCTGGGGAGTCTCTTTCAATGACCCATAAACAAACTGTAACAGGGTAGTCCTCAGGGAAAGGAGAGGTTCCAGGTTCCCTGCCCCACCCTAGGGGAGGGTGGAGCTGAGTAGTGAGAAGCTGGAAAGGACAGGGGAGAAGGAAGGAAGGGGATCAAGAAGGAGACCTGGAGGAGGCACATACCTTAGACTTACAGCAAGCTTTTGGCTCTCAGTGGTCCTGCTTTGAGCCAATCCTGTTTGGTTGGGCATTAACCCATGAGAGAATGGGTACCTTTGGGTGCTTGATTTGGAAATTATATTTTTCTCTAATCTCCTCTTTATTGCATGTTAAATGTATTAAAGCTATTTTCTGTCAAAGGCCTTACCCATTAGAGTATGTTTTGTCTTAATGCAGGAGATGGCAGAACCTATTTAGAGCAGGCATGTTTGGGGGTTCCAGAGTACCACTTCTGCCTATTAACAAAATCAAGGTATATGAGCCTCCCTGGTGGTGCAATGTGTTCAGCACTACACCATGAAGCAACTGCAGCATGAGTTTGATTACCAGCCAGGGAGTGACCCACATGGCACAGAAGATCTCTCCTGCCTCACCTGCTGCTCTCCTCAGCAGTGTATCAGTGTATATCAGTCAATCTGCCTGTTCTGTTCCCCACTCTGTCTCTGGTGAATCCTCTCACTGCCCACCCCTCTCCCCAGCACTTCTGGCCTGTAACTGGTTCTTTTATGCATAATTAAATAAATCTTTAAAAAACAAAATCAAGGTGTAAATGTTGGAGCTGGTTCTCACTCTGGTGCCTAAGTCATGTATGGTCTCAGACGCCATAATCACCCTCCAGGTATCCAGACCTCACTCACAGACCCTCCAAGGGAGAATTACTGCTGTGCCAGGAGCCTGGGCTTACCAGAGGTTAAGCATGTGCAATCCCAGAGGGAACTGTGTGCTTTCAGGAAGCAGGCTTCTCCCTCACTCCTATGGGGTTCTTGATGGGGCAGGAGGAGGAAGAAATAACTAAAGCAGTACAAGGGGTTTGCTAGAGGTCCACATGTGGATTTTTAGTTTGGAATTATATGATCGAGGAAGTCCCCTTGGGGGAGACTCTACCTTACTGACTTGCACTGTGAACCCCTTCCCTGGGAGCCAGAAAGGGATCTGGGTCTACCCATCCAGTCTGGCCTCAGGTCCTCAGCAGCCTAATCAAATAAATCTGCTTCTGCCCTAGCTGGGCCTTGTGCCTTGTCCTAGATTGGCTTTCCATTCATCCCACAAGGACGGTGCCTTAAAGGCTTAAGTACTTAATTTCAGTAACAAATGAAAGAAAGGGACCTGTTTTTACCTATGAAAGACCATTGAATTTAGGTTTCAAATTATCTGATGCTAAATAAAGTGTTTTAATTTTCAGGCAGAGTGCACTGGGTGTGAGTCTTGAATTATCCTCCTGGGCCCCAGGGACGTTGCTTGCCTCCAGTTTTAGTGTCAAGATTTAGTCACTGGTCCTCAGAGGAGAAGGCACTTTGCTATTGCGCTTCTGAGATTTCCTGTGTTGGGTTTTAGGTCATACTGTACAATTTTTGACTCTTTCTCCAGAGAAATCTGAAAGCCCAGACCCTGGAAATCTGATACTTACCTGGACCTATTTCTTTTGTCCTTAGTTATTTTTTTGGATTCATATTCATTTGTGTGCCAGTCCACCCTTATTAAATTTAACAACTTTCTTTGTTCTAGCCTAGAGTCCACAAAGTGGGGTGCATTTATCTCACCCTAGGGCACACAGACATTCTGCTGAGATTTGTCAACAAAACATTAAATTTTTCATTTTTATTTTATTATTATTTGTTAAAATATTTTATTTTATATATATACAAGAGCTGAGGTATAGGCCAGAGGCAGGGGTGGGGTGAGAAGATTTACTAGAGACAGAGTGAGGAGCAGAACAGGCAGATCGACGGAAACACACTGCTAAGGGGAACAGTGGGCGAGGTAGGCGAGGTCTGCTGCACCATGTGGGTCCTTCCCTGGTTGGGGATAGAACTCTATGCTACAGTGGATGCGGATACTCCATAGTGCAGTGCTCAACTCCTTGCACCACCAGGGAGGCCCTAAATCTTTCATTTTTAACTTAACCTTTGATTAGCAGGCAGAGAGGGGTACCAGAGGCCCCCCAAACTGCATGCTATAAAGGGGTCTGTGCATACAAAGTATGTTTATTGTGAAAGAACTTTTATAAATTAGGGTGCATAGAAAAGAGAGAGAAGAGAAGGAAGCATAACAGTTTTGTAATAAAACACCCAAAGTTACCTATTCCCTTTGGGTTAATGTCCAAACTGGGTGAGCCAAAGTGGGGCCTCTGAGGTCTGAAATCTTGTCACAAGTCTGAGGCACCTTCTGGTAGTGCTCACACAAATTCCTGGAATGTTGGAATGCCTGCTCATATAAATTCCAAACACTGAAAATATAGGAAGGAGGATTTGAAGCAGGTCTCAAAAGATGCACCAAATGAGCAAAATCAAGGGGGAAAGTCAAGGTAACAGCTGCCTTTGTCAGCACCCCCATCTGTCGCTCACTCATGTGTCTTTTCAAGTGTCTCTACATGTCTCAACTCCACAGTTCTCCTCCAAGTTCTCCGAGTCCCTGGTGCAAGTTCAAAGCCCGGAGGCCAGCGGGCCTTCTTCTCCACGATCTCTCTTGTGTGTCTCAGAGTCTCCCTGTCTTCTGGCTTGCAAAGCTTGACTCAGCCATGCAGCTCGTCCCATAGTTAAGTGGGGCTGGGAACATGGTATCTGCCCCCTTTAGGGAGATGTCTCTGTGATGCTTTCTTAATCTATTTTTGTGTTTGCCTTGTTGATAAAATGTATAAGATGTTAATATAATATGTATATACTTGTATGTAAGTGCATATACAGAATACATATATGTATAAATGAGATATATACTGAGTTTTTTAGGATACAACCAAAAAGTGTAGATTGCTCTTATAGCTTAAAAATGCGACTTCACATATTTCGCTTATTTATCCAATCACCTTTTCTTTATTCATGCTGTAAATAGTGCTACTCGTATGTGCTAAGCAATCACCGGGTGCTCAGGGTGTGCCAATGAACAAGGCACCATGTTAGCCCTTGAGCAGCCAGCCAGCTGGTGGGAGAGGCAGAAATTCAAATAAATAAGTATGGTACAAAATGGTAAGTGCTAAAAACAAGAGTTAGTATGTGGTGCCCTGTAAGCAAAGAGGAAGGAATGATTAACATTAAATTCAACAAGGTCAGGAATGTATTTATCACAGTGACATTTTGAAGACCCGGCCCTTTCAAGCAGAAGCACAGATACATGAGAGCACACACCAAAATGGGGTAACAGCAACAGTAGTTCAAACTGAGTGCATTACATGTCTCTGGGGTGGGTAGAAGTAGGGGGATGGTAGGAATAGCAGGCTACTGGTGGTAGAAGCGGGAAGCTGACCTAAGTCACCTGACACCATAAATACAAGAGTGAGTTTGTGTTACAGGGCAACCCTAATATAAAATTGTTTTGCCTGACTGGGTCCTTACCCACATACTCGAAAGGCACTTATAATGCCCCAAATGCAACGCACACAACAAAGGTTAATAAAGGGTTTTATTTACAAGAGAAGGGAAATAGCATAGTGAATAATACAAGGAGAGAGAGGGATACAGATCTGTAAATGTCCTACCAGTTCCTTGGATCTGGAACCCAATGGCATACTGAGAACTGGCTCCCAAGGAAAAGAGAGAGCCCCAAGGCCCACATGTTTGCTTTTATACTTAGCCTGGCTGCTTAACTCCACCCTTAGGTCCCAGTGGTCTGCTCTTCGATAATGACTTTTGTAGCTCTTGGATTTTGTAGGTCTGGAATGGGGGTTGAAGTTTATAACCTATTTGTGTAATTCATTTAGGAGGGTTTTCCCCCCTAACATTTGCACTTCTCAGTTCCTTCTTGTCTGATCCATGGGCCAGTACCATTAACATCTGCATTATTAGGAATGCAGAATCCTAGCACTCATGTGTGTCTACACGTGTAAACACACAAGTGTGCATGCACACACACATTCAGACATCCTGTCCTGCAAACACACAAATCTATATTTTAACAACCACCAAAGTCAAACTGCATTTTAAGCAGACCCCTAGATAATCTACCTTCATATCAAGTTTCAGAAAAGTCAAATGCAGATGGAGAGAGGGAAAAACACAGGCCGAAGATTCCCACATGTGGCTGGCACCTGGCCCCAGCAGTGATGTGATCTTGGACAAGTTTCTTAATCTCTTTGTACTTCATTTGCCCATTTATAAAAATCATACTACAGACCCCTCTACTTCATGGATTATGGTAAATATTAAATGAGGACATTTAAAATTTAAATTAAACATTTGAAAACAGGGCCTCCCTGGTGGCACAGTGGGTTAAGCAACACACTGTGAAGCAAACCGCAGCCACTGCAGCACGAGTTCGATCCCTGCTGCCGGCCAGGGAGGGGATCCACATGGCGCAGCAGACCTCTCCTGCCTTGCCCGCTGCTCCCCTCAGCAGTGTGTTTCAGTCAGTCTGCCTGTTCTGCTCCCCACTCTGTCTCTGGTGAGTCCTCTCACCTCCCACGCCTCTGGCCTGTACCCCAGCTCTTGTATGCATAAATAAATAAATCTTTAAAAAAAATAAACATTTGAAAACAACCTTGGTATAATACCTGGCCTGTATAAATAAATGCCTGGCGATCAGAGTGGTAATTTTTTTTTTTCACTGCACAAATATTCAGAGTTTCTGTTTGTGCTTGAGGAATATCTACAGTGTCCTGTCTGGTCAAAGAACAGAGATGAATGAAAGATCCTTAGCTGTATAAATAATCAACCTGAGGCTGACAGTCACCGAGCCCACATTTGGAGAATATATTATTTATTGCTAAAAACATTTTGCAATTTTTGAGCACCTGTAGTAAGAGGTATATTAGGCAATTTATAAACATTTGATATTCACAATGGAAATACTATTATTCCCATTTTCCTGATGAGGAAAACAAGTCTGAAGATTAAATAAACTGCCTAAGCTCATGCAGTTAATAAAAAGCAGATCTGAGATTCTGCCAGATGTCTCACCCCAAAGCCTATAATCTTTTCAGCAAGCTGATTAATCTTACAACAGAAATACACTCCCCCTGAACAAATCTGGTAACATCATAGGACATATTTTTTTTAAAAAATCATTTAAAACTTACAGAAAAGTTGTAAGAATAGTAAATGGATACCTGCGGATGAATCACCTAGATTCTCCGACATTAAGACAGTCACTTTTTCTCTCCAGCTCCGCTCTCTGTCTCTCTCTCTCTGTACTCTCCCCACCCAACATGTCTCATTTGCAAATAAATTGTAGACAACCTGTCCTTTTACTCATAAATACAACAATGTGTGTTTTTCCTGAGAACAAGGACACTTGCTTATTTATATACAAAGGTAATTAAAATCAGGAAGTTTAACACTAATGCAATACTGTTACAAAAGCTACAGTTATTATCCAAATATCTGTCTTTGGATAATACAGAAGTTGTCCCATTAATGTATTTTATGTCATTTTCGAGTCCAGAATCCACAATTACATCAACTGACACATAACATTTGTTTCACTATAGAAATCATACAAACTTTTCTTGGAACTTACAAAAATTATTAAAAGCTAAAAAACAGCAATTACAACTATATATTTCCTTCTAGAATTTTTTAGTGTGCATGCACACATCTGTGCATTTATGGACTTGAAGTCATTAATGTAGGGAACTTAGTTTGTCTTTCTCAATTAACATTATATCCCAAGTACAGACTCCCAGCTATCTCAAGTATTTCCTATCACAAAAATCTCTGTCAATAAGCTTTTAATAAATTCATAATATTCCATCATATTTTTCTCATTTTCCTTCTATTGTCTGACACTGAGTTTCAAGCCATATTTCCTCTTCTACAATGAACATGTCTGCAACGCGTTACATACTAAACAGACTAAATTTCCTAAGTCTTAGTAGTGACTGTTAAAAGAGAATGACTCTTTCATTTTGAATCCTCCAAATGTTTTCAAAAAAAGTCTTCATGCCTGAAAGCTTAGGGTTTCTACAGATTGAAATAAACTTGTGATAGAAACAACTACTTGGGATATAAGAAAAAAAGTAAAAATATACGAGAGCTACATAGCTAATCTGACTTTTTCTCCTTGCCTCTAACCATTTGCTTCTGGAACTTTGGAATAAACCACCACAAAGGGACTGAGGTTCTAAACTCAAGGTGTAACCTTCCATTAGTCTAACTTACCTGTCCATCTGCGGGAAGCCTCCCAGCCCATCCCAACAAGACTACTAACACTTCCTCCTGACTTCATACCTGTGTGGCCTTAACCACACAGACTTGGAACTGACAAGTTTTTTGTTGGTGTTCTTGGTTATAAGCAACAGACACCAATGCAGGGTAACTTCCTTGGCAAACTGGGACATCAAGCTTGGAAAACAGGAGGTGGAAAAGTGCACTGTTAAGGTCCCAGCATGATCCAGCAGTTGGATGAGAGGGAGCTGGTGTCTCACTGCTGGACACTTGCCACTGAGTCTTTAGTCTGACCTGCCTCTGGCATCAGGGAAGTCTGTCTTTTTCCTGTGCATGTATTCACATCACTCATTCGAGACTTAAAGTACTGGACTAGATCTTCTGACTGTCCTTGTATGGGACATCTCCTATGCCCTAACTTCTGGAAAGTGGGGAGCAGTAATATCTGCCTCCTTAAATTTTCAGAGTGAGGAGAAAACCTGAAAGAGGGAACTTTGGAACCAAGGTCACCATATTGATCTTATAATACCTGCCTAGCACTGATCATTCTTCCTTTTATTATATATCCATTTAAGGTTGATTTACCTAACAATTATCTTTTTTTATTTCTGTTAATGTTTATTTGTCAGGGGAGAGCATGTACTACAGTCCCCGACCTCCACAAATGACATAGTTGAGTTCCCTCCATCTGGGAAAAATCACTGGGATAAGCACATCTGGAGTGTGATGGATGAGCCTCACCCTGAGAAAATCACCTTTGTGACCTGGTATCTCCCCTGCCAGGTGAATATGTAATTATGAGCTTTTATAAAATCCATTGACTCATGATCAAATTATCTAAGATTCAGGTGTACATAATTATAAATCAACATCTGTATATATAACTATCTTTCACATATTTAAAATATACCCAGATTTGCACTATGACCTCTCAAAGAGAGAGGACTGTAAGTATCATCATCTTATGGAAGATGTGAAGTTAAATCTCTCTTCATAGGCAAAGTCATCACTATCAGTCATGAAAACACTCAGGACTTTTATCACTTTTGGAAAACAAACGGAATTGAATAATTGTAATTTACTTTCGGTGGAGCTAAAGCCTGATTGCTAAGATACCTGAGTCTTTGGGGGATGTACCTTATATGGAGGTACAGTAGATAAATTAGTGTGAAGCACATATAAGGTTTTACCTATTCCCAATCTGTTCCCAGCAACAACACCTGCTCCTCCTGGATAATTAGGTTTAATTAGGACTGTCTCCTAGATGGCCATAACAAACTCTTTGATAGGCCATTGCATGGTTCCATATGACTTGCTGCTCAGTGTACATGATGAGAGCTTGATCAATACTCTATGGGAACACCAAGGTCCTTTACTTTTGTTTCTTTCACTGTAGAGTTACTTGCTCTACAAATGTTGACTGAGCAACCATAATAATGTGTAAGACATCGAAGAAGCCCACAGATCCTATTAGAGGTGACAGCATGATAGACAAGGGAAAAAATGTCTAATAAATGTCTATTTATTAAAGACAGGTTATACCCTACTCTAACATAAAGAGTCTGGTAAAATCAACAACGCAGCATGTCATTGGCTGCTATCACTAGGCATGTGGTCACAGTGAGATAGTGCTTCTCACTGATGTACACAAACCAGGCACACCGAAGTGGCAGCAGCCTGGTAGAGTTTGATAAGGTTATGTCCATGTTCTTAAGCCATGCATAGGCTGTATTATTGCCTCTTCAGATATTTTGCTCCTGACCTCATTAAGCAAGTACCAGGAAGGAATTAAGTATCATATTCCTAATGATCAAGAACTTTGCAGTAAAGGCTTTTTGTGGACTTCCCATGAGACACAAATATTCCTTATATTCTTTGTCCTTTCTGGGAAATCCATTCACACGGCTTCCCATAAATTCCTTGACATCAATATTCTAATCTTCTTACAAACTCCTAAATCACCTTGACAAATCATTTTCCAAATTGGACTATAAGAAATACTGCAAGATTTAATGCTCTCCAGGTAGATTTCCTATGGGAGGATGCAGAGGCTCAGGCAGTGATTCAGGTCCTGGGATCTTGGGAGCACTAGTGAAGTTGGCCACTGTGGTGGCAGCAATAGCAAAACAAAGTCATGATATCAAGAGAACCTAAAGCAATAACTCAAAGGAGGGCAGATCTCTGCTCTGAAAGTCACAGTTTTCTTCTAAAATTCTAAGGTCTGTACTGAGATTTCCTTTGGGGAGCTTCCCAGTGACTTCTCACAGACTTCTTATCCATCCCACTATTACCAACATCATTAGTATTAGTTGGATCAAGGTGGCCAAGTGGCCTGTCAACCCTGACTGCGACCTTGAATTTCTTCTCTGTGCCCCACTCAAAACTAGCAATTTTGGGCCACATAATAACTGGATTAGAACATTAGTTACAAGTGTGGCATATGCTGCCTCCAAACTCTAGAACGCCACCAAACACTATGCCCTTCTTAGTGACAGAAGGAACAAGGTACAACAAAGTGTCTTTTGCTTAAAAGAAATAAATAACTGAACATCTACAACTGTGTCAATGTCACAGACACTTTCATCTTCTTGGGGATTATTGCCTTACTCTGGTATACAGATGCCATCTTAGAATATCCCACTACTTGCTACTAACTACTAACTGGATTAACATAGTGTGATGGCAAAAATATGGTGACCCTCTTTCTCTCTTTTTAAAAAGATTTATTTATTTATACATAGCAGAACTGGGGTTAGGCCAGAGGTGATGGGGTGAGAAGATTCACCAGAGATAGAGTGGGGAGTAGAACAGATAGATCTACTGAAATATAACGTTGAGGGGAGCAGCGGGCGAGACAGTAGAGGTCTGCTGTGCCATGTGGGTTAGCTCCCTAGCTGGGGATCGAACTCAGACTGCAGTGGTGATAGCGCTGTGATTTAACCCCTAGGTCACCAGGGAGACTCATTATGATCTCTTATGGAATGTCAAGATGATACAGATTTCTAGATTGCACTATAACAAAAAGCAGGGCAGTCTTTATAACCTCAAGATACATGGGAGGAGTTATGCCACTATCCTTGCTGTGTAAATGCAGAGCTCTTATGATCCTTTTGCTAATGGTATCAAGGAGAAAGCAGTCACTAAATAAAAAACTACACACCATGATCCATAGGTTTTGTTTCTCTGTGTAATGAGCATACCACATCTGGCAACAACTGTATTTGGGGTGATCACCTTGTTAAATTTACAGACTCCATTATAATCTGTCAACACCAATCTGTTTTTTCCCAGAGGCCAGAATGTCTGATTGAAAGGAGATATAATAAGGAAAACTATCCCAGCATCATTCAAGAGTTTGATGTTGGCACTAATGCCCACAATTCATCCAGGGATTATTTGTTCTGATCTATCATTAAGGTTTCATTTGATCCTTCCTAATGTAATGACCCTAATCTATTGGTAAGAAAATAAAATTGAATTATACCTGTAGCTTAATATATCAGTTGCAGCTATACATTTGGAAACTGATGGAATAACCACGTATAAAGCTGAGACCCTGAAGAATACAATTTGATCTGGAAAAAAGCTCCACTTATTACTTGATCTTCAAAAGCTCCTATTATGGGACTAGTATGGTTTATCAGGTCCCCTTGGTATCAATTCCACTTTGGGTCTAACAGACCTCAAAAAAATCTAGGTATTCTCCTTTTCCCAGTATATAGTTAATTGACAGAGAAATAAAGATTCATTTCAAGAACTATTTCAGGAAATATTTACCTACCTCTCTCTCTCTCTGTCTCTCCCTCTCTCTGTCTCTCTCTCTCTCTGTCTCTCTCTCTCTCTCTCTCTGTCTCTCTCTCTCTCTCTCTATTTGTTTAGTGATTTTTTTAGTCCTTCTCTTAAGGGGACCCGATCCAACCTCCCATTCAATTGATAGATCTTGGTCTATTAATTGATTAGAAATGGAAATTGTTTGGAGTCTTACATTTACCAGATCTAGTTTTTCCTGACTATATAAATCAAGGAGTACCTTAAACAGTTTCTGCTCTATTTCGCTCTGGGGACATCTTGATTAGTTATCATAACAGGTACTTTAATTCCTAGATCAGTCTTCCTGCCCATTACAGCAATTACATTAACCTCCTATTTTTGCTTTCCAACAATCCCAGCATCCCTATTCATAGGAGAAAGTCAAGTTTCCCTACCACCAACCCTGGCTAGAGAGAACCTCACTATCTAGTATCTCAGACAGTAGACCTCCCTATGAATATTTTTGTATTGTATTAGTGAATGAAACATCCTTGTCTTCAGTTTATGTCCATCTTAAATCACCAGAATGGTGAACCAATAGTAAGATAATTAATATCTCTGAAGAATAAATTTTGTAGCAGAGGTATGATAAATGATTTAAGGTAAGTTAATAAAGCTATTCTATGGACCCTAATAGGAGGAAGAAAAGTATTTCTGATGTTCTTAATGAGAGAGACATAAAACATTTGCCAGAAATAGGCAACCCACTAAGAAAATGACATCAGGACCAGCATTGGTGTTTAGAATGATGGTCTGATTCCATTTATGATAATCTATCACCATCCTTTGAAATCCATCCATTCTGGCATATGCCAAACTTCTATTGCTTCATATCATTGACAAAGGCATTATTTTTACTGCTTTTTCAGAAAAAAATTTAATTGGTTAAGTAAGAGGAATTTCAAGAACATCTATTTAGCCCATTCTTCTAATTGCAAAAGATAATTAGTTCAACATGTGCAGAAAACTATTCCAACACATAAGAATTAGAAGTACAACTTTAGTAAAGTTTTAAGAGCCCAATGGGCAATTGTGAGATAGATTTGGGTTAAAAGTACATTCTAACTGATGGAATACAATGACATTCCCTGGGTCCAGGATTAGTACTAACTCAGTCACAGTTTAATAATGCTACATAAGACAACCAATACATTTATCCTGGTAAAAAGCTACGAGCAAAGTTTCTTTGCTTTTGATATTGTTAGGGAGTTATTTGGAAGTCTTATGATAAAGCCACTGTAAATGTCCTGAAGTCCTTTACATATATCAAATAATTTCTCACATCTAAAACTCAACCAGAATGGGCAAATATTGAGTTTACATTTCAATCAACAAATAATAAGAACAACAAAAAAATAGACTAGTTTTGGAAGTAACAAATTGAATGCAGCATCTCTGATGAATTTCCTTGTAAGTAACAAATTGAATGCAGCATCTCTGATGAATTTCCTTGTGTCAATAAATTTAGATTGGTCTATTATTGTGGGATACCTTCTCAGGTCAAGTTCATTTGGAATTTTTGCAAATATTTGCATATATTTTCCTTGCTTTTATTTTTTTTATAAAGTAGAAAATTCCAATTATCCTATTGTTATGTAATCATTCTATTCACAATTCTGACATTGTAATTGGTGCCTTAGGGTATCATGGGATCTAAATCTATAGTTCTAGAAACTCTGATAGTTAAGTCCAGAAGGAATTACAGGAGCATCAGTAAAAAAATAAAGAGCCTTTTCAAATACAGGAGAAGGGATCTCTTTGGCTAGAAGAGAGCATTAGGCATTGCTTTGGAGCTTGCATATCCTCAGTCCTCTGAATTGTCCCATAAATCCATGTTCTAATTTTTGGCATGCCAATCTGTTGTGATCAATGCCTCAAGTTAGATATAAGAGACCTAGTGAGACTATTAATTCAAATGTCACAGACATTCAGCAACCAAAGAATCTCTTTATTAGGTTTTTATACCTCAGATCTGTAGCTGCAGGAATTACAAGATCTTTTGGACCTTTGTTTTTTTGTTTAGTTTTTTTGTCAACACAGTCATCATGGAATCCTTGTTTATTATACACTTGAGGTCAAGAATTTAAGGTCTGGAGTTTTTCACTCTCAGGAACAAAATGTCATTGGAATCAGCCATCTGCCCAAAGATATTGATTACTTCAGGCTCTGCATATTGATCTACTGCAGCGCTAAGGCATCTAAAGATCTTAGGTTAGGTGACCACAAGTGATAATGTGTCTTGCTGTTCACTGCATGTCACAAGAGCCAAATTCTTATTCTTAAATGCTGTTCAAGTAGGATTCTCGACTGCAAAGGATAGATGCTTACTCCAGAGAATCTAAGAAGAGACAAGTTATCATCAGATAACAAAGAATTATGAGAGACTGGAGAACTAGGTTTGGGGAAATGAATACACCTACTGTGAGGCCATCAGTATGGCCCACCAAGATCTTTTGGGAAAGATGCTGTTGTCTGCACTGCTGTCTGTGCCACTGGACTCTCACTACTGTTGAGTACCAACACCACACTGGTAAAGAGACAGCAGTCAAATCGTGGAGCAGGCTGTGGGATGCAGGATAATGCTCAAGAGCACAAGGCCCTGGCCTTTTTATTGACAGATAAAAGGGTGAGTCAAACTGAATACTGGATTTAGGGCTTTAGGGAGGGTGAGTCTGATGATATATTCCCCACTCCCACCCAAGGCTCCAGACTTATTAACAAGGCATTCCACTGATGAGTCCCTGGGGTGCAAAATACATCAGCCAACAGCCCCCAGAGTGTTCCCTGTCCATCATTCCTATGATTTATACCTATTTCTCCAGGGCAGCCAAGCATCCTGCTCTTGTCTAACTTGAAAGGGTACACACTACCATCCAAACCACCCAAGTTCTCTCTACTTTGTTGTTTTATCCTCAGTGAATCATTTCTACTTTCTTTGTGTGACTTCCTCAGCTGTCACAGTTCCAGGCTAGGTAAAATCTCTATCTTCCTCTCTGAAAGTTTAAGATGTTCCCTGCTTACTACGTACATACAGCTAACAATTCCTGGATCAATTCTATCAGCCCACTGCATGTGGCGTTATGCTAGTCAGAGTGTGAAGTCATCCCTTGCTTTCCAGTCATAATATTGATGATCCAACCACTGAAGCTGCCCAGCCATGCACGTTTCCTTTAAATTTTGCCCTCAACTCAGTGAAGTGCCCTGAGCCAAGCATAAAAGGAACATTCATAAGTATTTTTCCCAGTTCTACCTCTTTGAGTAGAGTTCTTTACTCTGTGAAGTAGAACTTCTTTCTCTGGTCCTAAACTTTCCACACTGAAATTTCAAAGGCATGTCCCTTGCTCTTGTATTTTCTGAGTCCTGTTTGCGGGGCTGTGGCAGGCACAGTGGGAACACAGTTCATTGAAGACTGCCATGTAAAAGCGACCCGGAGGTCAGGCTAAATGATATGCTGTGCAAGGACCGGGACTTGGCAACGCCTTTATTCGTCCAATCCTCTCCAGGGAACAGATTTAAATTACATTTTCTCTCACTGTTCATTTTCTTCCCAACTTCTCTGTTTGTTCACTACAAGTTACCAGAATTTCACTAAGGAAATGGTCCATAGCCGATCTGACTATGAACCACTTACAAAAAGCCATCTATGTCCCTCCCTTCCTGAAATAGCCCCTTTGACTGCAGACAAGGGTTGCATCAGGAGCTCTGCAATGCTGAAAGGACATGTGTACCCTACCTACAACTGGGAAATTGGGTGCTTCTGACAAGTTATTCTCTGACAAGAGATTGAGTCTTACTCAGCTACAAGGAGAAGATGGTCCTGATTAGAAAATCAAGTGAAAGGCAGCATTTTACCAAAAAATTGAGTTTTTATTCTAAGAATTTCTACAATAGAAATTTAGTTGGCACACAGATTTAACATGGACTATTAAACTTTGGTATTTCAAGCACAAATGTAAAATGCCATTAAAAGGAGGAAAGAATTTTACACTGAGTTATACACACAGGAAGAAGGAACAAAACACACCTTGGCCTCATTAATGTCTCCATATTTATTCACCTTCTCCAAAAGAGAAACATCTGTTCTCTGGGGATATAATATTTGTTCCCTTCAAAACTTGGAGCAAAAAAAAAATTTCCAAGCAGATGTTCTTCATATAAAATGTTGGTTGGAAAGTATCTGTGTTAACACTTCAATCATTCAACATTCTTACACAATATTAAAAAGGATTGAGTTTCCCTCTATGGAAGCGGGAACATCACGTGTTTGGAATCATATCAAGGATAAAATGGGATGGGCTCCATTCCACGAGCCAAGTCACCCACTATGCTGGTGAACACTTTCCCCCGTTACCTTCCCAAGTCAGTCTAGCAGGGTAGAGGAGACAGAAAAATATTAGGTATGCTTAATATGAACTGAAGTGCAGCCAAATAGCATACTTCCAGGGTACATTCTCACATGCTGGCACTCTGAAAGATGCAATTTCTCCATTTCCAAAACTCAACAATTTTTCAGCTGCACAGCATCATTCCAATAAAACACTGGTATTTTATTCATCTCTTCCTGAAGTACCATACTTTTATTTTGTAGGCGTCTCTTAAATCACATAAATTCACAAAAGACCAATTTCTTGCCGCTATAGTCAAATCAGATGTTACATGCACATTCACACACACCATGGGCTTTTTTCCCTTTCTTTTGTTCGTTAGTCATAGATTAGAAATTTGTAGTCTGAGTCACAAAGCCCCCTTAGTCAGGGAAAGGAGCTAATGAATGCATGATACAGATCTATTGTCCTTTCCTGGCTTAGATTGCTCTCCTGTACCCCACATCCCAGCTCACAGCTCAAACTGTGTCTTCTCCAGGGAATTTTGACTTTGTTAGTGGTATCCTTTTATAGCTTATCTTTGTAATTATTATTTGTCAGTTACACAAATGTGAGGGTGCTGAAGTCATCAAAACAAACATGGTTCAAAAATAAGTACTTTTAGATATCACTTAAAATCTTAGAACTGAAGGGATATCAGGGATTTTGTAGTTCAATCAGCTCATTTTACATATGGGGAAACTGAGGCTCCAAAATGCCAAGTCAGTAAAAACAGAACCCATGTCTACTGCTATGAATTTCATGCTCTTTCTTCTGCTTCAAGTCTATAAATGATCAGAAAATAAATAGATTTCATGGGCCACATATAATCTCTGTTACTTTTTGTTTTATTTTTAAATTTAAAAAATTAAAAGAAACTATTATTAGCTTTGGGACCTTAGAAAACTAGATAGCTAACTGAATTTGGTTCAGGGGTTATGGTTTGACAAGCCTTACTGTATTTCATTACACCCACTTGAGTCATCAAAAAGCAGGGGAATGTATTATCCGCCATTACCATAATGTTGTATAAGTGACCCCCAGACTCAATGACATGGGACAATAAGCATAAGTTTTCATGCTCACAGGTCTGAAGATTGGCTGTTCCACATGGCTCATTTGGAGGCATCAACCAGAGGGGCAGTGATTACTTGGGGCACGTCCTCATGGCCTCAGACATTCAGAAGGAGGTCACAAAAAAACAAACAGGAATACCTGTCAAACTGTCTTCAATGTAAATTTAGATTCAGAATTGCCATCATTTTTACTTACTTTGCACTGATCAAAGCCCATTGTCCGTGGTCAAGTTGAATATTGACAGAGTAGAAAAGTAAGCTTAGTCCTTGGCTTTCCAAAAATGGGTATGACTCTTTGAAGAATGACAATATAAAACCATGGATATAATTTTGAAAAGATGGTAGTGGTGATGGTGACATAGTTTTTAATCTTTCCAAATGTCCACCCCCCCCCCCCATAAAAACAGAACTAAGATGGCAAATCAAAGACCTGCAGATAAAATAGCCCCTTAGTGGACCTCCGTGGTGGCACAACGGGTTAAACACAGCACTATGAAGCTATCTGCAGCCACTGTAGCATGAGTTTGATCCCCAGTCAGGGAGGTGACATGTATGGCGCAGCAGACTCTCCTGTCTTGCCCACTGCTCCCCTCAGCAGTGTGTTTTAGTCAGTCTGCCTGTTCTGTTCCCCACTTTGCCTCTGGTGAATCTTTTCATCCCCCATACCTCTGGCCTGTGCCCCAGTTCTTGTACACATAAATAAATATTAAAAAAAATAACCTCTTAGTCCCCAACATATCAACAATGGCAGCCACCAGACTTACATACTTGAAGTGTCTTTGTACAATAGAGCAGAACTAGTGTGACAAAGCCTTAGATAACTCCAAAAACAGGAGAAACTCAAAATATCAAAGCATTACTCATTAAAGTACCATAGAATAATGTGAGAGTATTATCTGTACTGGAAGGAGTCCTACTGAAACTATTCATAAATGCAAGAAGGATGCCTAGAGTTAGGTCTGCAGCTACGGAGGCAGCCAAGACCCTATAAACCCTTAAAACTGACCCTGTTTCTGAGCAAAACTCTTTACTGATTAGACATTTCTAAGAGTAGAATGAAATTTGATCCAGATAGAGATCATAGGGGCTAGAAAAAAGAAGAGCCACGTAAAATTGAGGGACATAAGAGGTAGATCTCAAAAAGTACAAAATCTCTTTTATAGAAAGCAAAATGTGTATAATAGTAGAGGTTACATGTCAATTGCTGTTTTGTTCCCTGGAAGTAACCACCATGTATTAGTTGCCTTGAGCTGCCATAATATATGAACATAAACTTAATGGTTTAAACCAATAGAAATGTGTTCTCTCACATTTCTGTAAGTCAGAAGTCTGAAATCAAGGTCAATAGGCCCTTGAAATGCACTAGGGAAGACTTCCTTGACTCTTGCTGGCTTCCAGTGGCTTCCAGAACTCAAGTTCCAGAACCCAATGTGGCAGCACAGCTCCCATCTCTCCACCATCTTCCTGTGGCCTTCCTTTCTGTGTTTCTGGGCATCCTTTCCACTTTGTAAAAGGACTTCAGTCATTCATTTAGGCTCCATCCTAATCCATTCTGATCTCATCTTAAATACATCTACAAAGACCCTATTTCTACATTAGTTCTCGTTCAGGTACCAGGGGGGATCTATATTCCAAGGGGACACAAGTCAACCCACTACATCCCTTGTCTGTGTTTTCCCTGCTTTTTTTCTCCATGAGTCTCTTCCTTGCCTCTCTCTCTCCAAAGTTCCCATGGAAGTGCATATTAAGAGTATTTATTGTTGAAGAACTCCTCAGATAATGTAGAAGTTTCCTCAAGGAAGCTGGCAGGCAACTCCTTTTATGAAATGCTTTGTGCACACATATGTAGAGAACAATCTGGAATACTGCTGTTCCTCATGTTAGGGAGCCCCCTATGTAAGGAAAGAAAGTACTACCCACTGATGATGGACACCAGAAAGGACTAGAAGACAGGCAGAGGGGAGGGCCTATAAAGCAAGTCCAGGGGGCAACCATTTGTGAACGCTCTTTGAAGCCTCTTTTGAAGATGCATTCTCAAGAGCACTTATGTAGGTTTCTACTGCAGTTCTAGTGAACAATGCCAACACAGGATCTCCTTAAAATAAATTTTCAGCTTGAAATGTTTTACATTAACCAGGTAAGGTAAATTGGGGCTATAAACTTACATGTCAGGCAACTTGTAATTGTCTTCACAGACATTTATCTGTTTTGTTCACCCAAAATCAAGGCAAATGCAGAAACTTATTTACTGTTTCCTTAAGTGGAACAGCTTATTTTATTGCCAATTTATTTTTACAATATAAGGGTAGTTCAAAAGGTCACAGTTTTATGGGGGAGAGGGGTGTCTCCTATTTATTTGCCTTCCTATCGAATCATCCACTAAACTATAGCAACTGACCCCCACAATTAGCATGAAGACTTTTCTGGGTCCTCAAATGAATTCTTGACGGTTATTCCCAACACCAAAGTCATAATTCAAGGTATTTTACACTTTGGATTCCAACTTTCTCTTTGATTTTAGCCTCTGAGATTTCCTTAATTTCTTGCCAGCTCAGAATGCTTTTATAAATATTTTCAAAAAAATATTTTTAGTTCTTTTAAACAGAAGGGTTATGAAATCTGCTATGCTGCTAGAAACAGATATGTCTGTTCTCACCATGGACTCTATTTCCTGAATTTCATTTCCTATCTGAATTCAAGTGTAGTCAATCAGATGGTTAGTACAGGTCATGGGCTCTATTATCCTCAAGAATCCTAGAATTTTGATTTGTCTTTAGCCCTAGCTTAACCTATAACTCTAGCTAAAGACTGAATTTGGATAACAGAAATATTCCTAGTTAATCACGTTGCTAGCTGGCAGACTGAGTGGTATTCTGGGACCCCCCAAAACTGCAAACTCTAAATGTGTTTGCCATCAGCCACATAAAATCTAAACATACTCTTAGTGTGTGAGATCTTCCATTGAAATGAACTTTAATAGAATTATTGTGTAATAGAAAGAAGAGAAGAAAGTGTATAGTTTCCAAATGAAACACCCAAAGTTACCCATCCCCTCATGGGTAAATGCCTAGCCAAACAGGGTTGACCCTAAGGAAGGTCACAAGTCTAAGCTACCTTCTGGTGGGGAACCACTGGAAAAGAGCAGAAGAGGACAGGGAAGTGTGGAGGAAAAGAACAAAATTAAAATACAAGTCAAGATAAAGGCTGTCATTGTCAGCCTCTCCATGCATCTCTCACCCGCATCTCTTCCAAGTGTCCCTTTTCATGTCTCCCAACTCCCTAGTACAAGTCCAAGGCCAGAAATGAATTCATCTTCAATGTCTCTGTCTCACATTCCTCCTTTAAGTCTTTCTACCTTTCAGACTCTTCTTCCCAAATTCTTTTTAGCTTCCCCTAGAGTACTTAGCTCTACCCTTCAATAGGTGGGGCAGGGAACATGAAATCTCCCCTCTTTAGATTACACCATTACAACATCTGTAGCCTCTGGTTACCTCTCCTGAATCTTCCACCTACAGGATATCTTCAGTTGTACTCCTCAGAGGTACCTCAGGTCTAAATACAATTCAACCTGTCTTACAAAATCAATACATGGCACCTCCAAACACCAATTTCTCCAGACAGAAGCCTGAGAGGCATTCTTTACTCTCTATCTTTCATCACTCACAGCCAAACTGCACTGATGAGACATCTCAGTTTCTCTTCTTCCTGTGTCCTTTATATTTGTCTTAGTTCCTCATTTCTTGCTTGGATTTCTGAAAAGCCTTCATGAATAGACTCTTTGCATCCAGACTTGTCCCCCTCAATCTATTGGGGGCACTGTACTGAAATAATCTTTCTAGTTCAACAATTTAATAATGTCATGAGCTGACAAAGATGAGTGTTCTCCTTACATTGTTACACTTGTTGCTGAATAATGGTCCTCCAGCCAGAGATCCTATTTTCATAATCCTTCTTGTATCTATGTAAGACTGTGACTTTTTTTCAATGAAACAAGTAGAAATGATGTGACTTATGCCTGAGATGAGATGGTTGAGACATTGCTGTTCCTTCCTTTCTATTCTTGGCAGTGTTGACTATAGGTTGAAGCTCAAATCACATTGAAAACTACATAGTGAAAGTGACAGGGTCTCTATTTTCTGGTACCCTGTATGCCTGCTTAGAGCAGAGTCATCCAAGCTTATCCATTTAATATGCTATTTATTTAAAAGATTTATGACTAGTACAAAAAAATGGAATAATGTCTGGAGTGGGGGCCTATAACATATGCAGAAATAAAGCAAGAGCAAAAATGTCAGGAGTCAACTGAATTATGCAACTGTACAGTTTTTACATTGTTTGTGAAGTTATATCATCTACAGAGAGAGACTTTGATAAATTAAGATTAATACTGTAATCTCCAGAGGTATAAAAAGGTACGGGTAAAAATTTAATAAAGGAGCTAAAATGTAATCCTAATAAATATTTTATTCAACTAAAAGAAGTGGGGACTGTAGAAGCAGAGGAAGAAACAAATTGAAAATAAATCCTTAGATGACAAATTGAAAACCAACTATGCTTCTGACCACCCGTGATTCTAATGTGTGTTTTGGAGGTTCTCATTGAAATCAATTTTGATATATCTACTTGGAGAAATTGTCAGATTACATAGATTATAAGGTCTAGGTCCCACAGAACTCTCCCCCACACCATCCAGGTACATATTTCAGATACTAATAGTACATCCAGGTCATCACATATGCTTCTTTCTCATCAATAGGTAGGAAGTTCTGGCAACTCCCTACTAAGGTTTGAAAAATTTGCTAAAGTGGCTCACAGAATTCAAACATTTTATTAGCCAGAGTACCCTTTATCAGAAAAGACTATAACTCAGGAACAACCAGATGGAAGTTATGCATGGAGAAAGGCCTGTGTTGCCATGGCTTCTCCCAGTGTGTTGTTCCCCAAATCTCCACATGTTAATTAGTCCAGAAACTTCTTGAGTCCCATCCTTTTGGGGTTTTATGGTAGCTTTATTATGGCACCATGACTGGTTAAATCATTTGGCCACTGGTGACGTCTCTCAATTCACCTATCTCTAGTAAAAAATAATAAGCAAGGTAACTTGCTTAGGGGACTTGTCCTGAGTTGCCAAAGTGGCCACCACTCCCTAGAATTTTAAAAGTTTGTCCAGAGGCTTTAACTAGGTTCAGTCATATATATATACCACCCATGTTCTCCATACCATGTTGACACTTCAAGGCTGTGTTGTTGAAACAGCTCCAAACCAGTGAAGGTGAGTAGGACCACACTACAAGCAGGAGGGATAGGGCTGAGGACCCCAGCTGCAGGCTAAGCCATGTCCTCTGCACAGCTTGATCCAACAATTGTATAGTCACTTTCAGGAAGCTTCGTCCCTTTCTCATGTAAAAGTTAAACATTCATTGACCACAATCCAGCAATTCCACTCTTCGATATATCCCCAAGAGAACTGAAAACATGACCACAAAAAGCACTTTTACCAGAATGTTCTTAGCAGCTTACTTCATTATTCATGAGAGCTCCAAACTGGAAACAAAACCCCAGTGTCCACTCACAACAGAACTACTTAGCGATAAACAGTGAGTAAGCCGGCTGAATCACAACCTCATCATAAGTATAAGAAAGGGTGGGAGGCCATATTGTACGATTCTGTCTCTTTGGAGTCCAGTCAACAGGGCAGTGAAATCTGTGGATGGAAATGAGCAAGAAATTGCTTCTGGGGAGGAGCTGGGGAAGAGTTATGGTACAGACTACAAAGGGATTGAGGGGATCTGCTGACATGATAAAAATATTCATTTTGTTTGGGGGCAGTAAATGATTGTCCAAAGTTATCAAATTGAACAGTTAAGATCTCTGTGTGTTATGTTTTAGATAAATTATACTGAGCACAAAGAAATCATCTTGTACTCTTCTGTGTTCTTCTAGGCTGACAATCACACAAGCACCAGACATATTGATAAGAGAAAAACATATTGAGAATTTTAATAATAACATTTTAATCTATAATATACATGGGAGAGAGACCCAGCATGACTGGGCTCATGAGTCTTCAGATATCACCTTAAATGTCTTAGCTCAGGCAGGGGAGACTGGAGCAGCAAAGGAGAAAGCAAAGTTACTTTTGCCTTCCTCATAAAGAACAGATAAGGGGATTAGATCTTCCAGGAATGGACCCTTACAGATAGAAGTTTAGACACAAACATCAAAAGCAGTTCCCACCCAACTTTCAGAGCCTCTCCCTGAAATCAAGCTTTTAGGGTGGCAGATGTTTGTTCCCCTGTAATATCTTACGTTAAAAAATGAAAAGTCCAAGTTCCTTCAGATAGACCGGAGTGCTAATACCTCACTGTTATTTATCTCTTCAGCTTCACCTTTGTTTAAACTTTGGGTTCAGGTTCAGATCTAATTCAGCAAACAGATGTTTGCTCTACAAGGGTCCATGGCTTGATGCTCAGTGCAAATCCAAATTCTAATTGTGCTGTCTTATTCCATTTCCTTCCTCTTTTCCTTCATTTATCCACTCAGTGCCTACATTTTGATCACCCTCCACTATTCTGCTCACTAAACTATACAGCAGCAAATAAGCTAGAGAGATACCTACTTCCCAGGAGCAGATGGTGTCTAAATGCTGCTACAGATAGGAAGTAAATGTAAATACTTTTGAGAGTGACAAGTGATCTGAAGTAAGCAAAACAAAATTATAGGATAGCGAGCAACTAGTTGTCAGAGTGTATTAGATAGCATTAGGGGGCATGCGACAGCAGGGACAGCAGAGCTAAATGATGAGAGAAGGTTTGGCATGCATACACCTAGGAAAAGTGTATTCCAAGAGGGAATTGAATCAGAAGGTTAAAGTTTCCAGGCAAGGAATTGGCTTTGACTGTGTGAAGATAGGAAGAGGAAGAGGGAGCAAGTTCCCTGCCCTAGAGGAAACAAGGGAACAAGTAAGTGAACATTAAGAAAGGGAGGTGGAGGCCAGATTCTGCAGGAGTTTGGATTTCGGGCATGCATTAGAGCTTTTCAGCGAAGTGTCATGATCTGCTTTCAATTTTAAATGATTATTTTGGCAGTTGGGTGGCAAGCATATCATAAAAGGAAGCAATTAGGTGGGTAGGAGGTTTTGTGGGAATCCAGGTGAGAGATGATGGCTTGGATCAGCATAAAGTAACAGAGATGGGAGCTCATGTACAGAGGAACCAGATTTGAGAATCTTGGGCAGGTTTACACCTACGACCACTCACCCACTTGAGACTGATTCCTGAGTTAACTCTGAGCACTTGCCTACTTTTCCTGAAATCCCTCTCTATCAGTTAACTAGGGTATGTCTGAGTCTATTCAGGTAGCTATAATAAAATGCCACAGGCTAGGTGGTTTATGAGCAAACATTTATCTCTTACTGTTCAGAACCTGGGAAGTCCAAGACCAGGGCATCGGCAGATTAAGTCTCTGGTAGTAATCGCCACTTCCTGGTTCAAAAATGGCCACGTTCTCCTCAAGTCCTCACAGGGTGGAAAGGCCTCTTCTATAAGAACTCAAACCCACTTGTTAGGGCTCCACTCTCATGATCCAATCACCTCTCAATGGCCTTACTTCCAGATACTATCACACAGGGAAGTAGGGTTTAGTGTATGATTCTGGGGCCTTTGGAGGTGGGGTGGGAAGTGTTCACAACAGCACTATAAAACCAACCACCCCAAAACATAGTGACTTCAAACAGTCAAACAACAATCATGTGTGTCCACTAACTGCAGCTCTTTGGGATGCTGCCTTGCACAGGCTGAGCTCTGGTGAATCTGAGCGAGCCCTGCTGTGCTCTGTGGGGGGCTCAGCTCTTCTCCAGGATGCCTGCCTTCCTGCTGGGGCTCCAGACTAGTCCTGATCTGGCTTCATCACTGGACGGCATGAGAGAGATGGTCCAAGTGCAGCTGTCCAGGCCTCCTTCCCAAAGCCTCCTCTTGGTTCGTGTGTACTCACAAACGGGCCAAAAGTGAGACCTGAAAGTCTAAACTAGGAAAAAGGGACCATAATATATTTTTATATGTATTTCTGGAAGGAATTAGAAAGTTGCTTAGGAAAGTGCATGGATATATGGAATGGTGAGGGTACTATTAGGGCATAGGAGGAAATTCCCTTCATCCTCTGGGTTCTTCTGAACTTTATGAACAAGCAAATTAATATCAGTCACAGTGGTAGGAAATTTAATACATATGGAGGACTTACAGGGCTATAAATTCTAAGGTAAATGGGAAAAATCAGGAGTTTAAATCCTATACTAAGGGTCTGGGGCATCAAGGACAGAGGACGGGTTTCACATCACAAGGACGGATGACTTCATACCACGAAATCTTGCCTCTAGTTCTTTGTCTTGCCCTAAAGTGGGTTTTTCACATAAGACTGTATGTGGAGATATCCTAAATCAAGGTAATCTGTGATCTTTAGGAAGTGGGAATAGTTTCTCCTGAGGGTTCCAGAACCTCTTTTAACCTTACTTCCATATATACCCAAATACCAAGGTGACAGGTGTTGGAAAAGGCCTATGCGAACTTTTCTGGGGAGACGGAGCCCACATTTCCATGAGCCCAAGCCACTACACTCACATTCAGGTCTCTGCCTTTGGCCACAAGAGTCATCAGTCAAACACCATGGCTTCTTCAGAGTAGCGCCCCCTCCGCCTTATGGCAGCAGCTCTAGGTGAGAGTTACCGGGAAGGCTTTGAAGCAGCCGTTGCTGCTCGGTAGGAAGGTGCTGCTGCTGCAGCAGCTGCTTCACCATCCCCTAGGAAATGTTCTATTTGTGGTAACTCATTAATATCAAATTAGAAGGCCACCAAGAAGAAAGGAGGATGGAGATTCAAGAGCAAGAGTGGACTTCCGAGAGAATGTTGCACTGCAGACAAATACAAACTAGGGACAGAGATGGAACTTCCTGAAACAGCTCTACAAAGTTAATGCTGTCAAGCTCAGTTCTCGGTTACTGACATGCTTGCACCACGTCCAAGAGCTAAATGATACCTGCAGCTCATCCGCCCCCAGGTGAAGCTTCAGACTGCAGTTTCATCAATTGCCCAACAGTGACAAAGAGTGTCAGCCTTTTCACCTGGCAGGTGCTCTCCATCAAGGGAATGAGAAGCCAGCTCCAGGTGAGGGTCAGACTGACAATGAGACGCTATTTTGGACACTTGTGAATATATGAGAAAAGGGAAGAATGTCAGTTCTCTCCTTTGGGGAAAGAACTATTCCAACTCTCATTTGTTTTGATAGCAAAGCTGTGCATAAAATATGTGTAAAATGAGTGCGACATAAACACATCTTTTGGCGGCACTGAGCTCACCGAGGCACTGTGAATCAACCAAATGGTTCATGCACTTCTGGGGTAGAGTGTAACCAGCCGGAGAAGGGCCCTAGCTACCATGGTCCCTGTGTGCATGTGCGAGTGTGTTTATAGGTACATTGACCATTCATTCCACAAACATTTATTAATACTTGCTCTTTAGAAAGCATTACACAACACCAGGAGTTAGATGGTGAGAAAAAAAAGAAAGATTCTGATCTCATGGATTCATTTTCTTCTAAGTGAGGAAGGAAAAGGTGCTAACAGGTAGTGGCAGTGCAAGGAATCATCCTGTATGTGTCTATGTGTGCTCATCTTTGCATGCCTCTGTAGTCATCTGAGCAGGTTCCTGTCTGTAGCAGCAGGAAGGGCAGCACAGGAGCAAGGTTCAGGATGGTTCTGGGCAGATGGGTCAAGGAAGGAGAGTCTTGGAGCTCTCGGTGGCTTTTTCATGCTTTCATTAGTAGAGGTGGCCAGGTACATGGCAGGCATGGGTGCTGGGGGGCCAGGAGGCTGGCAGACCTCCCAGCCCCCAGTGCATCTCACCCTCTCGGCTGCTTTCTTCTCTCTCTCTCTCTTTTCTGCTGCTCATGTTGGTCAGTACTGTCAGTCCTGAGTCCTGTTAGTCCTGGTGTCCTCATCATGCCGCCCATTTAAGCCCATGTCCAACTCGGGTGCGCCCACTTGCACATGCCCATCCTGGAATGTGCACAGCACCGCAGGTGTCCATCATCACAGTGGTGGGAGGGTGGAAAGACCTGATTTCTCTAACCCTACACTGTCTTATAAACAAATTTGCAAGTCTTCATCATTCCAAAGCCATCCTGGCAACCCAAACAGTCAACATCAGTGGGTGTCCCAGGGTTCGTGAGAGGGATAATCCAGGAAGCTAAAGAGCGAAGGTGGGGAAGATTCTCCAGGGTCCTCCTAGTCACTTTGCTTTCCTTCTTGAGGAAGGTCAGACATCTAGGTGATTAAAGTGGACAAGGGGAATGGAACAAAAAAGAGCTTCATGCTCCTACCCCCCCACCCTCAGCAAAATAAAATTTTAAAAGCCCCTTAAATTAATCTAGCCATACAGAAGCATATCAGGTGAATGCCTGGAGGAGAGAATCTGTAAGGGTTGATGTGGTCTGTGGTCAAACAGAATTCTGGGCAAAATTTCAAGTTTTCTAGACATTGAAACCAACCATAGCTCTCGAGAGAACCTGTTCGGTGAAACCTATCAGCTCACACTGGAGTTGTAGACTAGTAACCAACACATCATGTGGCTCTTTCTCTCACTCTTCAAGGCTTTGGCTTTCTGTAGCCATAATAGAGCATTCCGCCAAGAGGCTGCAGATGCTAGTGTCTTCCTGAGGTTCACTTGGCTAACGGGAATTTTTAAGTGTGGCTCAGGGCCCACATCTGTGAATAATTTTGTTTTATAGGCTGATAGATTAGAGTAGCTAAAGACTTCTAAACAAAGGCAAACTTGATGTTTTTAGAATGTCTATTTTCTTCTGTCAATAAAATTCGGAGTCACATGGGAACAAAGCAAATGCCCCACATACGCAAAGCATATTGAGGTAAATATTTTTTTATGCCTGGAAATTACACCTTTCTTTCAGCAAAGGCTTCGGTGTGGGGGTACGTGTTCATCTAGTCAGGAGTTGGGCTGGGTTTGCAGTGTATTGTTGCTATGGTTACACTCAGCATGCCACAGGTTTCAAACTCCTCCAGTAATAGCTGGTGTGTAAGATGTGGATATGTTTGCTGGGAGGTTTTTTCTCAATCTCCCCTCCCTGTCTTGGTGATGCCACTTGGCTTTGGGTCTTTGCTTTGTGCTGTTCCACAGAGAGAGTGGTCTATTGTAGCTGCTCCAACTGTATTCCATTGTCCTTTTTATTCCATTACAAAGTTTACTACTTTATGTAAAAGTTGACCTCCTTGGTAGAGTAGGGAAGGATTGGTATTCTCTGTTGTTCTGGTTAAGTTTCCCCTGAGGGCAAGTACTACATACAAGGGGAAGGACATTCAAGGCCCTTCTCCAGATACAGTGCACCTAGCAGTGGGGTGCCTACCTGCTTCCCACCTGTAGGAAAATGGAGGGGCTCAGGCTCTTTCAGCCTCCCACAGCCAGCCTCTATGGCAGTCATCTGCAGCTTTGTCTTCCCCCTAGCTTTTGTTGTCCACATGTGATAATGTGTTATTGCAAAAAATGCTTGGGAGCAAGCATTACATGTGATTACTTTTCATATCATGTAATCACGGGGCATGATTACATATGATTACAGCTACAGAGCGGAGAAGCTGGAGAGCAAGGGGTGTAGGCATATATAAATATGGACACCTGGGCAGAGACTAGGGCAATTGAGATGAAAGAGAGAAGCCAGAGAGGGAGTACATGAGCCTGGTGCTGGAAGGTTCAGTTGCTGCCTGCTGCCTGCCTCTCTTCCTCCCTCCTCCCCCTCTCCTCAGCTCCCTCCCCACCACCCTTTCCTCCCTTCTTCCCTTCTCCTTTGCTCCCTTCCTCCCACCCCCTACCCTGCCTGTGAACTCAGTCCCCTGCTTCAGCATTAAAGGCCTGTTAGATCTACCAAGGGCTCCAACATTCCTTTTCCATTTGCTAAACTCAACCTTGAACCTGCTGGATGCGGGATGGTTACATGACACTACCCTTCTCCTAGAAATTGATCTTTTTTTAATTTTTCTGTGTCCTGCCTCTACCTACAATTGGTTGCCACCAGTGTTCTTGGGCCATAGTTTTCTGTTGTTATTCTATCAGCTACAGATTAAGACTCTGTTTCTTAGAGAACATAAAGTGACTGAGTATGAGTTTCAGAAGTAGCCGCTGTTCCCTCCTTCAGGCAACCTCAGGGAGGGGGATGACGTCCATTTCCCCTCTGAGCACATGGTAGAACTCTTGGAGAAAATGCTGCAAGCTGCTCTAACCCTCTCCATATCTGTAGGTGATTTGAATACAAACCTGCACTAACAAGTTTTGCCAATTGGCAAACAATTTGTAGATGAATCTTTTTACATGGCATCAACTGACATTTATCCAGTTAAGCAAATGCTCAGATCCTATTTCTTCCTACAAACCTCCAGCTCTCTCCAATCTTGGGTAAGTTGTTTGCCCTGCTACTCAGTTTTTAATGAGTTCAAGAAAAGCAATTCATTTTCCATGTGTCTGGATCTTTTTTCTTTCACAAGTGTGGGAGCGATGCTCTTTCCAGCTCTCCACATCTGAGTTTAGCTGCCCCTATGTGTATTTAATCAGTCTTTCTTCACTGGCTCCCTATCCGTGTCCAAAGATTTTGTTTAGTAGCAAGTGATTCTGTGTTCCACATTTCTCTTTTGCCAAAACTTCTGTTGGAATTTCTACCTGCCTTTCTCAAATAGCTTACCCCATGTGATGGCAGAGTTTTGCAGGATATTACATGCTGTGAATATATGATAGGCACTGCTGGGGCAGAAAAGTAATGCATTGCCAGATTTCTCTGAGCATCTGAAATCAGCTCTTAAAATGTCAAACTTCCCTTTGATGCCCTGTCGCTCCCATGTGCAACATTATAATTTTCCCCTGTGGGAGGCTCAGGGCATGAAATCGGTGCTGTGCTTTATCCACACAAGTCAACGATATATTTATTAAACACCTACTATGCACCTAAAGTGGTTTTAAGCGCTATGAAGGGTAATGGAACATAACCCTTACTCTTAAACTTTTGCACAAAAATAGGCAATCAGACCTCTAGTTAGTTCAAGTGCCCAAAATTTCAGAGGGTCCCTAAAACTGCCAACCTCGTGAGCAGAAAACCCTTAGTCCTATAAAAGTATCCCAAGTCAGAGTCCCAATATTCACCAACAAAAGATAGGCTAAAAGATCCCCCCTTCCCAGTTACTGATCCTATTTCACAAAGATATTTAGCTTTTAGCATCCTTCACTACACACACAGTTTTGCCCCTTAATTTTGTCTTTCTTCTTCTGAGACAGAAACTACAATAATACTCCCCTTTCTCGAGGGATCATCTCCACAGCCATTGTTGCCTCATCCCTGATTCTGTTTTTCATGAGTTTACTAGTTGCGTGATCCCAGTATAGCTCGCTGCGTAAGGTGCGAGCTGCTTCTACCTATCTCTCAGGGGTACATGAGTGGTTGACTACATCAAGACCCAAGACACCCCTTTTTCATATGTCCTTCTCCCCAATGAAAGGCACAGAATGAACACTTGGAGGCTTAGAAAGCAAAGCAAGTGAAAATGCTGAGGAGGGAGCCATGGGTTTTGTGACGCTGAAATGAAATTTAATTGCTGAAGGATAGGAAAGTCAGTTTTGGGAGACCTAGGTTCCTAAGAAGCTACTCTAGCATATGAAAACAACCCCAAGTCAGGAAGAGTAATAAGTGTAGTAATTAGAGCCACAGGCTTTGGAGTGGTACCAATGTGGCTTCCCAACCAGGTACTACAGGCGAGCCTCCTGGATGACCTTGAGCCAAAGATTCAACACCTCCAACCCTTTGTCTCATAGACTTAGATAAGGATTACATGATAGGTTTTATATAAAGCACTTAGCACCTTCTCTGCCCCATGGAACATAATAAGTTCAAACAGTTCTTATGGCTATACTTTAGGTGGGTCTCAGCCAAAGGAATGATCCCAGTTCCTAACACAGGAAAGCCACAATTGGAGAAATAAGAACGACAAGATTTGATTCCTGCCCAGATGACTGTTTAACTCTGGTTACACCAAAGTGTAGTCTAGGTGAGGTAGTCTTATAATCTGATGCGATTTCTGGTCCATTCCCACTGCCATTGCAGAAGGGGGACAAAGGGAACACTACTATTTCCTGAAACCTTCAATGTATCAGGCACCATGCTAGGTAGCTTTACTTTCATTCTTAGTTTACTAACTGACTTTCACTCTACATGTTGCAACCTCTACAGCAGTCAATATAAAGATAGGAGCATCAGTATCATAAACTCTTTTGCACATACTCTCAGCAAGCCACCAACCCCACTTCCAGAGAATGTATAAGTGTGAGGATCCTGCTGTGTGGATATAGACATTCCCTCCCACCTCTGAGGATTCCTGTATGCCCATTCCCAGAACATTCTGCCTTAGGGCATTGCTATTGTGGTCACACACCAGCATGGTAAATAATCTGAACAAGCTTTCTCCGGTGCAGTATTTATGACTCATTTTGAAGCAAAGAATAGTCAGAGGCAATAGGTAAAAACTAATTTACTGTAATGTCACCCTGGATATATAGCAAATAGCTGTAAACAAGTATGTACAATATAATTAAAAATATGTAACATTATAAAATAGGATGATGGCTAGTTAGAAAGGAAGATCTATCAAGTAGGAATATGCATATATCACTTGAAATATCACATCAATTACTTAAAGTCATCAGCTCAGGCACCTCATCTCAAAAAGAAAAAAGCCTTACAAATATAGATTTCAAAGAACAAGCACTATTTATTTCTATATTTGGGTTCTTTTCATCCCATCTGTCCACAGGACTTTCCCTTCAGTGTCTGTTGAACAAAGAGCTGTGAGACAAGGATAATATGCAAACCCTTGAACTCTACCCTGTCTCACTCCTGACTCCTCAATGGCTCTTAGCATGAGAAGTGAGTTAGAGAAAACATTTTTAAATCCTCAGAGTAAAACACCTGGAACACTCATGTGCAAGAGCAAGTGGGAAGAATAAAAGCAAGTAGAGTAAATAAACACAATTCACCTATGCCATTCCAATGGGTGAATCAATCCTCTGGTTGCCAAGTAGCGCAGGTAAGTCACCACACATTGTGAAAATGTGCCACTTCCTTGGATCTGACAAGAAAGGCAGGTGGGTCCCTACTGGCCAAGTTGTGAAGTTTCTAGCCCTGTGTGCCACCCTTCTCAGTAAGGGTGAGTCACAAAACTGACCCTAAGTTACAAAAGTAAAACAACAGTCACCTCTCATTTGTAGCCATTCTCAAGCTATTACTCATTTAGACTTCTAGATCTTCTACATTCTTCAGGCTAGGGAAGTCTCTCCTCACTTCCATTATGGCCTCCACATTTAGCTCACTTTTTTTTTTTAAGATTTTATTTATTTATGCATACATGCATACAATAGTGGGTGGTGAGAGGATTCACCAGAGACAGAGTGGGAAGCAGAACAGGCAAATCGACTGAAACACACTGCTGAGGAGAGCAGCGGGCGAGGCAGAAGAGGTCTGCTGTGCCATGCAGGTCCCCTCCCTGACCTGGGATTGAACTCGCACTGCAGTTGCTGCCAAAGCCCCACAGTGTGGTGCTCAACACCTTGTACCACCAGGGAGCCCCTGGCTCACTTTTTAAGTAGGATCAGGACTTTCCTTGGGCATGTACTGTTCTTCATTATCTGAAGTGGCTTGAAGAACCACTCCTACCTGATTAATTCAACATCAAGTATTTTCTAGCATTCATTTCTTTCATGTGTAACTTGCCAAAAGACTTCCCTTGTCCTGGGTTCTCAAGTAAAGACCAGGCACCCAGACTCCCTGTTTCATGTGGCTTCTAAAGTCTCCTGTGTTATGCCCTGATCCACCCAGAGCCAACCCAATTTCCTGCTACTGTCCTTATTACAAGCAAAGTCTTAGTTAGTACAATAAATATTTTCATTGTCCTTGCCATGACTTACCATGAATGTTCTCTCTCTTTCCTTTTACTCACTCAAACATCACCCATATTCCCTATTCTAATTCAAATTTAATACTTTCATGAACTGCCTTCATTTGTCTCTCCTCAACTGAGTTTTTGTTTTAATTATATTTATTAACATCAGGTTCTAAAGCAATAATTTATAATTGCTTTATATCTCCCCAGAAGATTTAGAAATTTTTTAAAAATAGAGATTACATCTCAAAACACATCTGCCTTTATTGTCAATAAAATACAAGCTTAGGCTCTCAGAAGATATGAGAGACACTCCTTTTGATTGAGATCACTAGGAAAAATATTCGAAATTACAGAAGGAATATTTGGGGGACCATATAAAAAGAACTTTTTAACAAAAGTATCAAACCAAAAATATTCACCTCTCAATTAGGTTTCAGCCCAGAGACCACCAAGAAAGGACAGCCTGCAAACTTCCATTTTTGTACTGAGGTTTTAAATGTTTCCTTTGGGTGAGTGAGTACATAATTGGTAACGGAAATTACCATATGAGTAAAATGCGTATGAGTTAACATCCGGTGATAACACATGCCAGCCATACATGAGGACACTTCCTATGTATCAGTTTATTGAATCTTTGCTGAATCCTTAGAACAAGCTCCTAAGGATTATTATGACATTTTTTAGATGAGGAAATGGAGCCCCTAAATTCATGTGGCTACATTCTTTCTCAGTATAAATATAATTAATGTCTTAGTGAAGAGAACTAAAACAAAAGAACAAAAATACATGTAATGGAGTAGTTCCAGGAAGTCTTTAAGAAGCAAAGTATTTTAAATTATATGTTGGACGTTTACACTCCCTAGAAAAACTTGATATCGAGTCAATGTTACTGAAAGAACAAAGTTTTTGAGATTTTAGAGATAGATATAATGCAGCTTAAGCAAGCCAAACAAAAATATATCACATTTTTTGCTCTAAAGAGAAAAAAAAAAATCAGCTAGTTTTCTATCACTCTGTATTAACTTTCATCACCAAAAAACACTTGTGCAATATTCAATATTAACACAGTAAATTTGAAAATTTCATATCCAGCCAAACTGTCACTCAGATATAAAAATATGAGTTTAGGTACTAAACCCATGAGTCTTTCTTAAATAAGTTACTAAACAAAATGTTTCAGCCAAGAGATGAATAACGATGAAATGTTGGCAAACATACTGGAGTTAAGTGCTAGATCCAATCTACCACAGGGCTAAGTACAAGACAACTGAAAGTCTTATAGACAATGATGACTTAGAAGTTACATAATCTAAAATAAAAGCAAAAGGGAGAAATATGTTGAGAGTTAATAATGGTACACCAGTTTCTTTGCCTTTAATCCAAAGGTACTTAGAAGTGATCAATTAAGAATACTTTCATGTAAAACAAATAGTAATAAAGTCAGGAAATAAAATAAATTCTATAGATGCTCTTTTCCACTAGGCTAATGTGTTGTTTTTAGTGCTTTCCTCTAAGGGAAAGGAAGACACATTCAGGTGAAGCTAAATGAAAGAGATAAATGGAGACAAGATCTTGTATCACATATTCAGGTAGAGATCTGGGGACAAGTCTTACTGACTCTGAAGCCAATAGAAATGCCTCTTATTTAAAGATATGGATTAGGTGAAGTGCAAGAGACAAGGGGGATGTCTACAACATGAGATGCAAACAGGATTTGAGATGCAAAGATGAAAGTGTAATAAAATAATGAATGGAAGATAGACTTAGAGAAATTTAAATAGAATATGAGTGACTGAGCTAGATTTTCATATAATTTAAGCACAATTTAGGGCTTAATAACTTTGTATCATTACTCAAAACTTTCCCTCCAGTGCAAAGAGTTACTTGATCACCTCCCAGGAATATCCTACCTGTATTTCATGGTACAATTTAATACTGTATCCTCTAAGAAGCCTCGATCAGCTTGACTTCAAGTGACACCTGAACCTGCTGCCTTTGCATGCTTGAGGCTATGCTTCTGTCTCTATCCTGCCCAAACTTGAAGGCCCATTACTTTATCCCTTCTCTTGGCAATCTAATCGTCTAATCCCTTAACTGTATTCATGCATTCCAACAGCCCTGCAAATGGTTTTGAAGAAAGAGTTACAGATATTGAGTATCTGCTATGGGGAATGAGAAAAGACATTGCAAAAGATGTGGAATGACATTCACACCTCAGCTGAGGTTAAAAGCAATACATTTTTAGATATTAATGGGTATGGTTGTGTGGAACAGAAGTCCATGCTCGAATCTGACAGGCTTTAGAATCCAACCTACCTGGCTTTGAATTCTGACTCTATTACACACTAGCTTGATGGACAGTCAAGCAAGTCATTTCACTCCCTGTTAATTTGTTCATCTCTAAAACAAGGATCATAATAAATAGGCTGAAGTCTTTTCATTCTGAAATGTAAATTCTCTTTTGACCTTGAGCCTTTCTCAAGCTATAGTCTAAAACACTCCTGCATTCTCTGAAGTCCAGCTTTTGAAATAGCACTTTACACTTTCTGCCTTCGTTTCTTTAACTCTCATTTTCTCCACAAATAGTTACAGTCAAAGGTCACCTATAGTCTGCTGAATGCCACCTTTGCTGTGAGACCTTCTCTAATCCCTCAATTTGTAATACCACACAGCTCTGAAATAAAGTAGTAACTTGCTTCACTCCAGGCCTCTCTCATCTCCTTTCCTGATTTGTCTCCACAACACTCAGCAACTTCTACATAGCCTGCCTTTCACTTCCTCAACCTCTACGTACTGTGCTGTTGTCAGGTCTACCATCCACGTCCCTCAATGAGAAAGCGAGCTCCTCCATGACTGGGATTTTTGTCTGTTTCAGTCAGTGCCAACATTATTGATGCTATACGTATTTGCTAAATGAATGGATGAGTGTGAGCTCATTTAACCTCTGAGACACTTGATGTTGCTTTTACTTCCTTGTTCTTAAACTTCTGGGACATTCTCACCCAGGTTTACTATAGCCATTTGCCCCCCCATCTCAGTTGCCCTTTTCTTCAAGATATACACATGGTTCTCTATTTGATCTTTTTCTTCTCTTAACTTTGATGACATGTGAGGGACCTCTTTCAGGAGCTTTCTGTGCATTAACTTGTATAATCTTTATAATTACAGTAACCTGAGGAGTAGGTATTTACCATGAATATCTCATTTTATAGATGAGAAAACAAAGACACGGGTGATTATCTTGCCCCAAACCAGGAAGCAAGTAAGTGACAAGCAAGCACCACTCCCAGACAATGTGGGTCTAGACACCTGGTTCTTCTTAACCAGGGTTAAGATTTGGCACAGATGAGGCTACCATGTGCTCTGAATGCCTCCATGCTTGTGTTTGGAGCCTGGGCCACACTCCGAGCTCCAGACGGGTTCTGACCTCACCTGGGCATATCTCAAATCTCACATGCCGGTCTCCACATCTCCACAATGAAGGGATATTGCAATAGAGTGAATCAACTCATTTCTCGGTTTCCCAATGCATATAAAAGTTATGTCTACATTATATTGAAGTATATTGAATATGCAACAGGATCATGTCTAGAAAGCAACGTATATAGGGTCAGAGAGAAAAGTCTCAGGCTTTTCCACCCTCCTGCCATTTGTATAATGATTGACACCTGCAGTGCTGCATGCATGCCTGGGTGGGCATGTGCAAGTGGGTGCATCTGGGTTTGCACATGGGTGTATAAGGGTGGCGTCATGAGGACACCAGCAAGAGCAGCAGCAACAGCAGCAATGGGGGGAACAGGACACCAGCAGTAGAAGCAGAGAGAAACAGCAGCAAAGCAGCGAAGCAGCCTAGAGGGTGCCTGCCATATACCTGGCTACCTCTGTAAATAAAACTGAAAAAGCTACCGAGGGTTTCAAGACTCCTTTCTTTACCCCTGTCTGCTAGAATCATCGAGAACTTGCCCTGTGCCCTTCCTGGCACGGCATTACCTTAATTAAAAAATACATTGCTGCTAAAAAATGGTAGCCATCTCTGAGCCTGTAGCTAGTTCATAATCTTTTTTCAGTGGAGGGTCTTGCCTCTACTGCTGCCTGTTCAGGGTGGTGGAGGCCATGGGTTGGGGTGCCTATGGCAGTTTCTTAAACTAAACAACTGTAAAGCCTGCTTCACTAATTGACTCTTCCTTTCATGGAAGATTTCTCTGTTGGGTGTGGTGTTGCATAGGTTTTACTCACAGTAAGACTTCTTTCCAAATTGGAGTCATTCCACTCAAACCCTGTTGTTGCTCTATCAACAGGGTTTATTTTATGGACTAGACTAAATCCTTTGTTTTCATCTCAACAATATACACAACCTCTTCACCAGGAGCGAGAAATCACTTTCTTTGATCACCCACAAGAAACAACTCATCCATTGTATTCTAACACATTTGAGATTTAATTCATCTCTGTCACTCCTAGATCCCTAGAAAATAGCATGTAGCTGGCACACAGCAGATGTCTGTTCAGTAAATGAATGGCCACTTCTCCAATAACTGCTTTATTCCTGTTCCTTCCACTCCTTGACTCATCCACGTTGGTAATCACTATTCATCTTTTGCAACTTAGTCACCCTCACCAAAAACCCAACCTTAATTCTCTCATCCTGCCAACTAAGCAGATACCCTGTTTTGTGTAATTTTATTTCATGCAAGCCAATTGTATTACAGTTTACATTCTTGGTGGTAAGCTAGTTTGCTTTTCTGTCCTCCACAAACAATCCTATTCTCCAAATCAGTTATAATGAAATTGGCTTTGTATGAGTTTAGTGGACCCAGGAGAACCTCACAAGGACACAGTGAAGAGTTTCCTAACACTATTATAAAATCTATTCACGCAATTTCTATTTTTGAGGAGGGCTGTCTTCATAGGACTTTCAGAGAAAAGTCATTTCTTAGCATCAGGAATAGTTCTGAAATTGCAGTGCAATCTTTTCATTCTAGTGTTGGCACGCACAGGGCGGGTTTAGCATCCATTCCAGCAGATGGGTAAAGAGAGTCCTGGAGCCCTCAGTGGATTTTTCAGGCTTTCATGCACACTTGCACATGTGGGCACATCCGTACTCCAGGTTGCCACAATCAGCCACCAGTGCCTCATACCCACACTCCCTAACCTTCTGTATTAACGATATCAAAGCCGTAGATGATAGCCACAGAGGCTAGTGGCATAAAAAGTCTGATTAATTCGTTTACCCTACACTAATGAACCTGTACATGCTGATGCTAATTAGGTTCTGCCTCCCGTGGGCTGCCTAGAAAATCGGGAGTCCATTGTAGAGTGGGCACACAGCTCTATGGTTCATCTTTACTGTTATAATAGCTATTATTTGCTCAAGTTTATAGAATCCTTTCTTTAATATTAATAGTAATGGCAAACATTTGTTGAGCATTTATGGTGCTTCAAACTTGGTGCTAAGTAACTCAGGCTTTTGTAGCATTTAAAATAATCCACTGAGTTAATATTTTAACAGCAACAAGTTACGGGCCACAAATTTAGCTGTGCATACAATACAACATTCCTTATTACCTGTCTTCTTTGCCTCCCCAGGCCTGTGCCTATATTATCAGAGGTTTATTTGGTGTCAAAACAACAGCAGAGAGCCTGGGCTGTGGGTGGGTCCTTTGAACCTGAGTGAGTTCATCTGTCCCCTACCAGTGTCCCATAAAGGGGACTTCACTTCCACATAATCTCAGTTACTGATCCACAGGGAAGGCTACTTCAGGCTCATCTGCTAAGTCCTCATTCCCAAGTCTACCCTGGGGCTTGGCACCTCCTCCTTGGCACTGTCAATCAAGGGGAGGCCCAGTTTCCTTGGGTATATCCAAAGCTGCCCTCACATATTTATACACAAGAAACACACAGGGACCCTGATTTCTCAGTCAAGGGAAACCAGGAACAAAAGTTTACCTTCAGAAACTATAGGCAGTCACACACAATGACACGTTACTTGAGGAATATGTAATCAGTAGGTTTAAAGAAAACATCAGTAATGTATGTAGCGTGCACCCAGGAGAGGGAGCAAATTGTTGGCTGGAGAATTTTGTTTTTAATTAAACAGGTAATGTATGCTTGCGTTTAGTCCTATAAATGAATATGTATTCACCACAGAGGCATGAATCCTATTAGGCCCTCCTGTACATAAACTGTATGGGTGATTACCACTGATTACTGTACTATTAGAGACCTGTGCATGGAGTGGCTTGATTGTAGCATGGCTGGCTCCTGAAAGGGCTCCCATGTGCTTTGCCTGAATTGTGGAGAATCAGCAGGGCTTCATATTGCCTGGCAATTCAATTGTGAGTTTGCACAGTTGCGAGCTGGGGCTGCAGAAGCACACTGTCAAATGGAATGCTTTCTTTACTCAACCCCGAGAAAGGGAAAAGAGGCAGAAGGTGGCAGCAAGGTGGCCCCAGGAGCCTTATCCCTTGAGCAAGGGGTGCAGACACCCCTGGCAGGCACCTGCCCATTTTGCTCAGCGATGCTGTCTCAGTGACTCAAGGACCATAGTCACCTTTATTTATATTAGTCTTAAAAATCTCGTCTCTAGCCTACCATGCTCATGCTAGACATTTGTATCTCATTTTGGAAGTCACGATGCAGATGTATCAGTGAAGTGCACAGAGCTCCTCTGGGCTTCCCCCAGCGTGCCTCTCCCTCCTGCTTTCCAGGTGGACCCAGTGCACCTCATGAGCACAGCACAGCCCCCCAACTCCTCTGCCTCCTTTGCTCGTCCTCTGCCTTGAACTCTGGCTTCCAGCCCTTACTTTTCTCCATCAAAAACACATGCGACACGAAAGGCCACACATCTGTATTAAATACCCAGAGTAGGCAAATCTGTGTCAGCTGAGGCTGCGATAACAGGCACCATTGACCGGGTGGCTCAAGCAACAATGTTTCTCGAAGTTTTGATATCCGGGAAGTCCAAGATCCAGGCGTCAGCTGACTGCCTGGCTTGTAGACCAGCTTCTCACTGTGTCCTCACCTGCCCACCTGAGCAGAGAGCGCGAGTCCTCTCTTCTTCTGAGGACATTACCTCCACCACGGAGCCCCTGCTTCATGCACTCATCTGAAGCTGACTGAGTCTGGCAGCTCTCCTGCCCACCTGCCCACGGGGACTCTGCAGGTGCCTCTCTGTCTTTCTCCTTTTCCTAATAACCTGTTCTTTCAAATAAAAGTAAATATTACGAAGCTCAAAAGGCCTCACCTCTTCATACCATTCCATTGAGGATTAGGATTTTAATATAGGGATGGGGAAGGGGGCAAAAAAAGCAGCTCCTCACACATAAAGACAACAGAAATCGGTCATTACCTGGGCAGGGAAATGGGAAGTGGCACCTTAGTGAACAAAGGGTTTCCTTCCAGGGTCATAAAAATGTTTTAGAGCTAGTTAGTCATATCACATTGTGAATGTACTTAATGGCATTGAATTATATATTTTAAAATGGTTGAAACAGTAAATTTTGTGATGGGTATTTACCACCATCACAACAAAAACACTTCTAAGGGATTAGCCAATAGGAATTTTTTTTTAAAAAAAGGAATTAGTTGTGAATGGTTGATAAGCCCATGCTTTTCATCAAGTCCTCCAAGGCAAAGGAAGCATTTGCTAGTAGTGGGGATGTGAATGGTTGTAATAGGAGTGAGGTGAAATTTTCCTGAGTAGTTGTCCATTATATTACAGAGAAGTGTCCCTATATGATGACAGTCTTCCTTAGCCATCCAAAAGAAGACGTTACTATTTGGTCTGATCTGGTAGGTGGTTTTGGGGGTTTGGAAACATTGCTAACATTAATTTACATGGAATATTTGGAGTCCTTTCCATACTCAAAAAACAAGAGAAATACCTTACTTTCAGATAGTGGGAGAAAACAAAACATAGATTGTGAGAATGTTTTCTCTCCCCTCCTGCCCTTGCCCCACTCCCTCAACCTGCATCCCCACCACCTCCTGGTCAGAAGGACATTCTTATGGAAAATTATTGCTGATTAATTCAACAAAACTACATGCTTGGCAGACTCTGTCCTTTCCCTGGGAATCCAGTCATCTCCAGTCAACCCCCTTTCACTGCTCCCCTTTCACTGAAACTTACCCCTCATACTGAAAGGTCCACTGCCTTCTCTCTCCCCAGATCTCCTTCCTACCCTGCAGCCACCAGGGAGGCCCTCTCAGTCATTTTCTTTTTTAAAAAGATTTATTTATTTATACACACTAAGAAGTGGGATACAGGCCAGAGGTGCAGGGTGGAGGGAGTGAGAGGACTCAGCAGAGACAGAGTGGGGAGCAGAACAGGTGAATCTACTGAAATACTCTGCTAAGGGGAGCAGTGGGTGAGACAGGAGAGGTTTGCTGTGCCATGTGGGTGAGCTCCATGGCCAAGGATCAAACTCATGCTGCAGTGGCTACTGATAACTTCATAGTGCTGCAGCTTACCCCCTTGCACCACCAAGGAGGATCCCCTCTTAGTCATTTTCTACCTGATCCCTCACCAGTGCACTGGCTGTGCATCCACCCTCACTGTCTCCTTGTACTTGAAGTTGAGTAATATCTCTCCCCTGTTGTAATAGTCTCTTTCTACTATGGCAACAGCTTTGAATAGAGTCTTCCTTGCATTTTTAACAACTGTCAGGATGATTTTTCTTTAACAATACATCAGTTCCTCTGATAACATTTGTTTAAAGTTGTTTAGTTATACATTGATGAGAAAAAACAGTCCCATCCTACCTGAAACAAAACAATGCTATTTAAGAACTTATTTTGGTTATACATCATTTCACTTAAATTCACAGTCTCTAATAATTACTGATGATGTTAAGTGAGAACTTACTGCACAAAAATATCTGTTTTTCCCTATATTCAGGAGATTCTCTTTGTTTCCACAAGAAGAGGAGTGACTTGCTGTAGCATCACTGCCATGCCAGAAGAAGAGGGTGTGTTCCTTATCACTGACAAATCCCACATATATCCAATGTTCACTTTGCCAGGCTCTATATTTTACAAGGTTTATATATTTTTTAAAGATTTATTTATTTATGCATATAAGAGCTGGGTACAGGCCAGATGTGTGGGGGGTGAGAGGATTCACCAGAGACAGAATGGGGAGCAGAACAAGCAGATCGACTGAAATACACTGCTGAAGGCAGCAGCTGTAGAGGCAGGAGAGGTCTGCTGAACCATGTGGGTCCTCTCCCTGGCTGGGGATCGAACTCGCACTGCTGTGCTGCAGATGCTTCACAGTGTGGTGCTCAAACTGCTGCACTACCAGGGAGGCCCTACAAGGATTATCTTTGCCCATGCTTCCACCCAGACTTTAATAGAGCATGCCTGCAACTTGCACTATGAGCTCCATGTCCTCATCTTGTTTGACCATTGATTCTGATATCTAGGGAATTCCCCCACATTTTCTTGTCAGTCTCACTAGCACAGTCATATCCATGTCCAAAATGTCACAATACTCAGAATTCTTCAATTTGTCATAGGTCAAGTTTGACTTTGGTCTCTGCAGCTGTAGCAACAGGGCCCTGGCCACTTTCCTAAGTGTCACTCTACCCAGGAAACTCCAGGCTTCTGCATCTCTCTACCATTAAACTCTGACTAAAATATCTGCTCCATATGTGTATTTATGTGCATGCAAATCTGAACTCCAGAGATCTGTGTTTGAAACCACCTCTCTCATTGGGGGTCTTAAGGCATGGTTTTCTTCTTTAGGAATTCCATGAACCAGATGACAGGTTTAGGGAAGGTATTGTTTTAAAGCGAAGAGAGGAAGACTTCAGGATATTTAAAGTCCATTATGTACAGTTAACCCTGTCACTAAAATTTGATATCCCTGAAATATGGAGCAATCATAAATGAAGGCGTCAAAATGTGAAGACATTTGGAAAAAAAGTACAATCATTCTGTAATGTGCAAAGATGGCTATGTATCAAATAAAATTGATTTGTGCTAAATTTTTTATCACTAGAACTATCCTGATGATACATCTTTGGTCCATAACAGATCAGCCTGAGCCAAGCTGAGTTGAAAAAATGGATCCCAAGAAGAAAGAGCCCTCCTGCACCTTTCCTACAGGACAAAGGTCTCCAGGCAAATGACTTTGGGGACACCCAGAGCCCTGATAATGACCACTGTAGCCATGTGCTAAGAAGTGAGCCCAAAGCACCCACTATCACCTGGTAGAGTCCATCTGGAAACCAAGCAGTCAAATGAGCACTATCATTTAAACCAGAGATGCCATCAACAACAGCAGTGCCTCTTGCATACCAGCTAGAACCCCAGAACATGCATGGGAGGACTCATAAAGGGCCCAAACTGAATAAGCACTTGCCAGCTAGTCCACTTAGAAACCTCTTCCTGCGGCTGGAATGGCTCCCAGCAATATACTATAGCTGAGCATCCTGCTTTCTAATAAAGGCTGCTGAGGAATTGAGCAAGCCAGGTGGGCCTGTCCAACCCACTTAGCCCAGGTGGAACAGGCACTGGGCATGTCAAGGTTCTGTAATTAACCATTCATTGCTGCCTTCCACAAACTAAAGCTGTAATTTCCCAAGACTATCCAAGGTGACACAAGCGCCTCTTCCAAAGGCATTAATTAGGAACATCTCATTCCCTGTGGCAGGGGTGGAGCAGATCTTTCCAACTGGAGTGTGTATTTATTTAGAGCTATTACCACATAATATTTACAAGATACTTAACATGCATTAATTACCCTGTAATGAACTCTATGGCTATAATATCCATGTTCTGTCAGGACTGTAAAATGCACACCCCCATACACATACTTTTTTATCACCTTGGGGGAAAAAAAGAAAAATTAAAATTAATTGCATACCCATTAAATGCTTATTTTTAATAGAAAACTTGCAAATGATGTGAAAATGCAATACAGGGTACACAGTAAATCAAAAGCAGATAACACACACTTCTAGACACACTCTACTGTTTTTATGAGCATGTTTTACAATCCATTCATTATGCTGTCTGTCCTTTTGAAAGCTGGTTATTATATCGCTCATACAAAGAAACATGTGAATGGCTGTGCAACAAGCCATGAAAATCAGAACAAAACTGAACATTTCTGCTGCTATTTGAATCTGCCTCCTTCACATCTCTGCCTGAAGAATTCTTATGGGAGGTGTATGCTTGTAAAACCCACTCAAAGCCTTGCATGGGGGAGAGAAAGGAGAAGACAAGGCATGGCAGGTAATGATTCAAGATGGTGGTTATCCAAAAAATGGTCAGCAGTCATCTTATTTTGTCAAGTGGTGACATTTTATCTAGTGGCAAGGAAATGAGGTAAAAAGACCAGGTTTGTATTGAATGCCCTGATTTGCAATATTGTGATTTATAAGAAATATATACTTCCTTATGCAAATAAAAAACTGTTTTTCTCATACAGATTCAGTCTTCATCCACAGTTCTAGGCCCACAGCTCACAAAAGTCTTGGAATGTACTACATGTCGAGAGTGACAAATATGTCTCTTGTTATGTTAGTGAAAGTTGCCAGGAAAACCAACTTAAGTCAAGGGTGGGACTTTAAATCCTTCCAATGATTTTCTGGGAGGGGAAAGGAGCCAGAGGTTGAATTCAGTTGCCAAAGGGTCACTTGTTAATCAATCATGCCTAAATAATGAAGTTTTCATAAACATCCAAGGAGAGGGAAGATTTGGACAGCTTCCAGGTTGGTGAGCATGTAACAATTTTGGGAGAATAGTACCCTATAGAGAGCAGGGGAGCTCTGTGCCTTTTCTCCATACCTTGCCCAATGTTTCTCTTCCATTTGGATATTCCTGGATTGTATCTTCCAAAATAAATTGATGATCTAGTGAGTAAATGGGTTTCCTGAATTCTGTGAGATGTTCTAGCAAAAAATCCATCCTGAGGGCATATTCTGGGATTAATTTATAGCCAGATGGTCAGTAGTACAGATGCTTGCCCAGTCTTTCAGCTGGTATCTGAAATGGCATACAGTTTGGGGAGACTGAGTAATTTACTAGGGAATCCTATATTATCTTTGGTCAGATAGTGTCAGAACTGAGCCGAATAGAGTTGAATTTTCAGACATCCTGCTGGCATCCAAGAACTGATGCAATTGGGTGTCCACATTGCAAGTGAGTTGGGAATTCTACATAGAATGCTAGATCACCTCTACATATAACTCTCCCCCATCAGTATAAATCATTTTTATATTATATAGGAAAACCACCATATGGGTTGTCTTTCAATCATGGAAATATCCTAAGTCATCAAGCAAAGTTTAATTGATTCCATTTTCAAAAATCTTCCTAATCAAAGCTAAAATATTATCTCTTTATTAATTCTACTCATCTGTTATTATGTTGACTTCTGAGCCCAAGATATTCATAAGTGACTTTGCTCCATCTATTATTTGCCCATCTTTTAATCATTTGCTAATAGGCATCTAACTGAGAGACTTAAACATTTTGGTGGTTTGAAGACTATCTTTACCTTGTCATGCCCCATCCAAGTAAATTTTTACAGAAGCTTATCTATGTATTAATATAGAAAACCTACATTCCAGATTTATAATACCTGTTATAATGGCTGTTTATAATGTCCCTGCTTTCCTATGAATCTTCTTGACTCATAAGAAGGAAGTGTCTATTTTCATTTCAGGACAAAGGGCCCTTCATGTTCTTATTGGATTCTTGATGGTATTTACCTACCTGGATTCTATCCCAGTGCATTTGTGAGTTTCCTAATTATAGTTTCCAGTTTTATGGTAAATTCAGGGAGCATCTTTTACTGAGCTTACCACTCATGACAAGCATGGAATAAATCTATGAAATGAACATCTTATTCCAAGAGGAGGATTACAGACAAGAGGACTAGTTGACACAAATACATGCTGGAAATGATCCAGACAAGAGGAAAATTGAATACATTTCTGAGGTAATGCCAAACAGTGCTTATTTTATGCTACTGAAAAATGCGAAAATTATATATTGAATTATCTTTTACTAACACAAAGAAATACCATGGCATTCTTTTGGATTTTTTGGATCATGAAATTGAGAATATTCATTCAACAAACATATATTGACATCTACTTTGTGCCAGATATTATGCTAGACTGGAAACAGAATAGCTGTAGACACTGCCCTAGAGCTTTGTGTCCTACAAAGGACACAGATATACAACTTTGGTTACAGTGTATTGTGTGCCACAAAAAAGTCATTTCTGATTTTCCAAGAAATTACTGAGCAGAAATTAACCAGCTCATCTAGGTAGAAGCAATGGTAAGTCAGCTGGGTATAAAAGGGAAGTAAGAGCCATGAGGGAAGATGAGATTAGGAAAAATAAAAAACAAGAAAGACCAGCAAAGTGAAAGGACATGTTGAATTTAGCAACAAAATTAATTATGACTAAAACTTAAGGGCATTGGAGCAAGAACAGTGAGAAGAGACTGGTTAAATAGTTCAAGTTTATGTCATGTATGGATGGCCATGGGTGCCTTGCTAAGGAGTTTGATGTTTATTATAAAGGAGATGTGAAACAATTTGAATTTTTTTATCTAGTGAAAGTAAAATTGTGTTTTTGTGTTAGAACTAGAAGTTGTGTGACAGTTATAGAAGAGAGAGTGGCGGGGTGACTCAGGTAAAGTGTAGTCCCAGAGTCAGCAACTTTTGCATCTCTTGTTGGAAGTAATCCAGATTTATTGAATCAGAAATTCTTGAGGTTGTGAGCAGCAATCTCTGTTTTAACAAGCCCTCCAAGTGAATTGATGCATGCTCAAGTTTGAGAGCCACAAAAAGTGCTGATGACTGGTTGAATCCTCCTAAACATTGCAGATTCCCAGAAAAATGTGCTAAGACTCCTATCATTGATAATGAATAGATGGAGTCCAAAATGAAAAGAGTCTAGTGTTTTCTTCTTAAGTTACCTTGCATTTCAATCACAGATGATATCTGGAGTCTAATGTACACAATGTCTATTTCTGAGTCTTTGGGTACTTATTATTTAATGGGGGAAACTGGCAGAAGAAAGAGTGATTGGCTGTTCTGTTATCAGTCATTGTTAAAGTAACAATAACTAGATGCCAGACTAGAGTAACAGGAATCTTTTTCTTCATCTTTTGACAAGATGATGACTATAATAGACCCTAATGTTTCTATATTTTACTAAGACAGACAATGTATAGTTCTTTGAAGTAAGTGGACAAACAGTATGCTTTATATCCATTTATTAACATACAACCTTATTCTTCAAGGGACCTGAGTAACAGAGGAACTACACATATTAAAATAGTAAAGTAGCATTCTACTAGTCAAATATGATACTACTCTTTGCACAGGAGGGGGCCCTGGGAGTTTCCTTTTGTGACAAATATTAGCCTTTTAGTTGCTAGAGGTAGAGCATCTGGTAGGCAATCCCAGGGAGGGACCACAGTAACAGAAAGACACTTGTTGGGGTCAGGGTCTACCAATCACACAACTGATTATCATCTTATCTGAAATAAACATTAAGACTATCATAATTTAGACCTTCCCTGGTGGCGCAATGGGTTAAGCACAGCACTATGAAGCAAACCGTAGCCACTGCAGCATGAGTTTGATCCCCACCACCGGCCAAGGAGGTGACCCACATGGCACAGCAGATCTCTCCTGCCTTGCTCCCGGCTACCCTCAGCAGTGTGCTTCAGTTGATCTGCCTGTTCTGTTCCCCACTCTGTCTCTGATGAATCCTATCACCCCCCCACACCTCTGACCTGTACTCCAGTTCTTATATGCAGAAATAAATCTTTAAAAAAAAAAAAGACTATCATTCATAGGAACATGGATGGAACTGGAAGGGTTTATGCTCAGCAAAGTAAGTCAGAAGGCAAAAGAAAAATACCAGATGGCTCCTCCCCTAGGAGGAATATAAGGGAACCAAATAAAGATCAAGGAAAGGAATAAGAACAATAATAATAATAATAACAACAAGAAAGACACAAAAACCAAAAATGAAAAGACAAAGACAAACTGGGGACCCTTGGTGGGGAGGGAAGAGGGGAAGGGTGGAGGGCAGACAGGAGCACAGGGGACTGAGGTATTGGTGCACTGGTGTTATGGTGATGGGGAATACATGGGGATTACAACTGATGTCAAATATATGTAAATTAAAAAAATTATATTAAAAAATAGAAGAAAAACAAAACAAAACAAAAGACTATCATCATTCCCTGGCATATATATTGCCACACATTTTTTTTAATTTTAGTGTTTCCATTCTCACAAATCCTCCTCCAAGTCCTTCAACCTGGTACAAAATATGCAATGATGAACATTTACTGAGAGTATGAAGCATGAAAGCATGGAAAGTTACTGGGAGAGAAAAGTGAGAGATCCAGGGCGTGGTCTGGACAACTGCACTAAGAGATATTTTGTTTACTTTGAATGAATTACTTCATTTCCCTAAACCTCATTTCTTCATCTCAGAAATAAATTTATTTAAGAACGTCATTATTTTAACCTCTTCTAGCATGGATGAAATGGGAAGAAGAGAGTCAAAAAACTAATGACCTGTCTGGAAATTTTATAGGTCTATCCAAAATATCCGCTACACTCCTCAGAAGGTTCTGGAAGATCCAGGTGGGGGCTCTTTTTCAACTGAGCAGAAATTGATTTATGACTTTAGTCCAAGAGCCATGAGAAACTCAAGGGTCTAAATTGCTGTTTCCTTGAAATTATTCCGTTCCAGTGAACTCAGATGAAATGAAGCAAAAGCAGACTCTCATAGAAACCCTGGTGAAGCAAAACTGCTGATTCTCACGAGCCTCCAACCTGCCCCTGATAAATCTGCTGACACCACCTAAACATAAGACTCTCACAAGGTTAACAGGAGCCCCATCAACAGGAAGGAAGATGTAAAAGTGTCTTCTAACCTAAATTCTGAGAGCCAGCCCAGGTCATTTTTCTGTCAGTCTTCGAAAACCGACCTAGTATGATGTCACACCTTGTATCAGCCTTCCTAAAGTGACAACCGAAACTTTAGTACTTCAGTACTTAAGATTTTTACAGTTCCAGATGATGTTAAATAGTCAAGATACTTTAAGACCCCCAGAGAAGGGGTGCACGTTGTTATGAGGGGAGAAGAGAAATTGATTTAAAAAACCCAGTCTTTTCTTGCAATGTCAAGCAATTGGTGTACTTCACATAAACATCTCATTTAAATCCACACTCAAAGTTACTAGTTGACAGTTGAGGAAACTGAGGATTACAGAAAGCTCAAAATATGTGTCTTCTGAGAAAATTTCTATTGACAACTCAATCATGAGCAGCTGTGAAAGTGTCAAATCATCTTGGCATCTGATTTAAAATGCCAGTGAAGTCTTTGTCTTTCTTTTCTTTTCTGCCAGACCAGATCACAGTTTGCATGCTTTTCTACAGAGGCTAGCAATATTTCAGGAGTGTTTGCCAAAAAGCTTTCGTGTTATTTAGAGGGAATCAAGAAAGAAGCCTGAAGGCTGATGATACAGTGTGAAAGGTAGGAAACAGGGAACAGGAAGCTGATTTTCAGGAAAGAGGACACACACGGGGGAAATGACCCCAAGCATGGGTAGAGTAATAGCAATTGTAAAATTGTAAAGAAACAGCTATAAAATGGATCTTTTATTGAAAACTTCAATTTGTAGGTAAGTCTTGAGTCTTTTGATGTAAATGGTCTCTCCATTATGCTTGTGGATGCTATGACTCAGCATTCCATCCCTGTACTAGGGGCGTGGTTTGTGTCCATGCCCTGATGTCTGGGGCGTTGGCTGGGCAGGCTCCAGTAGCTGCCAGTGACAGCTGAGGGCGGCCATTGTCTGTTGGTCTCTACTCACGTAATCAGTGTCTGGTCTTGGATGGCCCTGACTGTCATCAATGAGACTGTTAGTGTGTTTGGGGCCTCTCATGACTCATCATGGTGACTGCAGGGTAGTCAATGGGGGCTCAGAGAGCCAATAAAGAAGACAGAAGCTACATGGCTCAGCACTGAAGTAAGTGTCACTGTCATTTCCCTGCAGGCCAAATCAGTCACAGGCCCTTCCAGAGGGAAGCACATAGACCTCACCTGCCCCGAGGGCTAGAGAACATGTGCCCATGTGTTAGTATCACCTCTTTCCTTTTCTGGACCATCACTCTCTTGGCCTCTTTGTGCTTTCACTCCTCTCTGGGCTCCTTGTTCTCCTTGGCATATCTAGATAGTCTCCTGCTTTCCCCTCCAGACATAATTTTGGTTAATTTATCTCCACAAGTTATGGACAAATGGTCCCCAGATTTGTGGGATTTGGGCTGGTCTCATATTCCTCTAGGCTGTTTATTTTTGCTAAGTTCCATGTATCCTCATACCAAATCCTTTGTGAAGGTGTAATTATCTCCTCATTAAAGGTGAAGAAACTGCAGCTTGGGAACGCTAAGCACGTGACCCAAGCTCCCATACTAAGTGAACAGGCCAACCACAGACTGAATAGCCGCGCTGTGCAATCTGGCCGGTGCTGTGAGTGACCCTTCATGAAGTCTCTGTTCTGGGCATGCAGTCCATGTTTGGTTGGGCCATGAAACCAGTATGGGCTCACAAATTCTAAGCAGAAGCAGCAAATGTCATTTCTAGGGCAAGTATTTAACTGCTGATGTCAGACCCTTCTCCAGGATTTTCTTATCCCTTTACCACTGAGACTGGCACTATTTGAGAGACAATCAGCCTGTGTCTCCAGGTGACTATGATGAGCAGAGTCCCCTGCTAACCCATAGTCGACATGTAGCTTGAAGGAAAAACATTTGTGATCTTAAACTACTTAATATTGAATTATTATACAGTATAATCCAGACTGTCACTGCATTGACTGTATCATCTCTTTGATCTTCAGTTTCCCTGGCAGTAAAATGGGGTGATAATTACTGCCTAGAGACACTGTTGAAGTGAGTGGAAATAAGCTCAGTGTTTAACACAAAGTAAGGTATACTAAACGTAGGACAAGGTCACTGTCACCAGTAAGGAGCACACCTGGCTGTGGCCTGAGCAGAGTGAGGACAAGGTCAAGTCAGCCCCATTCATATTGGACAGCCCAGAACCCGTCTCCATCACGTCTCCAAGCATCAGCCTGGCACCTGTAAGATATAAACCAGGTGGCCTCCTGTTGCCAGGAGGGCAGAGAGAAGCAAACCACAGTATGGGGAGAAGTGGTGCTGTTATGGCTTATTATGATCTCCAGGATCAGAAATGAGTAATAACTGAGACTCAAGCCAGTAGGCGAAATAGGCAGAACAGAGCCAACCACTTCTCTGCTATTTTACCCTAATTATGGCCACAAAAATAACTTTATGGCCCTGAAGTTCCCAAAATAGATTTCTTTCATAATTAAGGAACAACCAGGTAGAAAAAATGATGTTTTAAAAACCGAGCTTCATTTCCCTCTAGTGAGGGGGGAACTTCCCCTAGAGAGAACTGAGGAAGTGTCTCTTATTCAAATGGATGCTGGTCTATGATTGTCCAATTATTCACTGCATTCCGCCTTTGATGGCCCAGATGTTCTCAATTTCTTGTAATAAATTCTTTCATCTGAAAAGTCGTTCTACTCAGAAATGCAAAACCCTCTCCAGTTCGCCAGCTTTTTTGATGAGCTGGTATAATTGGCCTTCAATTTGCTTATTGTTTTGCAATAGAAAGCCCAAGTTTAATTTCATTTCTGTAAACCTGTAGACAAGAGCCGACCATTCTATCATTTAAGTCATTCTCCTCATTACCATCCTCTTTAGTTCCGCCTACCCCCATCTCCATATTCAGGAAAAGGTTGTGGGAAAGTTCTTTTCCTCCTTTTTCTGTTTAAAAAAGAAGGAAATATTCTCATTGAAAGATAGTTAAATTTGATTCAATAACATTATTTACTGAACACCTCTACTATATCCTCCTATTTTAAAAAAAAACAGCATATGCATATATCAGCATGTGGAATGATGTCAATTTATTAATGTCTTTAGTCATCAACCTAACTATATAGACCAATATTTATTGAACTCCTCCCATGATTCTCCAAACCACGTAAGGCTTTGTGATAGCTACAGATGTGTACGAGGTAGGTTCCTGGCCTATGGCTCTTTATCATCTACTTGAGGAGGTTGGGTATGTTCATAATAAGGGTATAACAAATTATCAATAGGAGATAATTAAATTTGCTCATTCATTGATCAAACAATTTATCATGGTTAAATACTATAAAGTCAATTTTTCCTGTCTTTATACTTTACATATTTTTTTTTGTGGCACTAAAGTGCCCTCCCCAGCCCCCTACCATCACCACCACCATTTTTCAATTCCATGTCCTACATTAAGGGAGTTTCATTTTACTAGACTGAGGAAACGTAGGTGTGTGACAGACCATACAGATAATGTGTCAGAGGTCACAGCATCTGCCCTGCAGTCAGAAGTCATGGGTCCTCTGGCTGCTATGTGACCTTAGTCAAGTTACTATCTTCCTGGGACCTCCCTGGTTGTGCAAGGGGTTAAGCCTCGGCACTGTGAAGTGATAGCCAGACAGTAGAGTATGAGTTTGGTTCCCAACCAGGGAGGGGACCCATGTAGCACAGCAGACCTCTCCTGTCTTGCCCACTGCTCCCCTCGGAAGTATATTTTAGTTAGTCTGCCTGTTCTGTTCCTCACTCTGTCTCTGGTGAATCCTCTCAACCCCTGCACCTCTGTCCTTTACCCCAGTTCTTGTACGCATAAATATTTTTTTTAAAAAGTTCTATCTTTCTATCTTTCCCTATCTGTCATGGTTAATTTGACTGTGCTAAGGTGTATTAAGATATTATATTACTTTGGGTACATCAATGAGGATGTTTCTGAAAGAAATTAACATTTGAACCAGCAGACTGAGTAAAGCAAATTGACTCCCTGAGGTGGGTGGGCCCCATCTAATCACTTGAAGTCCTGTTCAACCAGAACAAAAGGCTGAATAAAGGAGAATTCTGACTGTCTTCAAATAGGGACTTTGATCCAGACTAACCCAGAATGAGACTAATCAATTGGCTGTCCTGGACCTCTAATTTGTCAACGATAGACTAGGATTTCTAATCCTCAAATTACACAAGTCAGTTCATTATTATATATAAATTTCTGTTTCTTAAGAGGACCACAACTAATATATTATGTATTTGGGATAATAGGACCAAAATCATTAAATGTTATGATATAGAGAGTGCTTAGAATGGTTTCTAGCACAAGTTAACGCCTCTGTAAACATTTGCTGCTGTTAATCTCTAATTTCTGGCACACAGAGCTTTCTGGCTATTTATATCTCAAAATGTCTCTCCACTACCAATGCCCTTATCTTGTGCTGCACCTTCCAAGACAGAATTGATGCTTCTTTGAAGTACTTAGCTGATGTATTCATTTTCTCCTTTTGTTATTTCACTTGAAATCACATCTTCTCCACTCAGTGGAAAATGATTCTGTTGGGTCATACACAGATTCAAACAGAGTAACTAGACATAATCAGAAATTACTTGTACCCTGAGATGTCAGGTGGGCCCGCAGCCATTCTTCAAGAACATTTTTGGTAATTCTATAGATGAAAGAGGATTGTGAAGATTTTATAAACCTTTCTTTTTCTTGCCCTTCTTCCAGATGAGAAGAGCCCTCCACAGACCTCTGTCGAAGAATAAATTTCTAAGGCCACCAATTTGGATCTCAAAAGCCCAGTTTCAAAGGAACCCTCAGCTCACGACAGGCACTGCTTTCTAAAATAAACGCCTGAATAGCTATTGGTTAAGGTACACACAGAGCAGATGGGAAATCTGCTACTTTATGATTGCTCTGTGAATTCAAGAGGTCTTTGTCTGAGGACAATAGTAATATGAGCAAATATTCAGGTTGTCCATTATGGGTCAGCCAGAGGATGAAGCAAGAAAATCAAATTAAATCTAATTGACTCAGTGATGCCAGCACCATTAACACAGAAAACATGCACCACCAGACATCCTTCTCAGGTCTCGTGGCCCAACTCTTAGAAATGAAGCTAGAATATACCCACTCTAGTACTTCCAGGTATATTTGTGGTTAAGTACAATGTGGTTTTATTATTTCTGTTTAAATAAGGCTGATTCACCACCATCAAACGGTTCCCCTGTGACTTTCACCAAAGGAGAGTCCTCTCAAGACTCTAGGCATGTTATCAACGCAAAATGTGCTCTGTTAGTTATTTAAATGTTACTAAATTTAAGTTCTATTAGCAGGATGACCAGGAAAATAATCATCTCTCATCCGTAATTATGCTGTCAATCAATTAAACAAGTTAACAGTAAGATTTGATTTTATCTATAACTGCTTGACTGCAGTGTTTTGCTTTTTAAAAAAGATTTATTCTATTTATGCATAAAAGAACTGGGGCATAGGCCAGAGGTGCCATGGGGTGAGAGCATCCACCAGAGACAGAGTGGGGTGCAGAAGAGGCAGCTCTACTGAAATACACAGCTGAGGGGGGCACTGGGAGAGATAGGAGAAGTCTACTGAGCCATATGGGTCAGCTCCCTGGCTAAGGATTGAACTCGTGCTGCAGTGGCTGGCAACAGCTTCATGGTGCTGAGACTTAACTCCTTTTGCCACCAGGGAGGTCACTTTACTGCATTTTACTCAAAGGGGAAAAATTCTATCTGTAGCTATATATCTTTGTTTTCAGACCTGCTATATCCCCTCTGAAGGCTCTTACCTGATCCTTTATCTTTGACTTCCCTCCCATATTCCTGTCTTGTCAATCCCAGGCTGATGATCCCACACCCACATGGTGCTCACATCTACCTCTCTTCTCCTCTGCTCTGCCATTTCTCCTATCACAAAGGAACCATCACTGGCAGATGGGCAGACAGACCTGGCTGAAAGGCATTCTAGACTTCCCAGTGGAGGGCAACCGGATAGCTTTAGAAATTGATTTAGGTGAGAAGGGTGACATTTTCCTAGCAGTTTAAGTCACTAAATGTCACAGATGTAAGATTAAAAAAAGTCTAAACCCGGGGTTTATCTGAATAGTCTAGTTCAAGGAAACTGGGCAAAGAAAGGGCATGCCTCTGGCCAGCAGTTATGTACCACATGAAATAGAAGTCAGAACCAGGGAGTCAGAGGTCCCTGCTTGGGTTCAAATAAGACTAAACAGGCAAAGCAGGATCAGGCATGTTTACAGCAAACAAGTACAAGAGCTAGATGCCAATCTCCGAGTAATGGCTTCTTTCCCAGGAAGACCCCATGAAAAATATTTTAGATACATATAAACCCCTGGTAAAGATCTTATTGACCATCATTCCTCAAGGGAGACACAATCAACAAAAATATGAATGATCTTCCTGCTTTCATTTCTAAATTGATTCAAAGTACCAAACGTTGGTTTGGACAAATATTGATTATTTGTAACTGGAATTGTATTTAAATTTCTCAACTCACTTTTATGCTCAGAAATGCATTCTACTAACTCTCTCAAGTGCTGATAACTATAATCAAGCTATCATAATAATAATAATTATAATAATGATAATAGCAATATACTTGTATCACACTTTACAGTTTATAAAATACATTCCAAGATGCTTGCACATGTATTATCTCACACATAAAAGGGCATTTTCCTATATTCATAAAGATTGGTCTTGAGGGTGAAAACTATGAACAAAGAATGATCATTTACCAATTAGCACTCGAAGGTCTTTGTGGCAGTCTCTGTCTGCAGAGCTCCTCCGATCCCGGTACCCGCCCCAACCCCGATTTCTGAGTGCTACATCTGCGTTTTTGTTGGCTGGTTGGTCTTGGGTGCCAGAACCCACTCAGTCCATATGTAATACAGGATGGAAGTGACTAAGAATTAACATTTTCCCTGGATGTTCACATCCTTTAACCGATGACTGATGGATATAAAGATATAAATACTTGGACTCCTTTTCCTCTTGGCTAGGGTAATTCTGAAATGTGTGTTTTATAGCATTTCCTAAGGGTTTAAGGCTTCCCTATAGGCTTAAGCTTCAGTTGTCCATGGTCATAGCTAGGGTTTTAATTACTGTTCCTCTAGTTTTACTTCCTCATTACCACACTATCCCTGCAACTCTAAAATTAACTCTGCATCTTCAACCCACCTCTCAGAAACTATTTCTTGGCTGACTCCTATTCAGGCAGTGTCAAAATTAACCATGAATATTCTGAATCAATGGATAATACATACCATTCAAAAGACAAAATTGTCACCAAAGAGAACACCCTACATAGCCATCTGGATATTCATTTTATTCTTCAAAACATCTCTCACCTGTCCATAGTAAGGCAGTGGCTATTATCATGCTATTGTAAAAAAGGTATTGAGTGGGAAGTTTGAGCAAAAATGAAGTCATTAACCTTGACCTCCCACAGTTCACAACCTAGAGGTTAGACATACACAGAAGCAAAGCATACGTGATGGAACAGTGGATGTGAGGTACAAGAGGAAGGAGACTGACTGAGGACTCACCCATGAGCTCTTGAGGTGTAACCAGACTTGGAAACATGAAAATAACAGAGTCAGGGAAATAGCCTCCACTGATTACACAACAAACAAGTCAGAGAGGCCTACTGTTTGCTGGCTAATTCCCCTTCAGAAGAATGGTGTTAGTTACATATCAACTCATAATCTAAACAAAAAGACAAAACCAGTAGTGATCTGAACAAATCCTCAGAGACCTCAGCATTTGTCACAAACCTTGTTTGCCCTATCAGAAAAATTGATGTCTCACAAGCAGTTCTTATATCGCCTGTCTCTGAAGACAGAATAGAAATAGTCCAAGTTACAATCATGTCCTCCTAGAAGAAAACAAACAGTTTTCACAATAATGCATCAAAAAGCAGGCACTTCCTCTAATCTCTGTATCTCTGCTTCACTGAATGAGTGCTGAGATGTTCACTTAAGTGTAAAATCAATCATCCCCACCCCTTCTTTCCATTTTCAAGTATGAACAAGATAATCTTAGGACAACAAAGAAAAGACAGCATTTTTTTAAATATAGTTGATAATAAACAGATGCAACTTGTTTTTCTAGAAGCTCTATGGAACAAATACAGTTCTTAGAAGGACTGTGATAAATTTGATGGTTAGCTCAATGCTGGTTACTAATAGTTTTGTCCAAGATCACTCAACCATGTAAGATCAGGGCAGAAATTTAAAGTGCTGACTGTTATTCACTTAAAAAGTGGGCGGCTTGCTTCTAGTCAGTCACACTTTGCAAACTTCCTTTTTTTTTTTTAAAGATTTATTTATTTATGCATACAAGAGGTGGGGTACAAGTCGGAGTCGTGGGAGGTGAGAGGATTCACCAGAGACAGAGTGGGGAGCAGATCAGGAAGACTGACAGAAACACACTGCTGAGAGGAGCAGCGGGCGAGGCAGGAGAGGTCTGCTACGCCGTGTGGGTCCCCTCCCTGGCTGGTGGCTGGAATCGAACTCGTGCTGCAGTGGCTGCGGTTTGCTTCATAGTGCGTTGCTTAACCCGCTGCGCCACCAGGGAGGCCCCTGCAAACTTCCTTTTATGTACTAGGTTTCTCTTAGTCCTTGGAATAGTTTCTATTACAGATAGACAAGACTCAGAAAAGGAACAACTTTAAGATTTTTCCATGCAGCCAGGGTTTTAGGCACCCCCATAGAATTTTACTAGACATAGGGAAATGCTGCTCAGGTTCTCAGAGGTGACTCAAGACAGGCAGAGAGAAATAGGACCTGAAGAGTTACACACACAACTGTGTAGTTCTCTCCTCAAAACCATCCCATAAGACCTTGACCACATTCCATTTCTCCAATTCCTCACCTCTAATTCTCTTTATAGTCTATGTAGTACTCACCTCTGATATTCTACAGAAATGCCCTTTTCAAAGTCATTAACATCCTCCATGTTATTAAATTCGATGGTCAGTTCTCAGTCTACACATACTTCATGAGCATTTATGATGGTTCTTCACATCCTCCTCAGAGTTTCTTTTCTTCCCTTGACTTCCTTCTAAGACACCAGGCTCTGTAAGTTCCCTCAAATTTCCCCAGATTTCAGTCCTTGGTTTCTTCTCTACATATAAGGAGAGTATATATATCAAATACTCCAAAATCCATACTTCTATCCTAAACTGAATGTGAAATATAACTGTTTCTCTACATTTCTATTAGAACATGTTCATACATTTACTTTGGATTTCCAGTTCTTCCACCTCAATCACTCTGCAGACTTCTTCATTTGATAACATTCACATCATTTAAACACATTCAATATTTTGAAGAAATCTTTTAAAAAATATCTTTATTGAGGTGACACTGAGTTACAACATGGTATTATTATTATGATTTAGGGGTATAAATTCACACCTCTTGAAATGTATGTTATTACACCACACCCACCACCTCACCATAGTCCACTGGGTCCCTCCCTCTCCAATCTGGTCTGAAACCTCAATTATAGTCAAATTTCTGGGGGGTTTCTTGGTTTTGTTTCATCTGTTCCTTTATTTTTTTCTTTGTATCACATATGAGTTAAATTAGCTGGTATTTTATTTCTTCTTCTGACTTATTTTGACTATGATTCCTTCCAGTTCCATCCCTATGGTCACAAATGACAATATTTGGTCTTTCTCATAGCTGAACAGACTTCCACTAAATGTACTACTTATTCTTAATCCATTTGTCTGTCTTGATGCACTTAATTTGCTCCCATAAGTTGGCTATAGAAAATAGTACTTCAGTGAAAATAGAAGTACATATATCCCTTTAAATTAGTGTTTTTATAATCTTCAGGTAGATACCTAGGAAAAGAATTGCTGGATAATATAGATCTATATTTTGAGAAACCTCCATTCTGTTTCCGTAGGGGCTACATTCCCATCAGGAGTGTACAAATGTCCTTTTACTTTACATCCTCTCCAGCACTTGTATTTCTAGTCTTTTTGATATGGGATATTCTCACATGTGTGAGGTTTTCGATTTGCATTTCCCTGGTGATAAATGATAGAGTTATTTTTTCAGATGCCTATTGGCCAATTGACCATCTGTACATCTTCTTTGCAGAAGTGTCTATTTAGCTGTACTGCCCATTTCTTGATTGGTTTACTTGTTTTCCTTTTTGTTTTTGGATCTTTAATATTAGCATCTAGTTATATGTATGATGTACAAATATTATCTCCCATTTAGTATGGCATCTTTTCATTTTAATGATAATTTCTTTCTCTGTGCAGAAGCTTTTTAGTTTGATGCAGCCCCATTTGTTTATTTTGCTTTTGTTTCCTTGTCATTGTATTTGCATCCCTAAAGACTTCCATGAAACCAGTGTAGTGCGACTGAACCACGTATCCCATTCTTATAGGCTATTTCAGAACTTCCCACTCATGTCCTGTACTTGTAAAACAGAGGTCAAAATATGCCATATTACTCAAATTGTGGTCCATAGATCAGCAGCTTCATTACCACCAGAGACTGTTAAAGATCTAGATTCTTCTCTCCACTCACCCCGCCTATCCCTATCAGAATGATTTAAAATGATTACGAGTGATTAGCTTTCACATCAAAGTTGAAAAACATTGACAGATTTAAGAGCTCAAACAACATTAGTAATAAGCACTCCAATGGAGGAAGGTGAAGAGGGGTTCCAGAGAAAGGCTGGGAAATAATGGCAGTGGAATGTTGAGTAAATAAAATCATGACTTTTTACTATCTACTGTGGAGAAGAGTTTTAGTACTTTAACAATCTTAGGTATAAGTACTTACCAACTGAATATTAAGGGCAGTCTCTAGGCAACTAAAGTGCAATGAGTGGATTGTAGGTGTGTTCTGTACTGGCCACTACCCCCTTTAATATTCTTAATATCCAAGGAGAGTTTGGAGTCACCAGGGAACTAAAACCCATGTACAGAAGCTTGAACAGCTTAATCGAGAGTTCCTAAGAAGGTGGGCTAAGCAGAGGTGGGTATGCGAGTGGATCATAGTATCTCAGCAAGCATTGAGCATGATGAGTGACACACAGCATCTGTTACTTGCCACAGTGCTCTCAAGTAATTTTTCCACTTGAACACCTGTGTTGTAGACAACTATATGTTGTACCCCCATTCACCATTGTAGGGTTAGAGAAATCAGGTCTTTCCACCCTCCCACAACTGTGATGATGGACACCTACAGTGCTGCAAGCATTCCAGGGTGGGCATGCGCAAATGGGAGCACCCGAGTTGGACATGGACTTAAATGGGCGGTGTCATGAGGACACCAGGACCAACAGGACCGACCAACAGCAAGAGCACCAACGAGCAGCAGCAGTAGAAAGCAGCCGAGAGGGGCTGGGGGCTGGGAAGCCTGCCAGCCTTCCGGCCCCCCGGCACCCATGCCTGCCATGTACCTGGCCACCTCTACTAGTAAAAGCATGAAAAGCCACCGAGGGCTCCAAGACTCTCCTTTCCTTGACCCATCTGCCCAGAACCATCCTGAACCTTGCTCCTGTGCCACCTTTCCTGCTGCTACAACCATAAACAAGGGGCACACAACTAGACCTGCTAGTATAGTTTGTGTTCCAAACACCTAAACAGTCAGGTGCACAGGTGAAGGAACAGGAGTTGGAGTTGAAGAGGTATCAGCAGGTGCTCCCAGTAGAGGAGCTCCAGGGGGCCGTGAATCTTTGTTTTCACAGTATCAGAAGATTTTGCAGCTAATATGCCCTTTTAATGGCATCCAGGCTAGCTGCAGGGTGACTGCTCTAACAATGCATGTGTTTTCTACTAATTAGAGCATCATCATTATTTTGAAATACTTGATATGAAAACATTCTGTTGGATTTGAAATCCATTTGCATTATCACAAAAAATTTTAACATTACATTTGTCAGTGCAAAAAAGGGAGAAGCTGTTAGCTCCATTAAATACTCTTTAACACTGCAGATTTTGAATAGTTGTAAAAGTGGTTTTAAATTTTTTATCACCTACCAGTGTGAATAAATTTTCTCACCAATGGTGACTATCAAAATTTTGAAAAGATTGTCATTAACAGGTCATTATCAGGAATTGAGTACTGCCTTTTTAGGCATAAACCCAAAATGAATAATTATATTTGTGGAATAATTATATTCCTAGAGTAACTTTAATCACAGCCGAGTAAGGTGCAATGAGACTTGTCCACCTGCAGACAGTAACTTTAAAGTGTGACTCTCATACAAAACAAATAGCCACTGAAGATAGTGGAAAGTGTATTGAAACAGGTATATCGCATTGGGAAGTCCAAGTTCAGAGGAGAGAGGTATCAAGTTATTGGCCATTTGCCCAGCTTTGGCCTAAGATTTCAATGTGGTTGACATGGTACATGGGGCAGTGAGGATGCTGATAGGAAAAAATAAATGCAACTCTTTGTCCAGGGAAACCATTGAATCTGTGTCAACTATACTGACTGTGGAGAGAGACAAACTATCAGAGATGGAACCTTACAGTGTAATCTTCCATAACCATAACTCTGATTCCCCCTAAGCCACGAATGCAGAGAAAAGAATCAAAGCAACTCAGTTAAATACCAATGATATAAACTGATATCAAGATTACCAACCAAGAAACAGAGACTATAATTCAAGTCCAGGTAAGTCAATTGCCCACTGATTCAATTGCACACCAAAACAAAACCAATAAATCTTTATTATAGAGAAATTAAAGAATCAAAAACCTCCAAAACGGGTAGTCATAATGTTTTAGATATATAAAAAGATTTAACTGAGTAAGAAAAATCAGAAAAAAAATCTCAAGAGACTACTGACCTATCATTAGTTCTAAAATAAGCCAGGTATTAGAATTAGAAAATGAAAAGTTTAAACAACTGTTATAACTATCCTCAATAATGTGAAAGAAAGCATGCTAATAAACAAAAAGACAGGAAGTGATAGAGGCAAAGTGTAATAATAAAAAGTAAGCAAATGGGAAGTCTGTAACTGGAATATATAATAAATTTAAAAAGTCACTGGATGGATCTAACAGAATGTCAATGACACTGAGAAAAGTAAGTGAACTTGAGGAAAGGTCAGTAAAACTGACCCATAAAGAAATGGTAAATTTGAATATATAAAATTGCATTTGAGTTTTTTAAAATTGCAATTTAGAGTTTTCAATCAGGGAAACTCCAGGCCATGTCTTCACTGGTGAATTTTATCAAACATATAAGAAAGAAATGATAATAATCTTATACAAACTCTTTTAGAAAATAGCGCTATTACTTTCCAATTCATTTTATGAAACAGAATTACACAGATTACAAAACCAGAGAAATATATGACCAGACAATTTGTATGTAATACATATAGCTGTCATAACATTGTTGCAAAAATCCCATACTATTTTAGCAAACTGAGTATTATTACTAGTCATACATAAAGGGATAATATACTTGAGCCAAATTTATACCAGGAGTATAAACCAAGTTTATACCAGGAGTTACAAGTTTGGTGTCAAATCTAAAATGAATCAATGTAATTCACAAATAGTTGAATAAAGGAGGGAAAACACATGATGGTTTTAATAGATGAGGAGAAAACATTAAAAAAATCGCTAAGAAAACTAGAGTAGAAAGAAATTTCTTCAACCTGATAAAGGGCATCTATGAAAAACACTCATATCTAACACTTTCCTTGGTGGTGAATGACTAAATATTTTCCACTTAAGAAAATAATATGTAGGGCCTCCCTGGTGGCGCAGCGGGTTGAGTGCTGCACTGTGAAGCATCCTCTGCACAACAGCTCCTGAGTTTGATCCCCGGCCAGGGAGGGGACCCACATGGTACAGCAGACCTCGCCTGCCTCGCCCACTGCTCCCCTCAGCAGTGTATTTTGGTCGACCTCCCTGTACTATTTTGGTTGACTCCCCACTTTGTCTCAGGTGAATCCTCTCACCTCCCACGACTCTGGCCTGTACCTCAGGTGCTGTATACATAAATAAATCTTTTTTTAAAAAAAGAAAATAATGAGTAATAAAACATGCTAGGGATGAACAAAAAGACAGGGAGTGATAGTAGGCAAAGAGTAATAATAAAAAGTAATCAAACGGGAAGTCTACAAATGGAAAATGTAATATAATAAATTTTGAATTAATTTAGGAACAAGGCAAGACAAGGAAAATATTTGTTATACATTCAGTTTCAAATTTAACTTTTTCACTGAAAACATAACAATAATCATTGCTGAGGAAAAGTTAGTAAAAATTAATTCTGTATTAGTAATGACATGACTATATATTCTTAAGCAATCTTCAAAAATCTACTACTACAGATAACTTTTACAAAAGTCCTAAGGTAAAAAGTTAATATAGGGGCCTCCCTGGTGGTGCAAGGAGTTAAGCACCACACTATGAAGCCTCTGCAGCTGCTGCAGCATGAATTAGATCATGGGCCAGGGAGTGGACCCACATGGCGCAGCAGACCTCTCCTGCCTTGCCATCTGCTCCTCTCAGCAATGTGTTTCAGCCAATCTCCCTGTTCTTCTTCCAACTCTGTCTCTGGTGACTCCTCTCATCCCCCACACCTCTGGTTTGTACCCCAGTTCTTGTATACATAAATAATTTTTTTAAAAAAGTTAATATAAAAATTAAATGCATTTCTATATACTAATAACAAACAACTAGAAAATGAAATAAAACTTAATTTATAATTAGAACAAAAATAAAATGCTTATGAATACATTTTTTAAATATTTAACTTTTTCACTGAAAACGTAACAATAATCATTGCTGAGGAAAAGTTAATAAGACCTAAATTATGGAGAGTTACAATGATAATGGATTCAAAGGTTGAAATAGTGCTAATTTTGCAACTCTTCCCTATTTAGACTATTAATTCAAAATAATTTCAATTGCTAGAACAAGAAGCTCTTTTGAAGAAATTGACGAGCTGATTCAAAAGTTTATGTAAAAAGTCAAAAGCCTAGAGAATAAAGAGATTGATTTACCATTCCTAATTTTAATACTTGTTATAAATTTACTGTAATCATGATAGTGTAGAGCTAGCAAAAACGTAGATACCAAGATCAATAGAACAGTGTAAAGAAGTAGACCTCCATATTTATGACCAATTGATTTTTGACAATGCTTCCAAGATAATTCAATGGGGAACATTTAGTCTTTTCAATAAGTGTTGCTAAAACAATTGGATATTAGCATAGAAAAAAATTAAATATCAACACCTACCACACATCATACAAATGAATTAATTCAGATTGGGTCATAGATGTAAAATATTAAAATAAAAACTGTGCAATTTCTAAGAGGAAAACATAAAAGAAAATCCTTTATGTTGTGTTAGGCAAAAATGTTTAAAAAGTTAGAAAAAAACATTTAAAAATGATGAAATGATGAGCATCATCAATTAAAAACTTTCTGTGTAAAAACATACTGAAATATTGATAAATACAATATAGATTAGTATCAAAAACATTATGTTCACTGAGTAATAGTCAAACCACAAAATGCCATATACCATATATTCCATTTATAAAATTCTACAAAAGCCAACAATATAGAAACAAAAGATCAGATCATCAGTTGCCTTTCCCCAGGAGTTAAAGAATCAAATGCAAAGGAACCGCAGACTTTACAATGCATGCCTTAAACATGAAGGAGGTGTTCTATACCTTAATTGTATTTGTAGTTATGAGACTGTATAAAGTTGTCAAAACACTCATTGTTATATAAAATGGATGAATTTTATTGTATGTAGATTATGTCATAAAGCTGGGAATGACCAAAAAAGAATTTATGTTGACAGAAGCATGTTCAAGTTTCTCAGTACAAAAAATTGAAAAGATAATGTTGGAAGCTTAATATAAATTCAATATTTAATAATACCTGCCACAATATTTCCATTTATTGTTCTTAATCATATAATGTGAAACAAGTACCATGATTTTTTCTTAAGCTTCCTATAGGCATCTTCAAATCCCTCTAACTTACCTAAGCGTTCAATGCAATTATTATTATTTTCGTGGATACTGGACTGTAGGAAAATGTAGATAATAACTCTCAACTGTTCACATAAACTCCACAATCAAACTAAAGGTTTGAATCAAATGATTTGCTTTCACCCCCTGCCTCATTGTCGCCATCACAAAGTACAACAACTCAGTGTTATTTGGTACATTTGCAATGTTCTGAACCACCACAGCTTCAGAACATTTTTGTCACTCCACAAAGAGACCCTTATACACACCCTTGAATGTATTTATTTCAATCTTCACACTCTTGAAGTCTCAGAGCACTTGGGCTCCCTGCCTCTCCACCCAGAACCATGAGTGAACAAATGTACTCTGGCAGCAGTGAAGGAACTTGTGCTCAGAGTGTGATAATAATTCTTTGCAAAATGTTTTACATACCTCTATCAAAAGAAGTCCACACACTGCAAAGGTAAATGAGTACATATCTTCTCCAAGATGGTGGTGTCCTTGGGCTAAAAATGGACAGCACATCCAAGCAGGACCTTTCCTCAGGCAATCTCAAATCCTTGCCATTTTTTTATCAGCAAAGAAACAGCATGATCACAACGAGGACATTTTTAGCAGGGATGGCCCCTTTGAATACTGTGGGTGGGAGGAAATAGTGTCTTCAGTGTGGCTACAATAAAACAAAAATAAATCACTGGAAATGGAAAAAAAAAAAAAGAAACAGCATGACCTATCCACAAAACCACTCTAAGGAATTTATGGGGGAAAGTTGGGGTGGGTGGATCACAAATTCAAATAGCAGAAAAACCAAGTATTGGGAAGAGCAGGCACCAAGACATATTGGGGGATTTAAGCGACAGAGAAAATCTTAGTGTGCTTCTAGGTGATGCCATTCCATTGTCTCAACTCAGGGATAGCCAGCACCACACTACCACCCAGTGTCTACTCCTGAGTCTGATTGGCCTCAAATAGTCATGCAACAAACCCTTAGCTAGATAAAATGGGTAAGATGACCAACAAATCGGTCTATCAAACCCTCAGGAAATGATGGAGAGGTACATTGCTAAAATAATGTGAACTGTTTTGGATAACTGATATAATGCCTCACTGTTTTTAGCACCTGATTAATAATGGGTAGCACTAATCATGTGGTCACAAGGAAACATGAGGCTTCAGAAATTAGCCTGATTGTATGCAAGCTTTGTCCAGTGTCCAGGGGATAGTGGATGGGGCAAAACAACCAAATCCAAATCCACCCAAACCAATCCAAGCAGCAAGCAAAGTTCTCAGTCAGAGTCCATTCACACCAGGACCCCAGCCATTGTTCCAGATGCCACTGCTATGGAGAGAAAGACTCAGGGGACTACTTGCAGATGGACTGCAGGCTATGGGTTTGAATATAATTCTCCCAGCTAAGTGGGTAAAGGGGTAGGAACCAGACTCTTTCATAACCTATAATGACATTTAGGGAAACAAATCAAAAGAGTGTGGTAGAAGAGGCATACAGTAGAAATGGCAGTGTTATGGCAGACCTCAGTTTTATGTTCAGTTCTTCCTTTCCCTAACCATGTGACTATCAGGGAAATATGTAATCACAGTGATGTGTATTACCATTATTACTATGATTAAGAACTACGTGGTGATAAAAGTAATAGAAATTAGGCACTAGAGACAAGAAACCCAGCTCAGGAATATGAGAATTCCTAATTCCAGACCCTAGCCACCTAGTGTGTTCCTCACCCTGGTCACAACTCAGAGATGAGATAAAGTTAAGGTTGTGAAATATGTTTCTTAAGGATTTTAAACTCTAAAATTTGTGTGTGTGTGTGTGTGTGTGTGTTTAGGAGAACTTGGGTGTAGACCAAAAGTGTAGGGGGTGGTGAGAGGATTCACCAGAGACAGAGTGGGGGGTAGAACAAGCAGATCTACTGAGATGCACTGCAGAGGGGAGCAGCAGGCAAGATAGGAGAGGTCTGCTGCACCATGTGGGTCAGCTCCCTGGCTGGGGATCAGACTCAGGTTGTGGTGGTGAAAGTGCTGAGACTTAACCCCTAGTCCACCAGGGAGGCCCCTGTTTGCAAAATATTTTGACTCTACTTCATTGAAGCTACTGACAGCAATGACAACAGAACATTTTCTATCATTTCTTTCCTTTTTAGTGGACAAATATTATCTAAGAGAAGCAAAGAACTCATTTTCATTTTCACTCAGATCACATAATTTTGCACAACTCTATTTGATGAGCTGCAGATAAAAATGCAACTATACAAAAGATATATCTTCGAGTATAGTGATGTTTGTTAAAAAAAAAAAAAAGCACATTACTCGCCAAATCTACATTCTCTATTTTTTTCTCTTAGAGCCACAATAAAAAATTGTCATTTTGGTGTTGTCAATAATTATTTATGTAGAAAATATCACCTTCATTGAGAAGCCAGCTGTCCCCAGCCACTGCACACAATGCAGCCTCATGGGTGTGAAACAGAAGTACTGACTGCACTATGGATGCAGAACACACAGCACTCACCAATGGTAAACAAGTAGCATAGAGTAGGATTTAATGTCTGTCACTTGCACAGTATGTTTCTAAGTAGAACCTTGATGGGGACCAATTAAAAGGAGGCAAGTGCTAAAAGAAAAGAGTGGGTGCTGTAGAGAGGAAGAAATAAGGGAGTATTTATGGAGAAGTCATTTGCTTTTTATCTCATAAAGACCAGAAATTCTCTTTGGCAGATGGATATATCTTAGATGAATAAAAATGAGAAAATAAATTACTTAAAATGTACTGTGTTTAGTAGATAAAAACTTTCAAGACGTGACTTACACAGCAGAAAATAGTGAAACAGCATTCTTGATGGCAGAAGGAATATGGGACTACTGGTGCAGTTTTCTCTGCTCGGTTTGAATACTGGAACAATAAATCATAAAAAAGTCCCCTGTAACTCTGTCTTGCTCCCTCTGAGTCCCACTTCTCTTGTTCATTCTTAACTTCCAAGTGCCCAGTAGGTCCAACTTATAGCCCAAGGTCAAGGGACCCCCATCCAGCTGCCTCACCTGATGGTTCCCCATTCTACATACATTTTTCTCTTCACTGATAACCATTCCAGGGAGCCATATCCTTAGAGACCTGTGCGCTACTAGCTATTCTCATAAACACATGAAGATATCAGAAGAATGAAATCCAATTCAACTTAGATCAGATGTCTTTTATCAAATTGTTCTTATCAAAATATGTCAGGAACCACTGGGAACCTGAGAATGAGATGATAGCATCATGTTATGAAGAAGGACCCTGGGTAATGCTCAAGGACACTCATCTTAAGAGACAGGAAGTGGGGCCTCCCTGGTGGCACAGTGGGTTAAGCAACGCACTATGAAGCAAACCGCAGCCACTGCAGCACAAGTTCGATCCCTGTTGCCGGCCAGGGAGGGGACCCACATGGCCTGGCAGACCTCTCCTGCTGTGCCCACTGCTCCCCTCAGCAGTGTACTTCAGTTGATCTGCCTGTTCTGCTCCCCGCTCTCTGTGGTGAATCCTCTCACCCCCCCACACCTCTGGCCTGTCCCCCAGTGCTTGTGTGCATAAATAAATAAATCTTTAAAAAAACAGAGAGAGAGACAGGAAGTGGTGATGATCCTGAACAAGTACTGCGCTCCAGGCTGACAACAGGGCTTTCTTACTTCACTTCTCCTACAGTACCATCAAGGAAGAGGCCCATTTCATGGCTGATAAAACTGAAACTCGTAGAGATTAAGTAACTGTGGCAAGATTAGGCAACACAAAGTGAGGGGATTGGAACTCAGTTTAAAATTGCCACTTTGATGTTATTCCCCCTGTACTTCCTCTCACACAAGACACCTTACAAAAAGTTAATTTCAGTTATGGTAAAATCTAATCCCTAAATGAATCGCTTGTGACCTGAAAAGCCATGGATGTGGACTTACAGTGTAGATAGTAGTCACCATCTTTTTGACATATTTTCTTCAAAATGCATTTGTTTACTTTTGGAAGGAAGAACATGTCTACATTTAACCCTTCCTAATTAATAAATAGCAACAACAATGCCTTACATGTAAATATCTTCTTAATACTTCCAATGTCTAATACTTCCAATTTATGACACAAATTTAAGTACCCAAAATTAATTTTTTAAAGATTTTATTTATTTATGCATACAAGCACTGGGGGATAGGCCAGAGTCCAGGGAGGTGAGAGGATTCACCAGAGACAGAGCGAGGAACAGAACAGGCAGACTAACTGAAATACACTGCTGAGGGGAGCAGCAAGCTAGGCAGAAGAGGTTTGCTGTGCCATGTGAGTCCCCCTCCCTGGCCTGGGATCAAACTAGCACTACAGTGGCTATGGAAGCCTCACAATGTGGCACTTAACCCCTCGAGCCACCAGGAAGATGACCCCCCCCCAAAACTGATTTAAGGCAGGAAGAAAAGTATTATTGAGCCCACGTTACTAACACATCAACTAGAGTTCAGGCACAGAATGAATTCAAGAGAAATAATTTAAAGAAGGTTTCCCATTTGGTTGTATAAAGCTTTAAAAGGTAAACCATGCACACTTTAAAGAAAGAAAATATTCAATGAAAACATAATCTTAAATAGAATAGCAAACAGAATCTGTTACAGCTGAACAAGACACAGGGGTATCATTTATTCCAATCTCAGCTTTCACACAATCCCTTTACAATCTTCAAAATAACAGGTTAACTCACATTAAAAAAAAAGTATCAAATTTGAGTACAAATATTGTATGTGTAATTTGAAAGAGTTCTTTCTTCTAAAAGTGATTAAAAGTAAGAAATTGAAAGCATTTTTTTAATTATCAATGTACTTAACAAATTTTCAGTGACTGGAAATAGATCAAAGGCTGCACACGGTGGGGACATAAGAGTTCACATAAAGAGCATAGATAAGTCACGGAAACAAGTGGACATACAAGTCAAAATAACAAGCTAGGGATATCAGTATCTAAAGTTTCTATATTATCTGAAATGTACATTCTTAAACAAAAAACATTGAAGTATGTTAAAAAAAAAAAAAAAAAGGAAAGTCTACCCCATACAGGGAAGAAGAGGCAGGTAACAAGAATTAGCCTTTGCACAGTCCAAGATGTTAGTGAGCAGATGAAGATTCAAAGCAGATATTATAAATATGTTCAAGAACTACAGGAACTATGATTATAAGGGTAAAAAAGGCAGCATTATAATATCTCATTGAACGGAAAATACCCATAAAGAAAAATCATTTTTTAAACGAAAACTTCCAAAATTTGAAGAAAATAATTTTTCTATCCATCCAAGAAACTGCATGGTTACATAAGAATAGAGTTCATTTCTAGTAAAAGATGACCAACAAAAAAATATAAGTTCTGCAATATATCTCCAGTGCTTAGAGAGACTGGCAAGTGATAGAGACTCAAGAATGAGAAAATTAATTGATTAACAAGAAATTCAAGAGGACTGAAATATGTACAAACATTGCCTCAAGTGAGGGGTTGGTGGCTACCTTCTGGTGATAAGAGTCACCCAGAGGAGAAAGGCCACCATATACTGTGTGGCAAATGTGGATGCTCTTACAGCTCAGGGAGTGTGGTCCTGTCATATTGAGGTGCTGTCATTACTATAGATTTCCTTGGCGTTGAGTTTTCTGTCCCTTCAAGAGTACTCCCACACCACCTCTCCCACATCTTGCTTCCTGTCTTTTTCAAAGGCAGAAAGCTTGAGATTTAATAAAGAGTATGGCTTATGATTAGAATAATCCTTCATTGATAATTCATATATTCAGCATGAGGTCCACTAAGGACCATCTGCTTTCCATATGCCAAATATTTCTTTCCAGGGAAAATAAAATTTGCAATCCTAAACTGGATCACACTCCTGGTTATCTCCTATTATTTTAGTTACATGACACTGAGCTCTCAAAACAAACTTCGTTTTCATCACATCGAATAAAGTAAAAAAAAAAAAAAACCCCACCAAAAAAAGCCCAGCCACGCTGATCTATTAGGAACAAGGTAGGTTGCACAAAATCAAATGGCAATATATTGCTGCTGCTCTAAAAAAGAATTGCTACTCTAGAGAATACTCCCTTCCTAAATGGCTATAAAGGCCCTGTGCTCCAGAAAAGGCAGAAGAAAAATTACCTCCCAGCTTGTGCATTTATTTTTATGGCTGCGGTTCATTGTTCCTCCCACTCCTGCCTACAACATACCCCAGTGCCTGTCAATTCCCAGACCTAATCCGACACCAGTTTCCAAAGCCCCAACTGGGCCAGTTTGCTGAAATGACATAATATGGTCAGTTTTTGCCAGGCACACAAGTCAGGAATTACAAAGTGAATGAATCTATCTGTCTTTATAAGTGCATTGTGAACTTTATAGTTTAATATTAAACTTGCATCATAAAAAATGGCTCATAAATGGCTAATAAAAGCCTAGTTTACAGCTTATAAAGTGCATCAATACTTTACACCAGTTTGCTTAGGAAGATTTATGTGCAAGCTCTTTGTCTCCTGGTTAAAGATTATTTTCCCCCAAAAAATCTATTAAAAATAACTTTTGAAAAACGGTCCTTTGGTTGAACTCTGTGTGGTGCCAAACTTGAGGCATCCAAGAAATTCAACCCCAGCATGCTGGTGCTTGTTAATGTCACAGGATGTGTCTGGGGTTCCAGAAAGGCCCAGGGTAGGTGGCACCATGAGGTGTCCTTGGAAGCAGGCACAGTAAGCACCGAGAGATTGGCAGTGACCTTGTAATCAAGTAATATCCACACCACCTTATATGAAATGGTATGTTAGGCCCAGTTCTGTGGGAGCACATAGCTCTGTGGAAACAGCAGAAATGCCAACATGCCAAGTCTCAAACCACAGAGTTGGCAGGCTCCCGCCAAGAGCTCTCAGAAGCTCCTTTAATGAGTTCTCGAGATGGCTCAGCTCCTCCTGTGTCTCCCACTGTCTCCTCCGCTTAATGCACTCGTGATGTATGTGACTGCAGCCTGCTCGCCCCTCCGCCCTATTTCACTTTTTATTGCCCATTGCACTGCTTTATCCAGGTTTATATACTTCATTATGTTCTCTGCTGTCACTTCTCTTATTTCATCGTTGATTTTTATTCTAACTCAGCGACTGGCAGCTATGTTGTCATCTCCCCTCCAGCCTCATGGTGCCCCTCTTTGCTGCCAGAGACCAAAGTCCTTCATCACGTATAAATTATAACACAAGAAATTGGTGACATCTGTGATGCAAGGCCATGATGTGGGGTGGGAAGCTGTTCCTGCATTGGTCTTGCCACGAGGTGGCTGTGACACTTTGGGGGCATTTAGTGAACTTGGAGCAGGTCAGAGGTAAGGGGACAGTGATAAAATTAAATGCCCACAACACGTCAAATGATTCTCAGATATTGCCTTGTCTACTAAATGCAGTTATCACTTCCCTGCTTCCCACTCAAGCTTGTTAAGACTGAATGAGATTACAGCAAAGGGCTTTGAACACTATGACACATTTTCCAAATCAACAAGATTACACTCATTTTATTCTCCATCTCTACCCCTTTTACCCCTCTTCTTCTTCCACCCACCTCACTCTTGATCTCAGAAATCTCCATTATCACTGTTCTATAGTTTATAATTATTTTATCTGTTCATCTGCTTTGTTTCCTTATTATTACTTATGTGTGTGAAATCATCCAATATCTGTCTTCATATTTCTAGTTTACTTTGCTTTGGATATTTCCCTTGAGTTCCTTCCATTTTGTTAGAAATGATAACATGTCAGCTTTCTTTACAGCTGGATAGTATTCCTTGTGTGACTATACCACATCTTTATCGAATCCTTTATCAGGGGACACTTAGGTACCTAGCTATTGTAAGTAATACTGCAATAAACATGAAGTGTAGAATTTTATGAGTTGATAATTTTATGCTCTTAGGATAGATAACCAAAAGTGGGATGTATTAATTATTAAAGGAGAATTTCAGCACTTTCTTAGTCAACTTTTTAATATCTCAAGAGCAAGCAATCAAGATTTATGTCCTCCTTATTTTTTTTTATGGGAGTAGTTTCATATTTTCTCAAGAGGCATTCAATCACCCTTGCATTTATGAAACTAAATGTCAGAGAGAGACGATCAAAGAAATAAAGAACTCAAATTCTGCCCTCATTTGGTTTTCTAAGAAAATAAAGAAACTGAGATGTTGGCATAAAGAATGACATGCACTAAGAGAGGATTGTTCTGGGGCCTTCTTGAAGAAGCCAAGATTTAATCTACATCTTGAAGACAGAAATCATTCCTTGTGATTCTAAAGCAACATCAAATGTGCTTTCATTTCAGAGATTTGGAAAGGGAGGTGATCTTCTTTCAAGAATTATTTCATCTCTGAAAATATCGGTGACTAGAGAACAATAAGAATTCAAGTTCTTTTACATCTCATTTCTAAATGTTGATGGAAAGCCAAATTGTTTGATCAATTGTAGCAAATATAAAATTAGAGTGCCATGTGGGTTGTGTCCTTCACCCTCTTTCATTCGAGGAACTTCTCTTTTTGCCAACAAAAATGTTTCATGACCTCAGCCCTGGAGCACAGTCAAAGGTCTGAGCTCCATTCATCCCCAAAGATGCATCTACCTGAACCTGAAAAGAAAAAGGGCTTTTCCTTAATAATTATAAATATAGGAAGATGATATAATATGGAAAGAGGACTTTGGGGACCTGCAACCCCAGTATTAAGATGTCCCAGGAATTCCCCAGCCATTCCAGATTATAGGAGAAAGTAACTTCTTGGTTTCATTTCAACCAGGTGGACTGAGTTTCTGGCCCTATGGTCAACAGTGTCCTCACTAGTCATGGCTTCACAGGTCTCCAGAAGGAGGCCTCTGTCTACTCTTCTGGCCTCACCCATGACCAGCCCCTTACCTGCCACCTAAACTCTTATCATAGAGAATCACACATTGTCCCTAGTCCTCTTCCCCAGATTTGCATAGCTTTTCACAGCTCCAAATTTGCATATTCTTTTCCCTCTATCTGGAACATTTTTTTTCTTTGATGTTTCTATCTTGAAACCTTCAATCATTCCTGCAAGGTTTTGTGTAAGTATTGTGGCCACTGTGAAAACGTCCACTACTGCCTGAACCATAGACTTATTTGTACTGAAGACACAATTGTTTAAGTGTCCAATGAACACTTTCAACATTATGTGCACTGAGTTAGAACAGAGGGAATGGCCAAATCTGGAGGACTAACAGACACAGTTTTTGCCACCAAAGAGTTAACTGTCACGTCGAGGAGTAAGATTAATTCAGTGAAAACATATGACAGAATGTACAATCAAGTAAGTCCCAATTTGGGCAGTGCAGATTTTAAATGCTGAAGGAGTTGAGTGGACGAGAGAATCCATGACAGCTGATTCTACAAAACCTCCAACTCATGGCTCACATGTACATAACTAAAAGCCATGTATTCTCACCAACTGTACTGGCACTAGCAAATTATTGGCATTTTCTCCCCATGGAGGTCTAGGGAGATAGAAAGCAGGGAGGGAGAAGAGAGAGGGGAATATAAGATGATAAACATTCTCACCTAGAAGGGGAAAGAGAGTAGAAATGCATATAAGGTCATCAAAACTTGTTTCACCTCTTTCAACCAAGCACTTCTACTTCTGGGTAGTTATCCTAGAGGGTTATTCTGAATGCACAAAGAGAAATCATCATTGGTAGTAGAAAAAATTGCAGAAAAATTTACATCAGCAGGAAGCTGGTTGTTATAGCTGTACCATGGAATCCTACTGCACCCATTAGGAAGGAATAGTATATTCCTCTATGTTCTGGCATAGAGATCATCAAAAGCTATTATTAAACAGAAGAAATAGAAAGTTGCAAAGACACTGTTATTGTATGATGGAATTCACAGAGGCAGAGACAATACCATACCTCTAATCATTTGCTTATTCATTATTTCAACAACTATCGATTGGGTTCATATTATGTGGCAAACTATGTCTTGAGTGTTAGGGAATCCACAATGAACAAAATGGCAAATGTCCTTACCATCCTAGAGTTTCTATTATAGTGGGAAAAGATATTCATGATACCAATAAGAAAGTAACATAGACAATATATCAGATGATAGTGAAAGACACAAAGAAACATAAGGCAAGAAAGGGGAAGAGGCCTGGGAAGGGGTCATTGTTGTTTGAATAGGGTGACCTGGGATTTGAAGGAGGTGAGAAGAGCATCCCAGGAAAAGCCTGTGACTCTGGCCTACTTCCTGAATGGCGTGAAGGAAAAAGGAAGTAGAGGGGTGGCAGACAGAAGCAGTAGGGACCACTTCCTGTAGGAACAGTAGGAGCCATTCTGAAGACTCCAGCTTTCACCCTGAATGAGACAAGAGCCTGGAGTGTGGGCCGTCGGTTTGGCAGTGTGATGTGCGTTCTGAGCCCCTGAGTCATTCTGACCGCTCTTCTGAGAACAAATACCTTGTTGGGGAGAAGGAGAGGAAGCAGGGAGACTGGCTTAGACCAATACAGTGACTCAGTAAGAAATGCTGGTGACTTAGACAGAGTGAATAAAAGGAAAGGAATGGGGAGAATAATTTGGATTCTGGATGTAAGACTTAGCAATGGAGTAAGTGTAGAATATGAATAAAAGAGATTTTGTTGTTGTTCTTCCCCCAAAAAATGAAAGAATGAGGTGGCCATTAGTTGGGATGGGGAAAACCACAGGGAAAAGGACAAGATGTGTATGTGTGTATGTATGTGTGTGAGAACATATATATACACACACATATATAATGAAAATATAATTGTGTGATTAATTTATGTATATTTTCCCTATATACCTGCACCTTTTTTCTTCTTATCCTAAACTGGTACCTAAGCGCTGTCATTCCTTGAGCCAGGGATTTGAGTGGGGTTAGAAACAGAAGTAAGTACCCTTCATCCAGGAATCCTTCTTAGTATGTAATAGACCTAGCAAACCTCATTGAGGGCATGGTGCTGGTTCTTGGCCAGAGGAATAAGGAAAGTCTTTTAAGGAAGGAGCTAGAGAAAGGACACCGCCATCAGGCTGATAGGAAGTCTGTGTTCCCAGCCTGGGGAGCCAGGTCCCACTCTCTGACCATGCTGCTGGGGGTGCAGCAGAAGCCCGAAATTTGCAGGTGCACAAACTTTGGCTCTGGGTCTGCAGCCTTTGCAGAATTTCCTGCTCTGAGGAGAATAGCAATCAGCAGAGAGAATGATAATTTAGTGAGAGCAGAAATAGGGTCAAGGGACACGGAGGTGTGACCTGTGGGGACCAGCAAGCAACCTCCAGGCACCCGCCGTGCTGTAACTATCAGAAAACCCTGTACTTGGCTCAGCACGGTGGCGGGACGCCAAGATGTCTGCAATTAAATTTTCTGCCAGCTTCAGAGAAAGAGGAGTTGAGAGTTTTGAGAAATGAGTTATTACACTGAGTTATGGAAAATGAAAAACATGATATTTCTTGAACATCTGAATTTGTGTGTCTAGATTTATGCCTGTCAGACAGGAAAAGGCATATCAAATGAACACAGTCCAACTGCTTTATGCTATGAGTTCTATGTTGCCTGACCATTTGCTATGAAAGTCTATCTGTAGCACCCTTGCAGAATCAGCATTACTTTTCATCCGCACCTCACTGGGAACCCAGCTGCTGAGAAATCCTGGCCAAGACCCCTTTCATCCAGTGGTAACCCTCTGTCACCACACGGTGCTCTACAGATAGATTTTACCCCATGAAATAATAAAAGGTTTCTTCAGAAAAGAAGAAACATAAAATCATTTTTCTTGTGAATGAAACTATATTTTAAATACACTAGGTAGGTAAAATAACTCAGTAAAGAGATTTCATGAAAGCCACCTATCAAATGAATGCCATCCCAAGCATACAGACTCCCAACTGACGTGTAAGATCCAACTACTTGCTATGGCTGAGGCTTCAGATATATAGCTCTAGCTCCACAATCCTTGTTTGTCACTTCTTGTTCTGAAGACCAAGAATCTTGCACAGGAAGGCAGGTGTTTACAGCTATTTGCTGCAGGAGTGAGATCAGTGACATATAAGTTACTTCAGGGATGGATGGAGGAACCGACTTCCAGAAGCTGCTTATTGAGTAAGGTAGAAATCTATGGGCTCCTTGGGCCATTCAAGGCATGAGTGATCAATTAACTCAGTCTTGCAGGGTCTTTGTAGATGACTCAATTATCCCCAACTGATCCAAAGGACCCAGGAGTCCTCCCAGGCTCGTGGACCCATGGACAATGGGAATTTGGAGTATGAAGGACTAATCTTCCAAGACTCTCAGAGCCCCCATCAGAATCAGTGAGCCTGACCCAGAGTTCCCTTAGCTTCTGTGACAAGGATTAGACCTGCACAACCTGTCCAGCCTTAGAACGATCTGGGTTCTGATCTGGAAGTCTGCTTTGTGCTAGAGTTGACCTTAATCAAGTTTTCTCCAAGGAAAATGTCCAGGTTGTTCCAGTGAACACAGAAGCAGAGGTTGTGAACATCTAGCAGTCCTAGAACCTGAGGACTCTGCCTCTTTTTCCTCTTCCCACAAGGCTCTTCCAAGAACTCTGATCCTGTGGATTTCAATACAAATAAATCAGCCCCTTCAAAAAGAGCCAACAGGATGGTATTCCCCACTATGGCTACCTAGATGCACTCACTTCTATAGGTTCCAAAGCAATATTCCTCTCCATGCCCATCCCCAACAAACCCCTTCCCTGGGCTTAAACCTTTGGAGCAGGGAGTGATCAAAACACACAGCTTCCTCAAGTCTTCACATTGCAACTACCCCCCAGGAATGGCTACATAATTAGTGGGTACCAGTGCAAAATGAAAATGTGAGATTCTGTGTTCAAAATCAATTGCGACTCTAACACAAATTACAATTTGTTAATAATTTCAAGATTATGTCATCAGAATGTTAAACTCAGTATGAGATGGCACAGTTCACATGCTGGAGAATTCAATCCTGCTCACCCCTTCCACCTAAGACTCAAGGCCACCCCATTAGTGATGTGACAACAATCAGCAATGTAATAACAATGATGTCCTAAAGTCTCCTTCAAAAGACAGTGGGCCCTGGAACAGACCTGATAACCATCTAGGCCTGCACAGAATATAGGGGTTCATGAGGTCAACCAGCAAGATCACCCTGGATGACCACTGCATGAAGGAAGGGAGAAAGACAAATTGCTAGAAGAGAACATTCCAGCTTTTAAGTCAGAAAAGTCACTTAAGGAATATCTTCTCAAGGTTAGAGAATCCTTGAGTCTCTGAACTGAGCATTGGACTCCCAGAAACATTTCAACAAATGGAGAGAGCCTCTTCCTCATGAAAAACCCAAGGTTCAGACAGTATAAGAGGTTGGCTTAAAGTTATGCAAGTAGGAAGTCATGAATGAATGGCATGTCTCCTGTCTTACTCACTCAGGGACAAACTTGTGACATCCTCACTAACGGCCTAAGATCCTTAACATTGAATTTCCCCAGTGAACACTCATACAGTGTGACCTACTCAGCCCATCTAAACTATCATCATTACAGACATGGAGAAGAGAGACCTCCCCAGCTGCTATAGTGTGGGCACTTTTGTGTTTCTCATTTTGCTCTTGGGAAAACTCAGTGACTGAGAGATTAAGAAAACCCCCCACAGCTCACAAAGTAGTCAGTAAAGGACCAGCCAGGGTCCAGAAATTATTGTTCTCAAGACCATTAGCCACTGTGCCCTTCCACTTTCTTTAACTGTGAACAACCATTTCTAGTGGAAGGTCAGCACTTGAGAGGTGAATGTAGATGCAAGGAGACTCCTTTAAGGTAAGATGGGGCCTTTGAAAGAATGTGAATAATCATTCAGCCACCAAGCCCAGTGTCACAGGCAGTCACAAAACACAGTGCTCAAATGCATGGGACTTCTAAAGACTGGTCCACTGAGTGTTTGGGTCCACATCACAAATATTACCAGGAGGCAGACACACAAGGGTTCAAAGAGGCAGCGATAAAGACATCTAAAACAAGCAGTAGGTTCTGGGTCTGGAAACACCACCCACAGGCTGGTGCCATAGGGTGTCTGGGCTTTGCTATTTCTATTGGCTAACATGTATTTGATTGGAGGAAGTAATATCTAAATGCCTAATTGAGCTCTATGATTTTTCAGACTTACTGTTACCTACAGAAGTTCCACTGAACTTGCAGTATAGTTTATTCCTTTTGTTGTTCATTTGCTTGCTCCTTTACTTGGCTGGTTGGACTCAAAGATCTCTGGACTTATCTTCCTGAGAAATTTCTGTGATCAAGTACTAATAGCAAATAAAAAGTGAAAAACGTGGAGAGCAGGTGATGTGTAACTATCCTATAAATATATGTAGAAACAAAACTCTAAGCATCTGGAAGTCTGCTTTCTGTCCTAAATGTTGTAATAATGATGCCCCTCCATGTAGGAAGATCCCTTAAACCAGGCAGACAGTTCCCAGGCCCAGGACTCAAGAAAGAACTGGGACACCCTAGACAAGTTCTAGTTCAACCTCAGCTCTCAGACAGCAGTGCTCTGCTTGCTTCCTGATTCCATCTCCCTTCTTCCTGTGCTGTGTTGGTTTGCTAAACTTTGGTAGTTCAGTAAATCTTTTCTTCACTTGCTATTGTTTCTGAGTATGCATTAGGCCTCTATATTTCTGACTCTCGAGACTGTTTCTTACACACAATTTCCACTGGTCTTGTTGGCTTCATCGCTCTTCATTTACTTCTGGTTAGCTCTTTACATACCACGTGACTGGGATCTCCATGCACCTCACCCAGCCCATTACAAGATGCTTGTAGAGTGACTGGATAACAGGAGGACTTGGTCTCATGTCTTAAATTCACTTTAGTTTCCTCTAGAAAATTGGAGATCATAATATACCATGTTAGTTGGTTTTAAAGGACAACTCTCTAAAGTTTACAACTCAGGACTAAAAAGGCAGTGATTGAACATGATGAAGAGAAGGAGACAGGAAAGGAGAAGGAAGACGGCGAGAACTCCAGTGATAAACCCAAAGAATTAGCATGCATCTGGAAAGTTACCCTCTTACCACTGGTACCAAATGAAGCAGCTGAGATCAGTTAAATTCACTGAAATTTGAGATCAGTCATTTTATAGAAAATGATTTTGATGAAATTAATTCAATCTGCAATTCTGGTTTTTAAGCAGCAATAATGATTCCCTTGGCTAAAATGTTGAGCTTTTAGAAGAGGAGGGAAACTTTATTATTACCAAGTGGGGTATCCCCCAAGAGTTCTGACTGAGATCTGTAGCTGAGCCAAGACATCTGGCAATTTCAAAAATTGAACTTGATCTTTAACAAATATAGACACAAATGTGAAGAACATAAAATCGCTCTTCAGAATGAGCCTTAATGGGCTACGTTGCCTTTCAGAAACATTTTCTAATGAGACTTCGGACATGAAGTGATTCCAATTTGTGATGCATTTGAGGCAAAACCAAGAGGAGAAATTACATTTGCTTTTCCCTACTGGGTTGTTAAAGGCCCCAGATTGACAAGGCTTGAACACTCAATTGGGGGCAAAGCTCTTCATGTTTAATTCCCTCACTGGCAGGGCCAGCACCAGAAGCTGAAACACAGTGGAATCCAACAAGCCCGTTCAGATCCCGGGGCAGCAGTGAAGGAGGTTGCATCTGTGCCCTGCACTGTCCTAAGCACTGGCTGATGAGTGAAGAGGGAGAAAAGACAAAGAACTCGGGAGCTAGGAAAGAGTGGTCCCCACAAGCGTCTATAACTCAGGCCTCTATTCTCCTAAACAGCTTGCAGGAGTGGATTTTGAGTAGCAGTTTCTGATCTTAGAAGCTACATTCTTCCTCCTCACATTCCCCAACCCCAGATACTTTGACTATCAATATGCATCCCAGGCAATTCTTGAGTTTCACAGGGAGTCCTTTCTTAGAATGTGAAAACTGACACATTTTTTTTTACAAAAACCATTTATTTTTATGCACACAAGGACTGAGGTCTAGGCCAGAGGTGAAGGGTGAGAGAATTCACCAGAGACAGAGTGGGGAGTGAGCAGTGGGTGAGACAGGAAAGGTCTGCTGCGCCATGTGGATTATCTCCCTGGCTGGGGATCGAACTTGGGCTACAGTAGCTACGGATAACTTCATTAATGCTGAGACTTTAAACCCTGCACCACCAGGGAGACCCAACCTGCACATTTGATTCACAGTTTACCAATGTACCTAGCTGGTGCTCATGGCTAGATGTTTAGCTCCTTTCACAGGTTGGTATCAAACTGGGCAGAACAGAGTAAGTTTTGCTAACTTTTACCAAGATTTAGAGAAATACAACATAAGATGGATTTTTAAATTTCTAGCAAATGTTAAGCCTCTTTCTCTTTAGTTCTCTGGTTATTTCAATAGTTTTCATTGTGAGCTCATCACTGGCTCCAAGCCAAGTACTTAATTTACCAATAAAGATGAATTAAGCTAAGGAATGAGATCAAAGAAAGAGAATTTCCAGGCCTTGGGTATATTTGTGAGTTCCAGGGGAACCCACACTTGATTATGGGTGTCTGAGCTGAGAACTAGTCTAAATGAGATTCCATTATGCAAATTAGAAAAGGTGACACCCCACCCCCCACCCCATCCCCAGGGAAGATTAGAGGTACATAGAAAACCACAGTCAGGTTTTTTGGACGTTCTTAGAATAGACACAAGAATGTGCCTTGGTAACTCAAGCGTGGACTGGACTTCAGTCCCACTCACCCCACAGTCCAGAGTCCCTGTCCAGGTCACAGCCTGTTCAGCTGTAAGCAGTGGGCCTACCTCAGAGAATGGCTGTCCTTCTTGATTCCTTCCTAGACTCTTTTCTGGGCACTTGCTCCTGCTATGTCTCTTAACAGGCTGACACTGGTCTTCAAAATGATGTAAGCCTCTACTCATCAGTACCCACTGCCCTGGAGCTACTGCAGCCAAGCCCACCGCACTGCCTGGCATCCAGTCCCCTGCAATGCTAATATTTCGGATCTTGGAGAGATTGTTCATTATAGCTCATAACCAATACAGTAGGGTGGCTCAGAATGTTGTTTTGCAAACCTTCTCTCTAAAGTACAATTCATGCTCCACCTTTTTTAGGTATATAAACTTCAGCAAGTTTCTTAAGCTTTAGGTTTCTCTATGACCTCCCCTATAAAGTGAAGATCACAACATTAACCTCACAGTGCTGCTTAAAGGGTTACCTGAGTTAGCACCTAACGAGCATTAAAAGCAGGACCCAGTTGGTGGGTTGTCGCTTTGTTTTGGCTAATGTGTCCTTTGCTGAACAGAAGCTTTTAAGTTTGATGTAGTCCCACCTGTTTATCCTCTCTTTC
>JAGFMF010011925.1:3384006-3469642 GCA_019455555.1 Galemys pyrenaicus
GCAATAAAGACACAGAAACCAAAAATGAGGAATCAAGGACAGACTGGGGACACCTGGTGGGGAGGGGAGGGGGAGGGTTGAGGGAAGATGGGAGCACGAAGGACTGAGGTGATGGTGCACTGGTGAGCTGGTGATGGGGAATACATGGGGATTAAAATTATGGCAAGTATATGTAAATTTTAAAATATTTTAATAAAAAAAAAGAAAAAAAATAAAAGCGGGACCCAGTGCACACAGTATTCATTACATAATGAGCTAAAACTTAACTATTACTGTTTATGCAATGAATGATATTTCACATTAAGAGAAATTATGTTATAATCCCGCTACCTTATTACGTGTCCTTAATATTCCTGTGTGGTTAAAAATGCTCCAAAATCAAGTCTTGGGAAGCCACAGGGTAATTCTAGGTGAGAACTATGGCCAGCGCTCCCACTTGCCTCACTGCCGGGAGTGGAGCGGCACACCAGCGGAGCGCTCCACGGGCGTGTATATTTATGTGCGCGTTATGGCTGCATAAATGGGGCAGTATTTCATGTGCTATGGAAAGCTCCTTTAAAACTCTTGAACCTCTTCCTCTTTATTTGTAAATTGAGCAATAATTACATGAGACGATATGTCTAGTGTATCTACCAATTCTTCCCCTTCTTCCTTTCAGGCCTCTAACCAAACTCCTGATCTTCTGTCTCCCTCAGCATGCTGGTCCCTTCTCTCTCTCCACTCCTCCCCACAGCATCAGAGCAAAAGTAGAAGGAAAGAAAAAAACACTCATGATATGCCTCCCAGAGCAGACCCATCAAAATGTTATGCTGTATCTTCTTGAGCAAGTAAGGGCTGTCCCTTCCAGACTGCAGTCTCATCCCCGACGTAATGGAGAGAGAGAAGAAAGTGGACACCAGACCAGAAGGGGGCTCATGATTTTTAAATGACATTATGCAGATTTAAGTGCCTGGCATTGCATTGTTGCTTCTCCCCTAGCTTTGGTGCTGCTTCCAAGGGTGATCCTCATCAGTTATATTTTTTTCTAAATCACCACATACATTGGCCTGCATATAAGCCTTTTCTGTTCAGTGTGATTTTTCTGCCTGGCGTCTCACCTCTGTCCTTTCCCTACCACTCTGTGTTTTGCTGATGGCAAATCAATGGCACATTTTTCTTAAACAGCCTGCACTTGGTATTTTACTACCAACCATGAGGGCCCCCGCTTTTTAATTACTCCTGCTGAACCCTGCACTATATATAACACTAATGTTTCTGGGACTGCCAGCAATTAAAACCAAAAATAAATAACACATTACAAGCTGCAAACCCAGTCAGGTCTGGGTAATGCTACGGATGGATAGAAGGCTTTTGTTTTTAATTGCTCAAGTTTCTCCAGACTCTGTGGAATGTAAACACCTGACAAACAGCTGTTTTCCAGGGGATAGAGCAGAGGAGGTTGGACGTCAGTCTCTTTCTGATCGTCTTTTCTGTGTTCTTGGTCCCAGGGAACAGACGGATACTCTCTACCTCAGTGTTTGTCTCTGTCAAAGGAGATATTCAAGGCCAAAGCGTGTGCACATGCGTTGATTAACATGTTGTTTTTGGGCAACATGTGGAATTGAAACAAGCTATATTGATTTTTGCTCTTGTTTCTGTTTTACTAGCTTGAATAGAATACTGAAAGGCCATTTTTGATGAGTACTTAACTTATTCCACTTTATTAAATGTGTGAGTTTAGTACCAAAGTTTGTCCATAACCTGAAAGAACAATGATAAAACCAAATAATTAAAGCTGTTTTTGAACCCTTGTTTGGACAATTAAGTAGCTTTGTTTTCTTCTAAAGGAGGCACTTGTGCAGTGCCCATATCAAAGGGTTGACCAGGAGCTGTGGGGCACGCTGGTTCAGCTTTGCCAGGAAGGGCGCTGAATGTCATCCAGTCCCTATCCCACAACACATCTTCCAAGGGTCTCTGACTTTTTTCCTACCTGAAAGACATAGATTAAAGGATGGCGCAGGGGTTAAAGTCTCAGCACTAGCAATCTTTCACCAGCCACTACAGCATGAGTTCAACCCTGGTCAGGGAGCTGACCCACATGGCACAACAGACCTCTCCTGTCTCGCCCGCTGCTCCCCCAGCAGTATATTTCAATACATCTGCTCCCCACTTTGTCTCTGGTGAATCCTCTCATCCCCCCACACCTCTGGCCTACACCCTAGTTCTTGTAGGCATAAATAAATCTTGAAAAAAAGATTAAAGGATTGAAGGGTCCTGATGTTGTAGGTCTTTTGACAGTTTGCAAAGTAGTTCTTAAAAAGTTGCACCTAAACAAATTCTGTTTGAAAAGGTCAGGAAGGATTCTCCCTGTCGGTGCTGCTGGGCGCATCTGTAATGATTTCTTGTAGGACCAGGAATCATCTGGACTCCTGATCAGTTTCCTCTCTGCTCAACTCGGAGCCCTGGTGGCATGACTGAGAGAGCTCAAGGGCATGTGCTGCTGTGGAGTGAGGCCAGACTCAGCACCTGCCTCACCAGCAGATGGCTGTGTTGTGGTTGAGTTCCCCTGCCCCCGCCTACCTAGTCTTACTGCCTCTGTAAGACATGCAAGAAATTCAAACACACCAGGGCAAATCCACATGCATTTTCCTTTACCCTTGGGTGTCGGTGGCGTTGCTTCAGGCAAAGCATCTCTCTTAAAAGCGACAAATAATAAGCCTTGACAGCAGCAGTACTGAACTAACGCTGACTCATGAATGTCATCATTGTTCTTTCTTGCTATGGGCATTAGTCCATGTTCAGCCCTAAGCCAGCATGTCTGCATAGAGAACAAAGCTGATTATCTCAACAATGGCTTTATTCTAGGCATGCTGCTAATGCAGGTAAACAAATGTAAGTCTGGGCCTCACTTTGGGGGAAGAAACTATCAAGAAGTAGAAGCCAGGAGGGCCTACGATTGCATTGTCCATTTGTTCCATTGCCCATTGCTTCCTCTTGATGACTCCCTTCAAAAGGAGTGGGCCCGTGAATGTGAATAGCTTTTGGGTCCCTGGGAAGTGCCAGCCTGCCTTATTCATTAAGCTCAAGGATCATCACATGTTGACTGCCAACAAGCCAAAAAATGCTAGCACTCTCCTTCAACTCCAGCATTGCTTGCCCTTCCTGGCACCTGTCAAAGCTCTGGGTACCAACCTCCCTGCCCTGGGGAGGGCTGGAGGAGAGGGCAGGGGACATGCTGTCAGCAGCCCAGCTGCCTGGCACAGCCCAGCTGGAAGCCTAGGCTCATTGCCTCTCCGTCTCTTTTCAAGTCACATCCATCAACATCCTTTTTTCACCCTGTCAGGTTCCTAGCCCCCACCTCCACCCTAGCCCAACCTCTGATTGGCCTGCTTTCCTTGAACAAATGTTGGATTTCTTGCTTTGATGGATCTCTTGGCATTGCAGCTCCTGCTACACACTGGATTGAACACCATACTCATTTCATTCGAGGGGTAATCATTTTTCTTTTGAAAATATGAAGTGGAGATGGTTAAGGGTCCTACCCACCGCTCTAGATATTTTGGCTTCTGAGAGGGCATTAGAGGGTCAGAGGAGAACAAGATTCCTCCATTAGAGGTGGCAAAGGGGGCACAGGGGGTGTGCAGGATGGCACAGTGGGTGTGCAGGGATGAGGCACTTGCATGTCGTACTCTGCTGGAGATGAGTACGCAGGTGGCTTCAGGGCTAGACAGAGAAGACAAGTGTGGAAAACTGTCCTTTGTTAAAAATAACAGTGTGGTGGCACCCAGAAGTGGAGTCTGCATACCCCTCCAAGTTCAACTTGAAAAGTAACTGCTAACCACAGACCCACAGACCACTTCAGAGAGGCCACCAATTGGCAGTACCTGGGTCATGGTAGATGATCAGATACCTGGGAGTCGTTCCTTCACTCTGCCACTTACAAGCTACCTACCCTTGGAAACTGCCCCCACTGAGTATAATTTCCCAGTTATAAAATGGACATTTCCATGACTCAGGCCACTGTTGGGGGATTACAGGATCCCCTCTAGTCATGTGCTAGGCATAAGCCTAGCACAGTGCCTGGCTCACAGAGTATTTGATTCTTTTGCTTTGCCGTCTTCCAGAGCCTAACCTGGCTCCAGCGATAACTTAACTAACTCCCCTACTCCAACCCAAGGTGGTGAATCCCTAAGTAGCCTCAAATGAACGATTGGGGTCCTGCATGACATCTCTATTTTTAAAAATATAGAATTTGCACAGTATCTGTTACCATGAAAATTGATCTTGTTGTTTCTCCTGGTTGTTGTGTCTGGGGCACTCTGCTACTCTGCTTTCAGTCATCAGGTTTCAGACTAGGCCAAGGCCATGAGACCAGGCCTGGACATTTGGAGCACTGACAGCTGAGAGTCACCAAGGCAAGCTCACAGGTAGCATGGGATACAGGCTAGTGAGTTGAATTGATAAGCTATGGTGGTGGAGCTTTGAGAGAAATGGCATTCTCTTCTACTGGAGCTGCCACGACTGAACAGAGGAATAACACAGAGCAAGATAATAAGGGTAATAGAGAAGAAAACAAACCCATAAGGTAGAGAAAGGTGAGGACCCAGCCATACCTAAAGCTATGCCAACTTTATGAGTGTCATAAACTAATAAAGTCCCTTTCTGCACACACACAAAAATAATAATAGAAATGGTTGTCAGGTAAATAGACCTATTATAAATATGTCAAGTTGCTGAAGTAGGCAATCTGGGAGCATCCGTCAGTGAAGGAACCTCATTAGTGCCTAGTAATCTTCAGTGAAAAATTCCCTCTCAGTAAGAGGTCTTGGAAATAAAGAGGGGCTGTGTAGTAGCATTCATTCATTCACAAAGTCTTATCAAGCAGCTACTTGGTACAAGATACTGTGACTTCTGTTTGCTTCTATGGGGCTCTTAATATCTAGCCCCAGAGGTCAAAGCAGGCAGTTCAGCTTGGTGTTCTGACTTCACTCAGATCACAAGGAACATCTTTTCTTTATCTAGCCATAAATATTGATCAGATGACTTTTAAAATCATCTAATTGCTAATTACACATCTGCTTAGAAGTGTCCTTTGTCCAATATTCCCTCCAAGCAGCTGCACGGGAACCTGAACTGTAATTTCCCTAACACATCCGTCAACATTCACGCCCAGCTCTACACCACCTACAGAAATGTACTCGGCACAGCTGCTTTTCAGCACTCACACTATAATTCGCCAATTACCAAGGCTTAAAAAAATCATTCCAGGGTGGACCAGGAATTATGTAAGCCACAGATATAACAGTGATTATACCTGGCCCTTCTGGGTGGCTCTCACCTCAGCCACAGGAATCACTTTGCAAACACTAATTAGATGCATTTGTTCAGGATGCCCATGTGGAATGTGGTGGTCACTGGAAACTAGCAGAGAAGCCCTGAGCACTCCCAGTCACACAGGGCCCAGAGCCAGCTTTCCTCCACATGGTTACCAGAGAACAAAAGGAGGGGACAGAGGAGGGTCTGGCAAAGATGGGGGGACTAAGGGGAAAAGAATGGAATAATGATGGGTCAAAGTTTCCCAAAATTCACAGAGAACAGGGGTAGGAGAATCAAGTCTACATCTCTCCAACCTGGCTGTTTGGACTTGTTTGGGGTTTTCTGGACCTCATTGGGCCTGTGGGAGCTGGTCCTCAGACAATTTCTGTGACCACAAAGAATTGGCTCATAGAAAGAAACATTCACCCAGAAAAATTCATCTAGGAAGCTGTGTGTAAAAAACAGAGACACCATTTAGCTGATGAGACATTTGAAAGGCCTGAGCATTATTTTCCTGTAAACTGCAAAGAAATCCACATCATCTGCAGAATCTGTGGAGCATGGAGACAGAACCAGGGGGCATTTGTTTTACGATTGGTGAATTTTCGGGTATCAGGTTCCCATAGGCTGAGAACTCATCTCCACAGTGAGGCTATACATGCCATCAAAGACAGATCCCTCTCATCTCTGGGTCAAGACCCCTTTCCATGGAACTGTGCCTACAGGGGCACTGCCAGCATTTGCACAGTGACTAACCTGTCATGCTTTCACAACTAGCTAATGGGCAACTCTTTATTTAGATAGGCTAACACTATCAATCACATCTTAATCTGGCCTGGGAGACATCCTGCCTCTTAGAGAAGACACATCTCTGCTTTTATTCATTATGTGTTACTGCGATGACTTCACTCAGAAGGCAGTTATTTCCAGAATATTGGTATAGAGGAGATGGGGAGGTAAAATGAGAAGGCTTATTACAGCCCCCCTCAAACCAGCTGCCTGCCTCCCAACATTGTCTTCCTTTGTTTTTCCAGTCCTTGGCTATAAAAGAAAATTTAGAGTGCCACCCGCATCTTGCACTTTCCCACCCATGAGCCTTTGCTGATATGCTTCACCCCAAGGAATGTCCAATCCCAGACTGCCCCCAATGTTCAAGACTCACATGGCATCCCCAAGTCAATCAGACTCAATTGTCACTCCTCCAAGTCAGTGTATCTGCTTGAATCTTTCTTTTTGTAAAACATACTACCTCTATTATGGCGATAGATCTTGTTTAAACTTCCAAAATATATACCAAAGACTAGGAACCATGTCTTCCTTTCCTTGATATCCCCAACAGTGGTTGGTATACAGCAGGAGCCCAATTATCCGAATGAATAACTCTGATGGATGATGTGCTTTGTCTCTGAAGACGACCCCTAAATCATTCTATTACTAGATAGCTTTAATTTTTAGAATGTTGTTCCTTTCCTTGATCGCTAATCTAATCCCATTCATCTATTTGTCTTAACCACTTCTGAGGGTACCCTCAGAAGTTACACAGGATAATTCTCATCCTTTGTCCAGGTGGCAACTCTTCAGATCTGTGAATAGAAGATTAGGCTGTGGCTGAGTCTCCTTTGTTCTCAATCATACCGCATACTCTGTGCTCTCTGTAGTGCCTGTCACGTCTCTGTCGCTGAGTGTCCATTCTTGGGATCTACTCTCCACATCTACTGGATTTCTATTCAAATGATGCTGGCATTGAGCACAATTCATAAGTAGTCATAAATGCTTGATTACTGTTGTGTGCTTTTGAAGAATCATTTTAGATGAGCTGATTTTCCCACAGCCCCTGCTCCCACCTGAGGTGCTTCAGCTCTTCTAGACATGCTTGCCACCAGAACATTTTTTTCCATATTATTGCATCCCTGGGCTCAATTACAGTTGTGAGAATTGGGCCTTCTGCTTGGGATGGATAAACTGCCCTCTCAATTGCCACAGAATTCTTAGTTAATGTTCAAAGTGTATTTATATAACTGTGTCTAATATGATAAAATTGTTCAACAACTCAATCTTTAGACGATCTATTACTGAAAGACAGGAGAATAAGAAAGAGACAAATATTGAGAAAGAAGGAGAAAGAGAGAGTCTGTAAATCTCAGGCACCCAGCTGCCCACATGCCCAGGGCCAGAACCTCCTTTAGGCCACCCTGGACTCTTACCAGACAGCTGCAAGAGCCCCCCACCTTCAACCTACTCTCCACATTGTATCAGGTGTAAGCTTTGGACCACCAGTCTGTTTATAACACTCTACTACTTACAACATTCAGTGGCTCCCCTTTTCTCTTAGGACAAAGACCAAAATCTTTAACATGATCTTTGTGGTCTTCTATAACACCTTTAGAAATCACTTAACTGTCCCTTACTTCCCTTCCCTAGACTAGATGAAGCAAACACTTCCATTACACAGTGTCATAGCCCCAGAAACCCTTAACTATGGGCAGATAATTTTAGATGTATTTTGTGATTATTTGATTAATGTCTGTCTTTCCCTCTACAGTGTAAACTCATGTTAGGGACCATGCCTATTTCTTTTCAGCATCTTATCTCCAGCATCTGGCACAGATTTCTACACATAAAAAGTCCTTAGTAAGCATTTGTGAATGAAAAGAAAGAAGGAAGCTATGGTAGACTGCATAATGCCCACCCCACATCCTAATCCCCAGGATTTGGGAATGTTATTTCAGATGGCAAAGGGGATTTGAAGATGTGATTAAGTTAACAATCTTGAAATTGGAGAGATTCTCCTGGATTATCTATGTGAGTCAAATTCGGTCACAGGTGCATACAGGAGAGAGGCAAGAAGGTCAAAGGAGGAAGTAGGAGATAAAGGGCTGCAAGAAAGAGTTTGGAGTGATTCAAGGAAGAGGTCACAAGCCAAGGAGTGCAGGCAACCTCCAGAAGCTAGAAAAGCCAAGGAAACAAATTCTCCCCTAAAGATCGTGGGAAGAACCAACCCTGCCAACACCTTCATGTTAGCCCACTCAAGCTGATTTTGGACTTCTGGACTCTATAACTACAGGAAAATAAATTTATGCTATTTCAAGTCACCAAGTTAGTAGCAAGTTGTTATAGCAGCTATCAGAAACTAATACAGATGGGAAGAAGAAAGGGGAAGAAAAAGTCAAAGAAGATATTTCTATTTCTACTATTGGGAAAAAGATTAAAAAAATACTTTACCTAAAAATATCTAAGAGAAGAAGATCTTTACAGAAAGCCTGAAATTCAACTGTCCCTTGAAAAAGACCCATCTATGTGAAAACGTAGGGCACACAATTTCATCTTTCACTCTTGAGGACGTTAGCTTTCCCTAATTTCTTGGATCCTCCACTTTGCTAGCACACACTTCCCTGCTCTGTTGATGCCTGGACAACACTGCTTTGGGTTCAGTGGCCTCTTTGCATCATGCCTGGCATCTGACCCTGACTATTCCCTATCACACCCCCAGTGACTTCTGCCTAAACCTTGGTAGTTCAAAGGGACGAAGCAGGCCCTGAGATACCTGAACTGCCATTCACAATGATGGGATCTGGGGTAAAAAGTGGAGCTGTCTCTTCTAGGCCTTTGTCCAATGCTCTGTCCACTACCCACAATGTCTCCTTGTCCACTGATCAGAAAGATCAGGATGCTTGGCATCTCCATCTAGGGAGATAAAAATGACCCTTACTAAAATCTTGCAGACCAGAGGCCCAACTGTATTTCCACCTGAAAATCCTGCTCAAATGTACTCCAGAACTTGTCTTTTCTCCCTCACTGCAGTCCAGGACTTGCCTGGCATGAGTCCTAATTTCTCTCTGTTTCAAAGAAGCCCCCTGACCTAAGGGGGCCGGTTCTCCTATTCAAGGGAGTACAACCTCCCTGCCTCAGCAAATGACATGACATTTGCATAAAGCCTGAATTGAGATGCTCTGGAGCGGGTGATGCATTCAGAAAGCCCCTTGCTCTGTTCCTGTCCATCAGCCTCACTGGAGATCATCTGCCCCACGCTCCTGTTTCCGCACAGGCAGCCTCAGAGCCAGCACAGGGAGGCAGGAATTGGGCCAGCTGCCTGACGACTTTAATGTTAAAATGTGTTGAACATTCACAGGCCACAGAACTCTGCTAAGTGAACCAAATGGGCCTCCCTAAAGCCATATGCTCACTCCATCACATCCCAGCTGCAGCCTCCTGCAAACAGGGAGCAGACTTGCTAGGGAAGCTTTGGGATTTTTTTTTTTTCCTTCCTGTTGAACTGCTAATACCAGATGCTGATGTTACAATCTGAGAACTGGCAGAGAAAAGTCAGCAGCAAGCAGAGCATCCCCAGGGAGAAAGAGCAACCCTTTCCTAGCACTTTTTTGAGGACTCTCTCGATTTTTGCATCTTCCATGGACACTTAGAGGATGAGATTAGGAGCTGTGGCAAAGACTGGCTGACTACTTACCAAAACACTTTCCTTTTCTCTTAGGCACATGGTTCGGTCACATTTGTCAACCTCCCTTGTAGTAAGAAGTGGCCGGTGACTGAGTTTGAGCCAACGGAATGGACTACGTGCCACTTCTATGGAAATGGAATCTTTCATGAGGGAGGGTGAACAAACAGCCCAATTTGCCTTAGAATGCCCCAGTTTTAGCACTGAAAGCCCTGTCTCCTGAGAACTCTTTTAGTCTCTGCTCATGAAGTGACTGTCCTGACCTTGTTTATCATGCTACTATCCATTACTCTGCCTCTGCCCCCATCCACCCTGCTCCAAAATGTGAAGTTGAGAGTTCATGTAGAGCAGAGTTCCCTCTCGGGGGGAAAACTCAAGTCAACCAAGCTTATAGGCAGGCCTGAGACTTAAGGCCACAAATTGTTCCTCAATTTACAGTGAGAAACTGTAACTGCGCTGCCATGTAGGAGGAGTTTTTGAGGAGGAGGATACAATCAGAGGAAGAAGAATTTGTTTGATGGGCTGGATGTTTGAGAGCCTTCTAATCAAGCAGAGCTGGGCTTAGCAATGGGACAGGAACATTTGTTGGTGCTTAATGGCAACACTTAAAGACTCCCCCTTAGTGTCTCCCCTTGACAAACCTACATCTCCAGCAGGATAACTCTGCTCCCCAAAGTCTCCCTTTGAATAGATGAATACTATAATAAGGTGTTGACTATTCTTACTGTCTCTTTAAGGTGACTTTGCAGTCTTCTGCTCTGATCTATTATATATCCATATTAAAGTTTAATGCTCAGAAGGAGTCCTTATTTCCTTCATTTCTCAGTTCTTAAGCAATGACACACTTTAGACCCCAAGGACTGACAAGAGCAATGAAACTAGACTGATTACTGCCTGTGGCACAGAAGCCCTTGTCAGAACTTCATAGTCTAATGTTATGTTTAGTACCAGCAAGACTTTAAATTCTGGGCCACAGGGAAATTTTTCAGGAAAACCCTGCATAGCCTTTCTGCTTAGGTGCCACAATGTCCTTCGAAAGCGCTCTAGAACAGGATCTCTATAGAATTCCAAGGCTGGCTGGGCTGATAATTATGCCTCTGACAGTAGGAGCCAGGGCACAGCTTAATTCATATTTCAATATTATAGGACAATCATTGGCATGGTGACATAACAATTCCCCTAACTGTTGTCACTTCCTATAGTTCAAGCCCTCTCTCTTCTCCCTAGCAGGCCAGATTAATCATACTATATTTGGACAGCTAAATGGTGAGCTTAAGTATAGAAAGGGTTTTCTGGCACCAGAGGCAGGTTCCGAACACATTACTGATGAGATAGTCAATTTCTCTGGCACTGGGATGATGGAAACAACTTGTTGTTGATACACAAGTTACTATATGCAAAAATATATCATTCCAGGATGTAATTTGCATGGGTGGATGCAGTACTGAAAAACACAGGGGAAGAAGAGGAATCCATTGGCTTCTTCTTCCCTCTGAGCTGGAGCTCTATCCAAGAAACACCACCAATTCAGTCATCAGCCCTTCTACTCCACCCTCTCCAGGCCAAAAATGTCAGGGGGCTGGTGACGGCACATGGTCACCTCCTCTCCACCTGCTCCTCAGTCCTGTGGTAGTCTCTGGACCTCATCCATAGAACAAGATGATTTAGCTAGTTGGATTCTAAAGCCCCTTCCAGTCCCTGTATTCTATTTTAATTGAGGCTTTATTAAATACAAACTCACAGCTCTTCAGGCACATAGGGATCAATTCCCTTCAAAATAGAAAAGAGAAAGCAGAACTTCATTTGGCAAATATTTATGAGCATCATCCACAGATAAGTCATGCTGCATTCTTCCACGGGAGACTCAGCTACATGGAGCTGCTCCTTTGAGTCTACCATCTTATTCTGGTGACTATTTGATGCAGCTGGAACCAGAAGTCAGTAAAACAACCAGGATTTATTAACTTGTTTTATGCCTATGTTCTGGGCATCCCACTGCCTCTCACGCCTCTCCTCAGCTCCATCCTATCCCCAAGCACCTTACCAGCCCTTCAGAGCTATCCCCCAATTCCAGGATGTGGTGGGATAGAGGAGGAGGGAGAGGGCCGGGTGAGAGTCCAGAATGGACACCACTGAGTATAATGGGTTAGATCCTGACTTGGGGAACTGAGTTCCAGTCCAGCTTTGTGCTTATCATTCCTGTGTCCTTGGACCCTGTTTCCTGCATGTAAAATGGGATTAAGAACAGATCAGCTTCATAGTCTCATTAGGAGAGGAAGAAAAATGAATGTGCCTATCAAGTGCTTGGGCACAGTGCCTGCAGCATAATAAATGCTCAATTAAATCAAACAATGATTCTCTTCAGGGATGAGTGAGATTTAGGAATTTGATGCTTGGAAGCATGTCTGTGTCCACTTACAGAGGATACTGAGTAGTGTATGTATCAAGATAGCTATGTGCCATCAACCACATCTCAGGGACCCCTTTTATTTACATGTCACCCCTGTTCTCACAAAGCTAAAGGCAATAAGTGTGCATGCCTGAAAAAATGTGGAAATGCCAAGAGGCTAGCTGAATTTCAGGGGGAGTGTTACACACAGAGAGGGTGGGGAGGGCTTTGATTCTGGAGGTGCCCCAAAGAGCCTGGTGCTGGTGGTGACATTCAAAGCCTGGTCACACTCACGCCTAGGAGGGAGGGGCCAGACCCCCAGGCCCAAGGCCAGTGTGAATATGGATAGGGAGTTGAGGATCTCAGGATTCACACTGTGCACTGTCTGTGCCCCCACCCACCCAGAGCCTGGGAGTGGTGGAGAAGGGACTAGGAAGTCCCGTGCTCCCTTTATGATATGAGTGCCTGCCTCTGGATCCCTGGGCATCAAAATCCTGTAGTACGGCGTATGCGACTCTGGCTCTGAGCTGTCCCTGTTTCAGTCCTGGACACTCAAGCCTCAGTCTCCTCAGGTAGAAGGTGAGGTTAATGGAACTGACTAGGTGGTAATAGGGATAAATAAGACACAGCATAGGTAAGTGCTCTCTAAATGCAACCATGGTGGCTCCACATGCTAGGATAACCTCACACAACACTAGAGAATATCAGGCAACCCCAGCTGGACGTGCTGGAGACTGCCACTGTGAGTTCTCTCAGTGCTGCTTCTCAGCTCACCAGGAAATGCTGGCACCCAAGCCAGGCCACTAGAATAAACTTAAACTTCTTTTAAAAAGGAAATTTTAAGGAATTATAATAATATCTTTGAAACTAATTTCAGCCTCTTGGTGGTAGTTTCCAGAGAATCAAAGACAATGAGGACAATGGATGTTTATTGAGCACTAACTATGTGCCAGACACTGCTCTAAGAACTGGAGATGTGTCCACTCCTTCCACTCCCTCCATACCTCTGTGAGGTGAGCTTTATTTTTGTCTTGAGTTTTTGAAAAGAGAAACTGACGCCTTCCTTTAAAAAGGGCTTGCTATATCCAATCTCAACTGGCTTGATGTGAAATGACGGTTTACTTCTCAAGGCAAAGAGTCCTTCTTCCAGGACATTTATCCGGATGTTTGCTTCAAACAATAGCTATGCCCAGTGTGGGAGTGGCTGATGGTCCCACCGCCCCCAAAGGGAACTGCTGCAGGGCTGGGGTGTTTTCTCAGCTGAGGGCCTGCCTGTGGGAGGCAGCCTCGCTGGGGGGCCACTAGTCTCTTCTTGATCAGAGACTCTGGGATCCCCCCTTCCTGGTAAAAATGAAATGCCTGTGTCCCCAAAGAGCAAAGATAAGACAGTGTCTTTCAATGAGTGAAACGCTAAAGGGCTCTGTCCCTACAAGCTTCAGCATCACACCCCATCCTGGACCAGGCTAAGATGCACACATGTGGGGAAGACTCCCGACGCCAGACAGTAGGGGCTCGGAACCCCAGGGTCTTCAATCATAGAAGCTGCTCTCTACATTGCCTTTAGCTCTGTCACTGAGTCCTGTTTCATGCCCTCGCTGTGGAGCACAGGCTACAGTTTCCCTTCTGGAAACAGAGAAAAAGAACAGACTGGACATTTTTCAAGAAAGGGGGGGGGGGAAGACTATCCATTTATGTATCCATCCATCCTCTTGACACCCTAAAATCTTATAGTTTTCACTTCCATACCTAAACATTTTTATTATCATTTATAAGACAGGCTTGAATTGAAGGTCCTTCAATATCTAGCCCTAGACTATATATTCAAGCATATTTCAAACAGTCCCCCTTGAAGCCTCTGCTCCAGGGCAGCTGGTCCTCTCGAAGCTCACTTTCCTTTACCGCTGGGGCCCAGATCCAGCTGTCCTGCCTATGATGCCCTCGCCTCTTTTCCTTTAGTGACTTGCTCTTGTCCAGCATCCTTCACTAAGCCTGTTCAGGTCATCTGCTATGCAAGATCCTACCTGCTCGAGGGACCATGATCCACATGCCGCCCTGGGCCGCGTGAATAGTCTGCCCTTTCACTGCTACTTGACATTTCACTAGTTAATGAAAACTTAACATTAAGATATTTTACTGAGCATCTGCTAAGGGCAAGATATTGTGTTATTTGTATCCTGCAGCAATTTGAAGACATAATCCCATCCTTCAAGGGATAATAATCTGGTGAGGAAAACAAACAAATGTGCAAACGAAATCAGCAGCCAATAGAATAAAACAGATGTTCTGGATAGTATGTGTAATGCACACACAGGTAAGCAAGAAGGAATTCCAACACATCCCCACCTACAAAGCCCCAATTCCTGCCCATAAGCCAGACAAAGCTCTAGACACAAACTTACCAAGTGCCCATCGGACACCAAAGAATCACCCTAAAGTCTTTTTTCCTTTAGACATTACCCACTTGGAAGGCACAGATATGCCTTCCCAAGGGATGGGGCAAGGATGGCGCCATCCAAATGGAGAAGAAAGGGTTGGGATGATGGAACATGACATCAGAAAATGGGTGGCCAAGGAGCTCGATGAGCCACGATCCAGGCATGGGAGGTGTCGCGGTCTGGGGTAAGTGGTTCACCCACTTGGTAAACTGGCCTGGGTTTGAGCAAGCTGATCTCAGAGCTTCTACAAGGGTGTCCAGGAGTCTGGCATCCCCACCAAGATGTGAGGGGTGATAAAGGTCAATGTCAGGAATCAAACCAGACTTGAAGGCCAAGGCCAACAGTCTTACATTCAGTAGCTGGTAAGGGTCAGCACCCAAGACTTAGGAGAAAGTGCTCACTGGTAGCAGTCTACCCTCCTGCCTCCCAGGCTCTCAGTCTGGGCTTTTCCCTCCAGAGCAATGACCTAGAGCTGGAGAATCACAGTCCTTGTCCTCCTGAGAGCCTGAGGTTCAACTAAAAACATTCCTTCCAAACTCCTGGCAGTGTGGCTCCCTTCCTTTCCTGGACATGAAGCAACACCCGGCTTTCAAAGAACAAGTATGCTCTATACTCTTAACACCTTCAGTCACGGTCCAGGCAGACACAGTTTAGAAGACAGGCTTCCTAAGTGCCTTCAAAATCAGCTTCTCTGAATCCAAACCCACTCACCCCTAGACAGTCTTGTAAACTTGGAGACATTAGCTAGTGATGGTCCTCCTGGTCACTTTCCCACCAGCTTCAGGGATCCCACTCCACCTATCCACAGAGAGATGCTTCCACACCTGCTGAATATATGTCTCTAATGAGACAGAGATGGGCTGAATTGACCCTCCCAGACTGAGGAGATATGGTAAAGCATTTTAGTTATCAGAACTAACTGTGGCCCCAAACACCTTACCTTAGACTAAGGCTCTGTTATTTATTTGCTGTGTGATCTTGGACAAGTTACAGCACTTCTCTGTGCATGTCCCCCATCATTAAAATAGTAATGACATGAATACCACCCTCTCTATAAGCTGTTTTATAAAATTTACTAAATTTATATAAAATTCTATGTCATAGATGCTGGATAAATTGTAGGTATTACTACTTGCTTTTTTTCTTTTTTCAAGTGAGCATACTTTGTCTACAGAAGTTAAGTATTCCAGAACTGAATTTCATGCACTGAAGCAACTGAATGGTCAAAGTTGTTGAGCAGAAACACAAGCCCCAGTGCTCTCCATTCTTACCATGTAGAAATCCACCTACCGCGAGGACTGACCTCGGCCTGGGGTTAAATACGTGAGCTGTGTTAGGCAGCCTGCCTTCATCTTTATTGTTCTCTGTGTCATGGGATGTCTTTATTCCTTCCCTCCCTATAAATATTATTTATATTTCCTGTATTTACACTCAAATTGATACATTATACCACTAGCTGTACATTTGTCTTCATTCTGAAGGAATAATACATCTTTTTTTTATATAATTCAATAATTTGGTTTTCTATACAAAGCAATCACGTTTCAATTCCTGAGGGAAGGGGGAAAACACGGAGGAAGTAAATAGCACCACCTAAGAGAGAAAGAAAAAACCAGAGCTGATGCAGAAACCCTGAGGGTGAGAGAGTGTGCAATTTCTCAGGGACAAATTATCCCCGAACATCGAGGTCTTTCACACCATTTGGATCCTGCACAACTATTACTGGCAGGGGCTGGTTAGGGCAAGAAGACAGTTAACAGGTCTGAACAGGGTGCTGTAAAACAGCCAAGAGTCCTCTTTTTCCAGATGCTCAGAGAAGCTAGGGGAAAAAAAAATCTGTCTGAAATCCATATCAGGAATTGGAGGGCACCCAGCAGTGATGGGACACTGCACACGGGAGATGAGGGGGTAGCATCACTCTCTTGGCTGACAGAGGAGGTGACTCTTTTTTTTTTTTTCATTAATTATATTTGACATCATTTGTATTCCCCAGGGAGTACCCACCACCATTCCACCCGTGCACCATCACCTCAGTCCCTTGTGCACTTTCTGCCCTCATCCCTGCTTTTGCCCTCCCCTCCTTCCCCTCCCCCCATTGTCTCTTTAGCTTATCTTGGCTTTTTGGTCTTGTTGAGTTTTTGTTTGCTTTGGTTATAAAAAAGAGATGACTCTTAACTCTTCCCCAGCAGTTAGTGGAGCAGCATTTCAGTCTGAGCCAACCAGATAGCACACTGGCAGTAGGGACCACCAGGGGTGCGGAAGAAAGAGGTAGGCTCGGTGGCTCCCAGTTGGTGCTGCCACTTCCCAGCTGTGTGCCAGTTGGGCAGATAAGCTCTCTGAGCTGTTTCCTCCTGTATGGAAAAAACAAAACCAACCAACAGCGGCACCTGCCTCCCAGCGACGCAGTGATGTGACTGACGGAGTACAGAGCTCTGCACCAAATCCTAAGCAGAGGCCCCGGCATATGGTAAACGCTTAGCATAGATCAGCTCTTTTTTCAAGCCGTTTTATAGACAAACCTGGCTCACATCTATTTTGTGTTCTACTTACCAGATTGCAATGGGAAGGGGACCCCGCACCCTCACATCCAACAAGCAACTGTGAGGATACCAGCTGGGTGTCCTACAGTTCAAATCAAATGTGGCACTCACCCAGGGTAGTCTCAGACCCCACAGGTTAAGGACTTAGTCCTACAGGCTATTCCCCTCCTTCAGATGCCGGTTGCAAGTCTAGGTGTTACCTGTGCTCCTGGCCCACCGGCTGCCTGTATTTGTTTTAAAGATTTATTTTTATGCATTTATACACACAAGACCTGGGGTGGAGGCCAGAGATGTGAGGGTGAGAGGATACACCAGAGACAGAGTGGGGAACAGAACAGGCAGATGGACTGAAATACACAGCTGAGGGGAGCAGCAGGCCAGACAGTAGAGGTCTGCTGCGCCATGTGGGTCAGCTCCCTGGCCATGGATCAAAGTCATGCTGCAGTGGCTTGATAGCACTGAGATTTTAACTGCCATACCACCAAGAAGGTTCTCTGACTAACTTTAGATTGGAAGCTTCAATAACCCCTTCTTTGGGTTTGATTAATTTGCTAGAGCTGCTCTCAGAACTGAGGACGCTGCATTCCTCCCTACTCCCCTGCCTGTCCCAATGTCTTTGACTCTGCACTCCTACCTCTCCAATCCAACACTTGGGCCTCTTTCAAAATCCAGTGATGACCCATCTTGCAATGATGCCAAATCTTATCTGTAATGTTTTCCTCTGTGGCATCAATATGCAAATGTTGACATTTGTGTTTATAGATGTGTGTGCATACAATGCACACACATATAACATATGCATCCTATATGTATAGTCTGTCTCTAGTATGTATATAAACAGCTGACCCCTAAAGAACATGGGGGTTAAGAGTCCCAACCCTCACACAGTTGAAAATCTACACTTAGCATTTACTCCCCTAAAACTTAGTTATAAAAGCCTGCTAATGACAAGAAGTCTTACTGATAACATAAACAGTTGATTAACACAAATTGTGTATGGTATGTGCATTACATACTATATTTTTCCTCTACTGGAGGCTAGAGAAAAGAAAGAGTCATTAAGAAAATCGTAAGAGAAAAATGCATTTATCAGACTGCATTGTATCAATACCAACTTTTACTTTGCCCGTTTATAAGAAACAAGGGCCCACACGATTCAAAGCTGTGTCACTCAAGGGTCAATTGTGTGTGTGTATCTGTGTCTCTAAATTGTTTTGAGCTGAAGAAATTATCTGTTTCAACCCCTCCTTTTACAGAAAAGGGGATCGCGTCTGATGCTTTAGGAGACTTGCTTAAGGTGAGAGAACTGGCACTGGCTTCCAGCTGGGAGATGCTCCTCAGGGTGGCTCTGGAGGAGAATATGACAGGACCCAGAAGATCTTTATTTATAAGGTAAGCATGATCCTTGCAGTCTCTCGAGATGCCTGAATACTTGCTCCAAAGAGGGCCCCCCCAAAGCTCCTCCTGCTCCTCAGCGCAGTCACACCTGCTGCCTGAACACTCAGACCCCTGTGCTGGTTTACACACCTCTACATCCCCCACAGTACTTAGAAATGGAAGTTGCTCAATAAATGTTTGTAAATGAATGAACGGTTGAGTGGGGCACGAATAATGGGACTTTGCAGGGAGGTCTGGGGGGAATAAAGATTTACCTAACAATTTATGTTGCTCTTGACACGCCATGCTTTTTTCCTTGCCCAGGAGGCCAATAGCACAAATACATGCTTTGCCATGAAAAATTCACAGCCGTGCATTACTCAGATACCCTGGTGACATTACTTGCAAACTGGAAAGCCAAGGTCACGACAAAAGCTGCTGTAAATCAAATGTGTCTTAAACACAGCATCTTCCTGTTGGGAAATCTGACCCATTTACTGTGCTTTCCCCAGGATAAAGGCTCCTTAGCACACCTCCTACTTGAAAAGAGAGAGAGCGTCTGATACTCAACTGTAACTGGTGCAAACCTGGGCACTGGCCACTGGCTCCAAAGCATCAAATCACCCCACCTCCCCAATATCTCAAGGCAAAGCTTGTCTTCTACATGGCGGATTAGGCAATTACACAAGGAGATATGAAAGGTTTTAAAACAGCATTCCCCAACTCTTCCACATAATATTCCTAGGTGTTTGGCAAACAGAAGCATTTTATGGTCAAATAATTTGGGAGAGCTGTGTAAATGCTATCCCATTCTTGAGGGTCTCACAAAGTGCCTGTGAAAGGAACATTTTTAACCTGAACTCACCCAGCGTTCCCCAGTCAGGTGACAACAATCCCTTTCATAGCACAAAGCAGCAGCTGTGGAACTCTGAGCTCTGTGCTTGTAGTTACTCATAACTATAGAAGCTATCTGGGCGTCCTTGTGCTTCTATTTCCAAGCATTCTTGGTGGACAGGAGACTCACAGGAGAAAAAAGTGCCGTGTAGAGGGAACTAGTGACTCAGTTTTACCTAGCAACAATGGCAAAGGGGCTCTGCCCTCAGGCTTCTCATACATGAGTGTCTCATGCATGAAAGGGCTCAGGTGCCTGTGAGTGTCCCAGTAAGAAGGGGGGTGTCCAAAAACACCCTGGATTTCATGTGGAGAGACTTCTATTCAAAAGGATGGACTTCGGGGGGCTGGGAGATTAGGCGTCGCAATGGTCTGACCATAAAATCTGCAAGCAGCTCAGCGTTAGCAGCAAGGGGTAAGCAAGGCTAGAAAGAATCAGGTGTGAAACAGATGTGGGGAAGTGGGATGAGGAAGTGTCAGCAACAGGAGAGCAAATCAGAGAGTATCCTACCGTGAGCCAACCTGTTCTCAGGAGGCTCTGGCTGAGGGCTGGGTTGACATCCAGGGTTCTGGAAGAATGAGGGAAACTTAACCAAAGTTTGGGTAATTAGCATTTTGTTCCTGCTGTCAGTGGGGTGGGGGAAACAAAACATTTCAGTGAATCATTTATGGGGCAAAGGATGAGAATGTAAGCATGGGCCAGACCTTGGCATCAGTGCATGGAGGGGGCATCTCTGAGTCTCACCTAAGTTTCCTGGAGAAGAGTGGGTCTTTGCAGTGAACCAATTTCCAGAACTCAGAGGGTCAGGAGAATTCCTTGACCTTGGCCGTTTTCCAGGCATGTGGGACTCCGGTCCAAGTGCATGGTCAGGAATTGTTCACAGCCCTGTTAACCCAGCACCAACAAGGTCTGAGCGGCTTGCTCCACCCCACTCTCCACTGGGGTCCTTGCATGGTCAGAGCTGGCTCTTAACATTCAGGTCTTGTCGTGAAAGGGGGTGTGTGCACAGTTACAGGGAGAGTCGGGCTCAAAAGCCACGTGCTGTGGAGGCAGCCAACGAGGTGTGGCAAGACAGCTGGTGTCTCATAGGGTGGCTGCTTCCCTGCCCCCTAAGGAAACCCCAGTTGCCTGCTCTTCTCCACGTTGGTGCAGCCACGGGATTTATGTTCTGATTAATAGGACTTGGAAAATTGGGGCGGGATACCTAGGAGTGTTCCTTAAATAGGGATGCAGAGCTGGTCAGGTGTTTATTTCTTTCCTGCCTCAGCTCAGGCTGTGGCGATGATGCCTGTTCCAACACCAGCTGCCACTTTGGCTCATGCGGTGACCTTGAAGGTAGAATGCAGGCATTAAGAATGAAGGCCATTGAGAAAAACAGAAGGGCAGGCCCAGCCCTGGCCCAGGGCTGTCGATACTCTTGCTTCAATTTCATAAGGAAACAGACAAGTACTTTTTTTTTTTTTTTTGCCATTAAGCCATTAAAACTTTCTACCTGTGCTGGATCAACCCAATGACATTCCTGATGCATCGAGATAGGGAGCCAGAAAAGGCACAGATCAGTAATGCTGACAGCTTGTTCTGCTATTCTCTGAAAATCTTTTTAGCCTAAGGACAAGCTCACTAAATATACAACTTTCTAACAGCCAGCTGCTACCAGGGATACACCTTACAGACCTGTGCTGTGGCCTGGAGGGCACAGGTAGGGCTGGACTCTGTCAAGCCCTCATTCTCCTTTCCCTAAAAGGCCAGGCAGTGTTGTGATGTTACAGACATAAACCAAGTGGCTCCAGGGCCCTTATTGTACAGATACCACTTAGTGCCAAGTTCTCAGATGTACCCCTTGGAGCCCCCACTCCGAGGGAAAACAAAAAGAAATTCAGGTCCGGAGGAGACATTTAATCAGTGTTCCCCCGACTCAGGCCAAAGACACTGGAGTTCCTCACTAGAGACAGCCTCAAAATGAAACACAGCTCTCTTCACCCTGACCTTTGCTTAAATACTGCTGAACGCTCAGGCTGCCCTGTGGTTCACTGCGACCTTGGCCCCATCACTGGGTTAGCATGGCCGTGTATGGGCGAGAAGAGCACTGAGAAATTATATCTTACTGGCGGGATCATTATGAAGAGTTTTATGAAGCTTGCGAGCTCTCAACTCACCCCAGAATGGACTGTTCAGGAACCTTTCTCCATGATGATACAAAACGCACCAAGGTGATTATCAGCAGACCCGGGTGGGGCTTTTGCTAAAGTTGGCATTAAGCCATTGCGTCACGCTGAGCAAGGCCACTGTTTTGAATTCATGTTTTTCCCTGTGTGGATTAGAGTCCATTGCTGCTATATCACTTAGTACTAACTTGCTGGCTTAAAACAATGCCCAGTTTATTATCTTACAGTTCTAGAGTTCAGAATTCTTTAGCTTGTTCTAGTCTCTAGACTTCTCTAGTTCTAGTCTCCAGGGTTGATAGGGTTGTTTCTTCTGGAGCCTCCAGGAGATAATCCATTTCCTTCCCTTGACCAGTTGCAAGGGGCTCCCTCCTCCATCTGCCGAGACAGCAGCAGAGCACCGTCGTCTCTCCGATCCCGACTCTCCTGCCTCCCTCTAGATGCACCAGCCGTTGCTTTGGGCTCCCCAAGGAATCCAAGATAACCTCCCCGTCTCAAAATCCTTAGTCATATCACAAAGTTCCTTTTGCATGTGAAGAAACGGGTCTTAGGAAGCAGGATGTCAACACCTGCAGGGAGCCATTATTTTACCTAACATCACATGAACATTTGAAAGTGAGGAAACACTCTAGAGTCCTCTCCACCCATTGCTGCCTTATTCGGCATTCTTATTTCTCTTCTGTGTGATCCAGATTCGTCTACTCTTCCACAGCTGTTTCAAAACCACAGCACTGGCTTCAGTGAACAAACAAACAAACTAAGGATGAACTGATGAATTTTCTAGTCAATATTTTAATAAACACTTTTGGAGAGAAAGACTAGAATGTACACACAAGAGAGCCACCTGGTTCCCTTCAGAACAGATTCTGTCCCTTCCGTATTCTCCTAGGTGCACAGGAGAAAGATAGGTAACAAGGAAGGGAAGTGAACATGCCAGAAAAATCTGGCATTATGCACAATCACACAAATGTTCAAACATACACACACATAAGTGTGCACACACATGCAAACACCATAAATGCAGGAACCTAGTCTGCTTTCTCTGTCTCCTAGCCCAGGGGCCTGGTACAGCCCTGCTAGAACACAGACGCAGGACTGGGGTGGGGAGACCTCACTTTCACAGCACTTGCAAGGCTCCATCACCTTGCAGAGCTAATAGTTTTGGCAGGGGATCCAAGAGACCCAGTTTCCAGCCTTCATCACACAATTTACTGAGTGTCCTTAGCCCTCTAAGTGTCAGTCAACCCTTCTGTCAAATGAAGGCAATATTGCCCTCCACCAGAATGTTAAGAGATTGAGACTAGGAAGAGAAATATTACACTCTTAACAGTGTTTATCTCTCATTGATAAAATTCTAGGAGACACTTAATTTTTCCTTCTTACACTTAATTTTTCCTTTATTCCCCAAATGTCTAACAACAGAAGAAAGCAATGTTTTTATAAGAAGAAACAAGACAGGTTATTAAAATGTAAGATCATTCTGGGCTCAGTGTTTTGCAGATTTATAACAACAGCTATCATTTTGGGGAACTTTCTCCCTTTTACTCCTCAACCTAAGGACATATGGACACGTCAGACAGGGCTCTGCTGCTGATGCTCAAACCTTGAGCTGTGGAGAGTCGCAAATGTCACCAACAACCACGTGGCATTAGCTAGGTTGTTTAACCTTTTAAAAAACTCCATCTAGTCCTTTGTAAAGTGAAGGAACTAGTTTAGTATCCCCCCAGCTCTAAAATTCTGTTTCCTCGCACAACCATTCCACATACTTTGTAGGAGTCTCCAGAGAACTGAGATGTGTATTTTTGGCACCATGGCAGCAATGCTGTGGAGCTCAGCTTGTCATTTCTGCTGGAGAGACCACCATGTCTTGCAAAACATCAAATCTACTGGAAAGAGAAGATAATGGAACAGTCTCCCAAATCAAATTTTTAGTTGGCTCTTTCCAACGAATTTCCTGGAATCGGTTTTGAATTATCCCAAATCTATGAATAAGTGACAATCAAAAGTGTATCTAGGACTGTCTAGGCCACCATGCCCCCTTCCACCAGGAAGAAGGACTTCATGAGGAGAGAACACACCCTTACTTTCTCTACCCTTCTCTTTGCCTGTCTCTGTCTGTCCCGCCTTCATCTAGTCTGATGATAGACTGCATGTACTTGGCAATCACCAAATTCTTAGTGGCAACTTCCAAAATAGGAAGGCAACAGCACCAGTCCGTTGCCATCAATCTCTTTCTGATGAATCCTCCCATTGTTCAGACTCCAGAGGGCAAGTACCACCAGCCATTAGGATCCTTTCTTAGCCAAATAAGGTAAAACAGACTTCAAAAGAAAAATTAAAAGAATTTTTAAAAGAAAAATTAACTCTGGATGTCATCTGGGCTTTCCCTTTCTTTTCCTGTGTCTTGATGTTAAGGATAATTGTGTGATTTATTTATCATCAAGGAAAACTGTGGTTCAGCATTAAAGAATTCAAGAACATAGTTGAAACCCTAGAAGGATGACTTTGCTGTAGTCTAAGGTCAAAATAGTCAAATAGCTACTGTCTCCAGGGAGGCTCGGTGTGTGTGTGTGTGTGTGTGTGTGTGTCTCTGTGTGCACGCATGCACATACAGATCTTTTATAGCACCCTTGTAAAACCATCTGCACTAATAGGCCATTAATCAAGACTTATAACCAAACCTGGATAAGACCGAACCTTGAATACAGTTTTTATACATCCTCATCTGAGAATGAGTGAGCCTCCACATAGCCCCTGCCTCTACCAAGAGCTCAGCAGAGCAGCTCCCAGGGGCCCTCCTTCCTCTGGCCTTCTCACTTCTTAGTGTCAGAACAAGCCAACTTCCGCTTCACTGCATCAAATCCCTCAGACATTGATCCAGCTCTCACAATGCACCAGACATTGGGCAGGACCCAGAGGAATTAGCAAAGTAAGACTGTGTATGCCCTGAGCATGAAACAAGTCACAAGGAAAGACTGGCAGCAAAGTTCTCCCCTCCATCATGAGGATAGAGCCAGAGAAAGAATGAGAAGCACAGCCAGAGTCAAAAATAGAAACAAATATCTTTCCTTGTAGTTGGGGGGGTACAAGGAGGCTGAGTACAGGGGTCCTGAAGACCTCGGAGTAAAAGATCATTCCCAGTAAAATGAGGGCAGGAACGAGCGTATCTCTGTGTGTGTATCTTAGAATTACTCGGTGGTGGTGCACACATGCAGAACTCATAGCAGCAGAAGTTAAGATTAATCCTCAAGTGGATGGTTTTCATAACTGAGTGATGGTGGTTCCACTTACCAACAAGGGAAGACCTGGTTTAGAGGGGTTACCCTATCAATGCTATCAGCACTATCTTTAACTCCTGACACATGCCAATTAATATCAGCACCCGGGTCCACACAGAAGTGTTTGAGGTTCAAGAATGAAGGCTGGGGGCCTCCCTGGTGGCACGGTGGGTTGAGCACCACACTGTGAAGCAACCGTAGCACAGCAGTATGTGAGTTCCATGCCCGGCCAGGGAGGGGACCCACATGGCACAGCAGTTTCAGTTGGTCTGCCTGTTCTGCTCCCTGCTCTGCCTCTGGTGAATCCTCTCACCTCCCGTGCCTCTGGCCTGTACCCCAGTTCTTGTATGCATAAATAAATCTTTTTTTAAAAAAATTGGAAAAAAAAAAGAACGAAGCTATCCTGCTGTGTTAGAACAGGTAGCACAGAAGTTCCAACATGCAGTTCTGCCCTTTTACTGAGCAAGAATGTTCCCTCTGAAACTCCAAATATGGATACCAGTTTTCAGCAGGGCTCCTCCAACCTCCAATGGAGGGCCAGAAGTACTACAATGAAGAAAGGCAAGTCATTGTCCAGAGCAAAAGGAAAACAGGAAAGAACAAGCCAGCCTCACCCTTCTTTCTGTAAGTTTCCAACCTTCCTGCAGTGCCTCCTACTGGCAGATCCCAACGTGGAACCGGTGGCTGAGAGATAAAGTGTGGCAGAGCCCTCTGCACCCCTGTGTGCAAAACAGATCACAGCAGGGTAGATGGGGGCTACACAGGAAGAGTTTAACTACAGTGTACCATTCAGGACCTCTGCTCACGTCCACTGACACCTCAATGTCTAGCCTGCGGAGTCACAAATCTGCATGGCCATGAGTGCAAGCAGCTGAACAGAAATTGAGAATTGTGCCCAGTGGGAAATAAAGTCAACCCATTCCAAAAGGAATTAACCAAAACACAACTTGAGCTGCTCAGAGCTGATAGCGTCAGCGACTCCACTTCTCCCTTGCAGGGACTTCTCACTACACACATAGACCTCCCCGCAGGGAGCAGGTGCTGAGTGACACTCACCAATAAAACAGCTTCAGGCAAGTAGAAATCCCACAGGAAGGGCTGGTTCACTCTCCCCGGAAGGAGCATCCATTCTTGACCTGAGATGCTGGCAGCAGCCTTCACTCCCATTCCTGGCCCCCTCCCTGGCCACAGGTCTTGGTGACCCCTCATAGTTACCTGTTGTCCCTTCTGTATCTATCCTTAATTTTATGCTGGATTGTATACTCTTATGGTAGGCTGTACTTGAATAGAAAGCAGTCTAGTGCTGACCCTAATTCTGACTTGGAATTCTTTTTTTTTTTTTTAAAGATTTATTTATTTATGCCTACAAGAACTGGGGTACAGGCCCAAGTCACAGGAGGTAAGAGGATTCACCTGAGACAGAGTGGGGAGCAGAACAGGCAGATCAACAGAAATACACTGCTGAAGGCAGCAGCGAGGGAGACAGGAGAGGTCTGCCACGCCATGTGGGGTCAGTTCCTCGGCTGATAACAGGGATCGAACTTGTGCTGCAGTGACTGTGGTCTGCTTCATAATACATTGCTTAACCCACTGCACCACCAGGGAGGCCCTGACTTGGCATTCTTCCCAAAGCCAATGTCACGTTGAATCTCGAGCTTCTAAAGAAGAAAAGAATTATGACAGACACTCATCCCTGGCCAGGACTAAGCAGAGCTGGGATTGGTAGAACCGGGAAGCTCCACCTTCAGGCTGGACCAAGCATACTCGTTACTCTATCTGGGGAAAGATAGGGTTCAGTTTTCAAAATACTCTACACCAGTGTACTGAAGAGTTATCTGAAGTTCTCAAAAGAGAATAGGCCAAATTCACAAGGACAAACAGAGGGAAACACTGAGTAAGCAGAGACCTGTAGGAAGGGCATAATGACGTCTGCTGCAGACCTCGCTGAAGCAAGTTCCCAAGTGTGGCTCATGGAGCTGCTGCATTATGACCAGCTCAGAGCAGTTTATAGATGACTGTTCCCTGGGTTGCACCCTCAGAGATTCTGATTTAGGAAGTTTTGACTGGTCAGAAACCCAATTAAAAACATAAATGAGCACATTTCTGAATGTAACCTGAAATTTCTATCTTTGAATTGGATAATATATAACACCAATGGAAGTACTGTTGGCTCCATTTCTGTACTTTATTTAAGATCGTTTCCAAGTTTACAGAGAGAACAGTGCGGGAAAGCAAATTTGCTTGGCCTCTTTTTTTTTTTTTTTTTTAATATCACTGTGGCTCATCAGCAACTTCTGCTGAGAACAGCAGAACAAACTTCCGTTTAGCTCGGGAGCAGCAGGTGAACACAGTTGCGTATGTGTTCCAGAAGCTCTCGGGCTGATTTCAAAGTACTCTTAGAACAGGCCCCATTTTATTCAAGTGAATAATATGGTTTCCCTTCTGTAAGCAAAACCATGATATATAGGCAAACTCTGTGTTAATTGGATAAACCAGTGGTAAAACCCCAAAAGAACAATTAACTTTCATGTGAAATACTCCCAGCTGAAATCTTGGAAAACTTGCATGTAATTAGTACTCTCTTCCAGCTCTCCAAAGTATAAAATACAATACATTAGGGCTTGTAACACTAATATTGCCGAGAACACGGCTAATGTGGGAAGTCTAATTTGCCACTAATATGCCGATGGCAGGCTACTTGGTGCTTTTACCTGTTCTAGCTAATTGTTTTCAATGTGATTTAGAAACTCTGTGTCCTGTGATACGGTGTGCACGATGATGCTTCCCATCCCCAGTGCTGGTTTTGGCAAGTCACGAAATTCTGATTTCAGGTTCACAAGTGACCGTGGAGGTTATTTGGTCCAGTTCCCAAGCAGTCTCACGGAGCTGTTACATTATAATCAGCTCAGAGCAGTTTATAGATGACTATTCCCTGGGTTGAACCTCAGAGACTCTGATTCAGCAGTTTTGGGTTGGACGTCAGAAATCTCAATTAAAATTTGAGCATATTTCTGAATGGCACCTGAAGTTTCTGTGGTACAACGGTGTGTGGGAATCAGGATATCCTGAACCTTCTGCTCAATGCACACATTCCCTCTGGAAATTTGAGTGACCAGTGGCATCCAGCCTCTCATTGGACATCCCTGGAAATAAGAAACTCAGTCAATGGAGGAATTTCAGGGTGGGCTGTGTGGTGAGGGTTTCAGGGGGTATATCCAGAGTCAAGGGAAGACAGTGCCAGGCTGCAGCACTCTCTTGTCTGGGTGCGACGAGGTGGTACCCCAGTGTGTGCTTGCTCACCACTCCTGATAAAAGAGGTCTACCGAGTCAATGGCTTTTAGTTTATGAAGATTGAAAACAGTGGTCTCGTTCAGAAGTCAGCCTTGTGCCAGGGTATTAACGAGGGAAATGACCAGGTCAGAGGCTAAAAACTCAGGTTTTTATTGTGGTGCCGGCAGAGCAGTACCACCTAGAGAAATCTGCTTAACCCTCCAAGTTTCAGTTGCCTGATTATCATTATAAGGGCACACTATCTGCAGTGAAGTGTTTAGAAACTCAAATACACTTATGAATGTTGAAGAGGCTTTGAAAATGCTAATTTATAAAAAAGTAAAGTACTCTCATTGTCAGTATATACTGTCAGACAGTAACGGTATTTCCCCAGGAGTCCAGGTGCTTGAGCAGGTAGCCAAATATGTGCATGTGTTAATACAGAACTGAAACACTGAGTTGTTCTTCTCATAATGATATCAAGACTTCTTTTGTTATCACAACAAAGGCTTGTTCAAACCTAGAGCATTCAGAAAGCGAGTTGGCCTGGCTTTCAAAAAGCTTTTGAAAACAATTTATAAACATCTACCTCTCTGCTGTTCCCTCCCTTTCAGCTGCAAGAGCTCAGTTCAGCCTGGTCTTGATTGGAATTTAACTGATCCACCACTTGCTTCAACTCCTGTGAAAGTTTTATGTCACTTACAGGGTCACTTAACCTAATGGGCCTGACTGACCCCTGTTATTTTGAACTGAACATAATTTGTTAAATGATATACCCTGATTAGACTGAAATACATCAGTCTGTAAAACTGATTAAATGATTTGCTAGTTTATTAATAATTTCCTTAAGGACCAAAAAATAGGTTTTAATGAGTTATGTCTCTTACAGTGGTTACCATTTATTTATTTATTTTTCTAATACTGGATGGATTGAAGACCTGTTTGTTGAATGAATGAGTGAAGGACGGAATGAATGACTAGTTCATGTGTGACTTCCAGGCCACTTGTGACTTCCAGGGCTACCTGTGCAATCATGACAACTAAATGTGGGTGTCTGACATGGGTCCTCTAAGACATCGATGCTTTAGAATAAAAAGAACTATGTCTCGCTAACTCCAATGAGAACCAGTTGATTAAATTTGTTTTAATTTTTAAAATCATATGACCCTTCACATTAGTGGTTTGACCTTAATTTTTACAATAGACGTCTGGTGGCATCTTTGTAGCTCAAATGCAGGAAAGTATGGTGGTTCGTGGGGACAGCCCCAGCTCCTCATCATCCAGGGTGAATTCCAGGTGTGAAATTAAACATATTATCTCTATGAGTCAGTTCCCTCTTTTATAAAATGTAAGTCATAATTGTATCTACATCTCAAGCAAACAGGTGGGTTACTATCGTGAGGATGACATGGGAAGCACTAAGATAAGCATGGACAGGTGCCCAATAAAAATCCGTGCACTTAGGATGCTTTGGATGATACTAACACAAGCTATCAAAACAAGAAAAATCAGCAAGTTGACTGGTAGAATTTATAACCCAACAAAAGAAACCAAAATATTGTTCCAACTAGGCTCCCACAAGTCAGTATCACGACCTGTCAACTCTGCTAAAATATTTTACCCATTAGTATCTATGGGAAAGTGAGGGTAGATTGGGGTGGGTGAAATTTTAGCAAACTCATGTGTTGGAAGTTACCATGTGCTGGTGTCTTGTCAATATATCACATACTGGCAGTGGTAGGGGTGGGTTATAGCAGAAATATATCGCTGCTCAGTTCTAGAAGTTGGAAGTCGAAGCTCAAGGCACTAGTACAGTCAGGTGAGGGACTTCTTCATGATCTGTAACCAGCACCTTGTCCCTGTCTTCACTTGATGGAAAGGTCTAGGGATCTGCCTGGAAACTCTTTTCAAGGGGACTACTTCCATTCACGAGGACTCCAGTCTCATTACTTAAACACCTCCCAAAGGCCTCGCATTCTAATCCATCACCTTTGAGACTTAGATGAATTTGTGGATGGATACAGACATATAGGCCATAGCAACTCAGCACTCTGCTTGGCACCAAATGTATAAGGAAGGTTCTATCCATATGATGATCTTTAACCCTCACAGCAGCCCTGGGAGATAGGATGGTTCATTCCAGTTTACTGGCAAACTAAGTTACAAATGACATCCACTAGTTTCATAGCTCTACTAACTAGAAAGCAATATGCTTAGGGTTTAACCTAGATGTGTGTGCTACCAAAGCCTTCCATTCACTCATTTAGTAGTTATGTGTTGAGTGTTTAATTACATGAAGTCTCCATATAAGAGGCAGAGGATAAAGAGAAGTCCCCTCTCTGTCTTTATGAACCTTATATTCCTTATGATTTCCCAGTTTCTTAAAAATCATTAGCTGTAGGTATCTTAGGCATGTATTTGATATTAGCAGGAAGTAATCTTTGTTTTAAAAGTTGCTTATTATTTTTCCTCTGGTTTCAAAGACAAAATAATTCAAACTTAGTCATGCCCACTGCCGATGAGGACAGCAGTGCCCACTCTGGATGGGCTCCCAGCCCTGGTGCCAAGGACTTCTGTTCTTAAGCAATATTCTCAGATTTAAAAATAAATGACATTGATTTAGCATTAGAGTCTTTTTTATATAAGAAATTATCTCAACAAAACTTTTAAAGATATAAAATATACAGTTTATGTAGCCTCAGGTTTCTTAACAGAGTCAAATCAAACTGAATAATAAAGTGAAACAGAATAATAAAATAATCAAATAGTGTAAGATCAAGTCAGGAGTGATTTGAAAGCACCTTTTATAATTACTAGGCTGGAAGCAGTCTCTGTAGATTCAGCAGAACTGAATCATGAAATGAATTAAGACCATACCAAATTATTAATACCTTTCATATGCTGTTAAAAGTCCTCCTTCATGCCTCTCTGGGAGCTGGAGCCAAATGTCTCAAATAGCAGGCAGGGAAAATTGAGGGAAATTAATAAATAGGATATTGCTTATTGTTCTTTAATATCTACTCGTCTAATCCTTTGAACATTTATGAACCTTTATTCTTTTAAAGATTTTTCAAACACCTCATCTCATTTGACCTCCACAGGACTGCTTTGAGGTTCTGCAGAGGGGGGGTCCTGCTGCAGTCAGTGGGTAAGGACTTGAGGGTGAGACCTCAGCTCTGCTACTCCTGGCTGGGTACCCATGGGTAGCTTCCTTCACCTGGCTGGCTTGCCTGATCTCCCTGGTACAGGGAGGATGACAAAACTATCATGGACTCATAGATGCAGCAAAGAGCACAGTTGCTTAGTCAACAGCTTCCTTTTCCTCAGCTTCAGAACCCAGGTCACACTCCTCTCAGGAATTCTGTTGACCAATGGCAGAGCAAGTCAGTGGACCCAGGAAAGGCCATTTCCTCCCCAAGAGGGATTCCTCGAATGGTAATCTGTGTTCTAGAACCAGGTTGGCAGAAGTTCTGCCTTTGTCCAACAGTCTGCCCCTCCTAAGTCCTACTTCCTTCACCTTTGCTGTTAGCATTGTTCTCGGTAAACCTTATTGGTCCCAACACCCTCTCAGTATCTGCTTCCAGGTACCAATCGACCAATACAGAGTTACCTGGGATGCCAGGATACTTGCTACAGGTGACATTATTAACCCAGAGTTGGCCCATGTTAATAAGTTCTATCAACATGAGCGGTCGCTGGTGCCCTCATCCGCCGCTTCGCACTTAGAAGAGCAGAGGCAGTGCTGCTAAGAAATGAAAGAACTAAACCATATTTTTTCTGCCAATCAGTGATTTTAAAAGATGCCACCTCAAAGGCGACTTCTTGACGATCCCATCACTTGACATACATCAGTCATAGTCACGAACTCATATCTGGGTCACTTTCAAGGGTGAGGAGCGTTTCTCTCTCGAGAAGGCCCTTGACTTGCATGAGGACCGTGTGAAAAGCCCCAGCTGCCTTGGAAGGACTCCCCAGATCATCCGCTCAGTCGTCCTGGGAGGCACGAGTCCCAGCAGCCCTCTTTGACTTTTTTATTTTGTCTCAACTGACTAGCTTTATATTTTTTTTACATACATATCTCGATCATTTGTCTTTATGACAGGACTTTACAAATAACCTCTGAATAGCACTCTGAGCTTTCCAGACCGTACTAGCAACTCAGAAATGAAATGTGTTGTTCCTGCTGCAGGTGCCGATTTCCTTCTGTCCTTTGGAGATTTTAATTCTTCAGTGCAAAATATAGGATTACTTCATTTTCCTCTTTCCACTACCATTTATTAATTGTTTCTCAGGTGCCAAGCCCTGTGTAAATTCTTTATGCCTCACTTAATTTTTTCTCCCCAAACTCTTGAGGTGAGTGTTATGTGAGGACCTTGAGGCCAGAGAAGCTTGGAGTCTTGTCCCAGGTCACACAGTTGGTAGGGTCGTGTGTTCTTTGTGGCTCAGAGCTATAAGTAACAGACAACTGTGGTGAACTAGAAAGGGGGTTAGTAAAAGGATATTGAAAAATAATAGCAAAAAAAAAAATATCTCAGAGGGACAGCATGAGGAGGTTCACAGCCTTCAAGAGAGTCCACATGCCGGTCTCAAGTTGACTCAGCCAGGAGAAGGCCCCATACTTCTCTGCCAAACTTCCCTCTCTTATTTTCTTTTTAAAGGTTTGTTTATGCATGCAAGAACTGTTGTACAGGCCAGAAGTGGGGGGTAGGGGTGAGAGGATTCACCACAGAGTGGGGAGCAAAACAGGCAGATCAACTGAAACACACTGCTGAGGAGAGCAGCTGGCAAGAGAGGAGAGGTCTGCTGCGCCATGTGGGTCCCCTCCCTGGCTGGCGGTGGGGATTGAACTTGTGCTACAGTGGCTGTGGTCTGCTTCATAGTGCTGTGCTCAACCCATTGTACCACCAAGGAGGCCCTCCCCTCTCTTCTCGATCCAATCATCTGTTTTGGGGCATTTAGGTTGTTTCCATATCTCAGTTATTGTAAATTGTGCTGCAATAAACATAGAAGTGCAGGTTCCTTTCTAATTAACATTTGCTTCTTGTGAGTACCAAGTCGAAGTGTGGTGTGATACCCCTGATGGCCTGGACCTAGGGCACAAGCCATGGCAGATTGGTGAGTCCAGCATCGTCAGCCCTTGGAGTGGAAGGTGGTCTTTGTATGTGGACAAGTCTCAAAAATTGGGAACTTTTTGAGATTTCAGCACGTGTGGAAAAAGGAAAACTGGCTTCTACCTCAAAGAAGTCCAAAGACCCTGTGAATATATTAGGCTGCATGGAAAGTAAAGAAACAGATTAAAGCTGTTAATCAGTTACCCTTAAAATAGGGAGATTATCCTGAATTATTTGAGTAGGCCTAATATAATCACATGACTCCTTATGAGTAGAAGAGGGACACAGAAAGTTCAGTGTGTCAGAGGGATGCAGTGAACAAAGACTCATCTGGTCACTGGTGGCTCTTAATATGGAGGGAGAGGCCAATGAGTCAAGGAATCTGGGTCTTCTTGCAAGTCAAAAAGGGCAAGCAAATGGACTTTCCCCTAGGGCCTACAGGGGGGAATGCCCTGCTGACCCCTTAATTTAGCTCAGTGAGACTCAGTGGATATTAATAAATGTGAAAAGTTCTAAGTCTCTAAGTTCATAGCAATTTGTTACAACAACAGGATACTAATACAGCAGGGAAGAAGCTGTGTGGCCAAGGTGAGCATCTGCAGGTCTGCAGAGTCAGCACCCAAGGCCAGGACTGTGTGTTTCAAAGACTTGTCCTTGAGAACTCTACACTATAGTGATTTGCCATGAGATGAGGACATGGAAAACTGAAGAGACAGGACTGTGTGGCACAGCAGATGACAAGCAAGGAGCGGAGTGCATTGCAATCGTCTCAGTGAGACAGAGAAACCAGAGCAGTAAACTCACTCTTTACAAATGCTGTCTACTTGGGGAGAATGAGCTGAACTGGGAGTGAAGGACCTGCCAGGCTGTGTTTCGGTTCCAAGTTACCATCTAAATCCGCCTATGAGGAAATAGGGTTTGAGAAAGACTTAGAAAGCTTTGGAGACTAAATTAGGTTATACAAAATCTTGACAATCTCCAGGATCCAAGTTACTCAGAAGCTATAGTGAGATCCAAGAAGACAGAATCAACCATAGCAAAATAAAAAAACACACTGAACACTTGGAGAGAGGAGCAGATTTGGAGTTCAGTCCCTTAGCCTATACATTAACTGCAGCAAAGCAAAACAAATTCATTTACGTCTGTGAAGAAGGGAGAGTGTAAGCAGTTTCTAGGGCACAGAAGGGTGATACATGGAAATTAACAGTACACTATTACTAAATTAAGACATAAAATTAGATTGATATCACTATATTTGGTATGTTATTTTTCCTTTTTTTACAAAAACTATTTCTAGGGATTTCTCAATGTTCCCTACTTACTGGTGTTGTCCTAGATTTTCCTGAGACCAATTAGAACCCTCAATTGTAAGTCAGCCATGGGGGCAACGTTGGGAACTTGGTAGAAAGAAAACCTAATACCCGCAGTTGGAGAGGACGAGGAAGTGCTCATGGATGTCAGCTTCCATCCTCCCAATAGTCATTTGAGCTGATGGCTATTGGACACATTTTTGTCTGAGTTTCCCTAAATATCCTCAACAAACAGACATGGTCCTGAGTTATGATCATTTTTCTGTTCTACTTGGGCCTTTCTAATGAATCCTAGCTCTCTCTTATGACCCAGAAACCCAAATCCATCTGGAAAACCCTTGATCTGTGATCCCTGTTCTGCCCTATGCTATTTTTCCTACTCTCCATGTGGCCCCCGGACTTCTGTACAGGCTGGCTAAGACCCCGAGGCTCCTTCCTAGACCCTGCCTCTGCCCCTCACTTCATGCAATGAAACTGGAGCAGAGTGGTGCTTACATCCCAGTTCTGCCCAAAGGACCAATCCCAGCCTGACATGGGGCAGCAACTATCATTTTGTCTCCTTTTTTCCAGGCTCTGGGTGCTCATAGAGATTCTCTGGGTATCCCAAGTTCTGTTTGTCTTTAGAATTTCTAATTTCTTCATCATCTTTTTCCAATTCAGTCTTGATTTCTTCCTATACTGTTTCCTCCCTTGGGGATGTGTGTTCAATCCAAGCATCTGCATAGCCTCCTTTTGAATACTTGGGCAAATATTCATTGAATTTCTGTTGCATTGTTTTCTCCCCTCTCAATAAATTATCCTGTCTCCTCTTAGAGGCCACCATGCCTTCCTTGCTGAACTCCAGTATCTTTGTGTGCATGAAAAATCCCTCTGAATTTATCTTCATCTCCTGTGCAACTTCACCTTGATTATTTTCCACCTTCTGCACATCCCTGCAGCTGTCTGACACTAATGCACTTGTGTAGCTCACAGGAGTCTGCTAACTTTGCTCCTTCCTGTTCATGCTCGCTTGTCTCTAGTGAATGAGCTGTAGGAAACAAGGTGGCTGCCTGAGCACAGGCCCCCGGAGAAAACTCAGCCCCCCAGAGCCTTGTGCCACACATGGTCATCAGGCTAGAATGCTGACAAACTCACCAGCCTATTTCTGCCCACATCAGGGAAGGTGACTTCAGAGCAACGCAGAACGGTAGCAGCCCTCTCTGGCCCTGAGTGCCACGTCTAGGTCTGGGTCACCCCAGAACTTCCGAGTCCCAATATGGGTCCCTGAAACTTGAGGCTGGAAGGGAGTCTGGTTTATATCCTGAGGATCATTCTAGTTTAAAATTGTGAGAGGTCTTATGAGTATAAAATGGTATAATGTACTTGGAAGAGAAAATATAAGCACTGTGTATGGTTAGAGAAATCAGGTCTTTCCACCCTCCCACTACTATGTTGATAGACACCTGCAGTGCTGTGAGCATTCCAGGGTGGGCATGCGCAAGTGGGCGCACCTGAGTTGGACATGGGCTTAAATGGGCAGCTTCATGAGGATGCCAGGACTGACAGGACTGACAGGACCAACAGAACCGACCAACAGCGAGAGCACCAACGAGCAGCAGTGAGAGCAGCGGGAGAATAGAAGAGCAGCAAAGCAGCCGAGAGGGTGAGATGTGCCGGGGGCTGGGAGACCTGCCAGCCTCCTGGCCCCCCGACCCCATGCCTGCCATGTACCTGATACCACCTCTGATGTAGATAGCAATAAAAGCATGAAAAAGCCATCGAGGGCTCCAAGACTCCCTTTCCTTGACCCATCTTCTAAGAACCATCCTGAACCTGCTCCTGTGCTGCCCTTCCTGGCCACTACACACTGTAAAAACATCAGGTGTTCCTCTAAGGGCAAACACCCATTCCCACTGCACCAGATGCTGCTTGTTCCAAAAGATACCAAAAGGAAGGATTTCATTCTTTGCATTCCAAATAGAGATTAAGGATAAGGAGAATTTCACTCCTGATGTGGCCTCAAGGGATCTGTCCTGAGGGCAAGCTGCCTCCTCCCTGGGTGCTGCAAGAGTTCCACAGTCTGATTTCCCTGTGCCTCAAGCCCTCATATGAAACAGAGACAGTGACAAGTGTGTAAAAGGATTGCTTTACAGAAGAAAGGAACAGATGTATTTGATTATGTCTCTGCCCTTTTCCCTGGCTTCTGAGCTAGTAGTGACCTTCTGGGTTTGGTATTCCAGTTGGTGATTTTATGGGACTTTGCCGAGTACAGAGACTCTTCTAGCATCTTGGACTTGTTTGGACAAGACCAACGTTCACAGAGATACAGATGCAAGCACTAGGGAGAGGTGAAGGCCTTTGGAGTGGGACCCCTTGGATTCAAATCTTGCTTCTGCTCCTTGGTTGTTGAGCATCTTGGGCAGGCGATGAGCATAATAATAGCATTGATAGGCTTGTGTGAGGATTAACAGAGATAATCCATGTGATAGCTTTAGCAAATATTTTTAATAAATACTTATTAATTTTTAAGTCCTTGATTATTTTGACATCTTATCATTTTCCTAGGGGGGATGGACTCTGAGGTTATTTTATATATATACATACATATATATAAAAGAATATATCAATGTTCATAGTACCTTTCTTTGCACAAAATTTTGCATACACTGGTTCTCAAAACTGTGAGATAAACAAGGCAGACACCAGTGCTTCCAGCCAGTCAAGGGCAAAATGGCAGCGTGGAGTTTAATGGCTTCTCCAAAGTCACCTGGCTCCAATTTCTTTGACGCTTAAGCACAAACACCCACCCTCTCCTGCTCTCACACTGAAAGTCGAATCAGCAGGAACATGTCCTCTGGCTCAGAGTTAAGCCAATTTTCTTTCAAACCTTTAATAAAACCATTTGTTTGCTTTAGTGCCATGTGTAACTTTTCTTCTCTTCCTCAGCCGCTTGCCTCTTAGTGAGAAAAGGACATCAACTCAGTTACTCAGCTGGTCTTTGAGATTCCGGGCATCAAGCAGAATCACTCTCTGAGGTCAATCCAAATGATTATTTGAAAGACTCAATTTCCTTTAGAAAAGGCACATTGTCAGTTCAATCTACTGTGGAATTTGTAGTATTAATGAATTGAAGTATACTTTAGGGATTTCTCCCAGATGCTTATTTTAATTTAAGCTCTAGGGGTTTAACTTTCCAAAATACTCAATTTTGTTCATTATGAAAACTAATAACTGGCTTATTTCATTGCTAATTTGGGTACGAAGGTTAATTATCTATAGTGGAGTGGTCTCAAGCTCATCTAAAGTCTACCTGAACACGGCACTGTGGCTAATTGATTCCCCCATGCTCTGAGAAATGAATATTTCTTTGTGCAAAAAAAAAAACCTCCACTGACTTGGATTCTTTTTGCCTCTCATAAAAGGAGCAGTGTCTCCTCAGAATGTGGGCAATCTTGTCCTCTTTAAGATGCTATGGAATCCATTCAGGTATCTCTTCAAGAAGGCCCACTCAGCTTCAGATCAGCATCGTTCTCTCTCCTTCAAGAAGCTCAGTCACCACACCCCCTCCATTGTTTAGTCAGCACAAGTTTAGGGATCGTGGACACCTATGTTCAGATGAGGCTGATCTAGCCAGAACACCTTGCCTTCTACATTACAACACAATGAAACAGCAGTGGCAACAGCGGCCCAACATCTTGTTCTCATTAGAGTTTCAAAAGGGCAATGTGTTTCACAAGCATTTCCTCATCTTCCCAAAGTCCTGTGAAGACAGAAGACACTATTTGTTCCTCCCTTACACAGAGGAAGAAACTGAGGCTTGGAGAGACCCTGGTTCCCACAACAAGCAGGTGTAAGACCTGGGAATGGAAGGCTGGTTTCCAGATTCCTCATTCTGCACTCTACTTGACCATACCACCTCTATGGTCTACACGGGATCTGAAAGCCATGATGTTTTTAGGGTGTCTTCGATTTCAGATCTGCTATACAATTCTGTTTCTTGTGCTCCACCAAACCCCATATTGCCTCAGGAAGGAAGGTGGCTGAATGCAGCCCATGGGACCACAGAGAACACACATCATTTGATGTTCCTGTCTTTGCCTATGCTGCTGCTGGCTCTCCTCTTGGGGTAGGAGGTGAGGTGTCTGGGTCTAATTGATGCTCCCACTCCTCCCAAGCACTGAAGCCAGATTTGGCCCTGTACTTCCTAGGCGCATGTTTGTCTTTGGATCTCTTTATTCTCCTCCACCTCTGATTTATTTAAAAATTACTCTCTAAACCAACTTGAAGCAGCTCAAAATTAATTTAAAGTCCCCTAAAACTGAATTTGTCAATGTCCACCATTGTAATTTGTTACGTTGCATTATAACCTACTACAGAACCGTGGCAATGTCAGAACTCCGATGATGTAGTGTGGTCTCCACGTACAATATATCATAAGAGCAGTTTCAGCTTGGATGATAGATGGGGCAAGCCAGGGAAGAATTTAAAAAGAGACCTAAATTTCTAGGGTTTTTTTATGCGCTTTAAGTGGTTGAAGGCATCACCCCCAAGAGATTACTGAAAGTCTAAATCATTTTTTCTCCTTTTGCTCTGCATCAAAAGGAGGTCTGCAAAGGCAATTAACCCAGCATGTTGGCGCAATTGCTGAGGCATAGTTTGCTTGTGTTGTGGCCTTGTCATTTCAGCCATGACATTGTCCCATCCATTGGGAGAGAGAAAGTGAATCTGCTGTAGCTTAAAGGCATCACCAATTATCTAGAATGATGGTGCATCCAACCCTTTGGAAGGCTCCAAAGAACCGGGTCCTTGGTAGGTTTTGTCCTCAGAAGAAGGAAAAAATACCTCACTGAGTCTACACACTGTTCCAGGCTCCCTTTGAGGCCAGTCCCCATTAAGCAACCTGCTGAAGCAAGCACATACATGTCAGACTGAGGCCCTTCAGCCATGGACAATAACCAGGGACTCCACAGCAAGACACACTCTGGGCAGCAAGAGGCACTGCAGCGCCTGGACTGCCTTGGAGCACAGTCTGTCATCTGGTCCTTCCCAGAGTCCTCAACTCCTCTGACCTAATTAGCTTAACAGTCCCGTCATCTTACTCTATGGAGGAGACTCTGGCCCACAACTCACACCAGATCAGTTGCTGGAGCTTAGAAAACCTAAGGGTTCCTGTTTTACTCTCTAAAATAACAGATCTGTATGGGAAATGCCTAACATGCAGGTGGTGTCCAGATGAATCGTGAGCTTGCTATTTAAAATACTCTTAACGGTTGGGAATTATTTTGCTTTCTAAAATATGAACCAGCATAGCTATCTCCCTGATGACCTCTCTGCTCTTTTTTTTTTTTTAGATTTATTTATTTATGCATAGAAGAACTGGGGTACAGGCCAGAGGTGCAGGGGCTAAGAGGATTCACCAGAGACACAGTGGGGAGCAAAACAGGCGGACAGACTGAAATACACTGCTAAGGGGAGCGGCAGGTGAGGCAGAAGCGGTCTGCTGCGCCATGTGGGTCCCCTCCCTGGCCAGAGATTGAACTCGTGCTGCAGTGGCAGCGGATGCTTCACAGTGCGGTGCTTAATCCCGGTGGCCTGACCTCTCTGCTCTTGAAAGAGCAAGGGAGAGTTGTAAGCACTACACTGAAAATTGGGGCCCTTTGTGACTTACATTCACACTGAAGTTCAAATGATTCCTGTAGGACTGTTATAGAACCTCAAGTGGGGCAGAGGTCTACCGCCAGGATAGGAAGAATAAGAACCTAGCTGGGGTCACTGCAGATAATTGCTTCAGTGTCACAACTGACCATAAATACTGTGCTTTCTCTTCTGTGTTCCATGCTCCCATCTCTGGGATGATGTTTCTCCCAATAACAATACTTGTGTGCATGCAGGCACCTAGACATACACGTAGACATCCCTAAATGATGTGAGCTGTGAACAATGCAGAGTGAACCCCACAACCCGGTCATGGACATGTGCTGAGGACTGAGTTGGTCCTTTGTGCCAGGCACAGATCTTGGACAGAAAGGAGGATGGGAGCAGGTACGTGCTGACCACCTGACCACATAGATCAGCCGTGGTTCTCATTTCAGACAGCTCGAGCTTTTAAACAGAAATAGGCCAAGGGCAGGGAAGACACACAGCAGTGAGCTGTCCAAAAATGTTCCTTGGACTTGGTCTGGCTCTGATTTGTCTCCAGTATCTAATAACTGTTGTTCAGTGGTCAACCAAGCCCCGAGATCCTTTCACAACGCTGGTCCTACTTAGATCTAGCAGCTCTTGTGGCTGCCCCGGAACCTGGCCCCTGTTCTAGGGCATGAGAGAGTGCACTGAACTTGTGTGCACAGTCTCTAGGGTATAGCACTCGCTGTGTGACCTTGAGACAGCCCCTCGGTGTATCAAATGTCAGTGTTCTCACTTGCTGTTCAACACAGTATCTGACCCACAGGAGTATTTAATAAATACCAGTTGTCATGTTTATCAAAATTAAAAGGTCCAGATATTCAATGTGGTACTTAGAGCTTGGCTTTATCTGAGCTTAATTATAAAGGCTTTTTTTTTCTAACCACTTCCAAATCATTGGCATGCTGTGGTCCCACCCAGAGAAAGTGGTGGCCACTTCATCCTCGATGAACTACTGTTAGAAGATGCACTACATTCTGATGCAGATGACGAACACGCTGTACTTGAACAAACCAACTTGAATTAATAGCAGCTGTTCTGTTCTCAGCAACTATTATGCAATTTACCCTTGCCTCGGGCTCCTTTAAAAATGGAAATACTGCGCTTAAGCACTGGGAAAAATATCATTTAATGAAGAATCGAAATTTAATCTAAAACATGGGAAAGAAGTCAAAATACCCATGCTTCAAGAACTGGGTATAGTGTTTCCCCAGGTTGAAAGGCTCTTTTTTAAAAATTGAGAAATTAAAGATCCATCACATGTTTAATGTCCCTGCTAATCAAACCAAATTATATTTTATCATGATTAGACCTAAAGTGTCTTTTAATCTATAGTCTCATATGCATTCTAATTCTAAACAGTGTTATCATTTCATTCATTTCTCCCAAAACAAACAGCAGCCTACCTAAGAAGCAGCATCACATAAAACATTGGAATCTGCTAAAATGGGGCCAGATTCCCTGGTTTTGCTTGTCAAGGTCTCACACATTCTCTGGGAGGAGTCAAAGGTGGAATGTGAGGGGCAAATCTAGCCCCCTCCTCTGCACATTGCTACTATTTGTCTGTTTTCAATGTCATCACAAGCAGATACAGCACAAAGTGCAGCTTGAGAGACGTCAGTCCAGGACAGCACATGGGTGACGGGGTCCACCCTCCTGTGTGGGGAGACCAGACCCAGCCGCGCAGCTGTGCCATACGCCGTGGAGCTGTGTAATTACACTTTATGATGTTCGCATGACAACAAAAGCATCAAACACCATGTTGCTCGGAATATCCCCATTATGAAGTGGCAGTGACTGTGCCTTGAATTCTGGGTGAGGCTTCCTCCAGCCAGGCCCCTGTACTCTCTGAATGGGCTGTGTTTCCTGAGCCTCTGGCCCCTAGCACAGGGTTTAATCTGCAGCATGTATCTCCCTGAGCCTCTCTACCTTCCACTTTATGGCCCCTTCATTTCCATTGTTTTTGTTTTTTCTTTTAAAGATTTTATTTATTTTTACATAGAAGACCTAGGATATAGGCCAGAGATGCAGAGAGTGAGAGGATTCACCAGAGATAGAGTGGGGAGCAGAATAGGTGGATCTACTGAAGTACAATAGTGAGGGGAGAAATGGGCGAGACAGGAGAGGTCTGCTGCACCTGTTCTTTTTTCTTTATAACTCATTTCTTACCCTCATACTCCCACTAAATCTTCCTAAAACTTGAGCTGGCCCTGAATGTCTCACATTGCTGGCTCATTTGCAGTCTTGGGCCTTTAGACAGCTGTGTGGGCCCCATGTCCTCCATGGCTCTGCTAGAGAAGACGGTAACAATGGCAGGGGCTGGGGATATGGGCAAACTGGAGGATAATTTGGTTTTCTTTTTAATTTCCTTATGTGTTGTGGGCACACAGAAATTTATTTGGCTTGTCAAGAATTAAGACCCTGCCAATACCACTATAAGCTATAGGTTATTGAGATCCATAACCTACCACAGCCACTCAGCTTTGGTCTAATGCTCAGAGGGTGTTTACTGCTTTAAGCCCTTGGATGCTTCACAAGCAACCTTCTAGTATCTCAGCTCTAGGAAGACTAGTTCCTATTTTTCTTCCTAAATCTTGTGTCCTTCCTCTTCCTGTTTCCCACCCAGCCTGGAGAGATTTGTAGAATGCAAGGTGCTCCACCCTACATTAAAAAAAAAAAAGGTCCCTTTGAATTCCTCTTACATGGAAAAGAATCTGAAGTTTTAAATCCATGAATCAACAGATTATTTTATAGTTTGCAACTCTGACTAACTTTAAAATGCTAATACTAAGGACATCGTAAGTTCACTCATTTTTCACAACTGGCACATTGGCACTCCAATCTAGTGCTTCCCACTTGACAGGGCCCCCCAGAGATGTGCTATGGGAGGGCAGGATGTTCTTGATGTCAACCTCAAAGGTAGCACTTTGAACATCTCTAACTTCCTCTTAGTAATACTCAATAGATCTATTATTCATTAGCTTATCTAAACCTTTCCTTGAAGTTCTTTATATTTTCAACCTCTGATATAGTCATATTTCTCAGAAGATAATTAGGTATGAAGGGAGTTTCGACCATTTTGTAGAGTCCTTAACTGAGTAATTCCACTGTGGGGCTCTCGCAGAGTCTGAGAATGCCTCAAGGTGTCAGGAAGCCCGAAGACCCTGTCATTAGGCTCTTTATGGATCTTCTTTCCTCCACTAAGAGAACCATCCATGCCCACCTTTTCCATTCTTGAGAGCAAGTCCTTTATCAGCAACCCATTCTGACCTACCTCCAACTGCTCCTCTCAACCAAAGGCATCAAAATGTCTAATACCAAATTCTGATACCAAAGACATCAAAATGCAATACTGAAAAGAATGATTCCCTGCTATTTTCGTCTTACTAGAGTGGTCATTGAACTTGATGTTCCAATTTAATTGCTATGCAAACATCTCCACCATAAAGACTTCATTCATCTCAACAAAGGCTCAGGAACTCTACTCTGTGTGAAGTTGCTTCATTCTCTAATATTAACAGGGCACTTCTATTTTCTATCCCTTTGAATTTTTTATTTTAATTACCACATGAATGTTTTTGTACATGAAAGGCAATCAGGCTGAAAACTCCTTTTTTTTTTTCAATAGCATCAAATGGGATGTGTGTCCTTATAATAGCACGAGTATATTGTGTTATGTTTGATATGAACAGAGTGTGCATCCTCTAAGAGAGTGATCGTCTAATAATAGGGATTAATTATATGCAGAACTTCACTTTTAACAAAGTGTTCTTCTGGCCCTGATCTCAATCCTGCAAAAAAAGAAGGTTCCACAGAGTGGTGGTCATTTTGCTGATGAGGCAATGAGGAAAGTGTTCAGGAACATTCACAAACAGTCCCTTTCTCTGGTCATGATACTACGATGCCATCAAATCAGGTAGATTTCACATGCCCAAGGTGTCTATACCACCATGACCCCAAGTGTTACAGACACTTGACCTTACACAAATACTCACAAATGAGTGCAGGTGAAATCTGAATAAGGCCTGTGGATTGTTCTAACATCAATTCTCTGTGACACTGTGTTATAGTCATGCAAGACATTACAATTGGAGGGAGGGGTTCTTGAGTGAAGGACCTCTCTGTATTATGTTTTATGCCTTCTGTGAATTTAGAATTACTTCAAAAGAATGAGTTTAAAAAAAAACCTTGATTTTAGTTAAATCTAACTTTTCAGACACTTCTTTTATTTCATAGAAGGAAGTTTATTTTATTTATTTTTCAACCAAACAATACTCTTTTGCAAAGGACACCAGTAAGACTGACCCACCTACTCCAGTTAGATCTCATCTTAACTAATTATATCTACAGTGACCCTATTTCCAAATAAGGTTACATTCTGAGATTAAAGGGATTAGGAATTGAACCTAATATTTTGGGGGGACAAAGAGAAGAAGAGGCACAGAGGTGGCTACTATGCACACAGGGAGAAGGCCCTCTAACAAAGGAGGCAGAGAAGAGAGTGTTGTGTGTGCAAGCTGAGGGGTACCAAGGACCACCGGTAATGCCAGATGGCTTGAAATGGGATCTCCTTGACCCTTCAAAGAGAGCAGGGCCCTGCCGGTACCTTGGTTTCAGACTTCCAGCCTCCAGAACTGTGGAAGAAATTTCCTGCTGTTTGAAGCCATAAAACCAAAATAATAGACCCAGTCATCAATTTCACACACACACACACACACACACACACACACACAAATGCATCGCACCAATACATGAGGGAAATCATGGCAACTTTTGTCCTACTTATTTCCTACTGATGATTCTAAAATTATTAAGAAAATGAACTCCCCTAATTAATTCCATGAAATACAATGGAAAATTATTTTTAAAGTTTGAGCAATGAGGGACATAAGAGAAGATCTAAAAACGCCTATGTGTGAATTATGCACCCAGGGGGTTAGTGGTTGAAGCTGCCCAGGACTTGCCTGTGAAGGGGCTGCCAGCAGCATGGATGGAACAAGCTCACGCAGAACGAGCGGAGCCATCACCCATTTATGTCCAGACTGTCTGGGCAACACCCACAGTATCATTATCCTCAGTGTGAGGTGCCCTTGCTTAAGAGGAACATCAGTTAGCAGAAGCTGAAAGCAAAGAGAATGACAGGATTCTCACTAAGATGAACTGGTGAAGAAATATTTAATCTGAAGAAACAGAAATGCAAACAGGGCTTTGGAGCTGTCTCCTCGTGTTTCAAGGGTTGTCATGTGGAAGGAAGATTAAATCAATCTGCAGAAATTAAAGCTTACTTTGATGAAGGAAATTAGACAACAGACTACTTGGCCTTACATAAAGACAGAGCGTCTGTTAAGACTTGCCTGCTTCAAATATGTTCCCAAATGGCCTCTGCATGACTGGAAGTCCCACCACTCACGTCACCCCTTCAGTATAAGGGCAGCTTTGCCAGGGCGTTCCTCGTCACAGAAAGGGATTACACCTCAAACCATTAATTCCTAGTCACATATTTTCTCAGGTTAGTTTCACAAACCAGCGATGAGAGCAGAAAGACCCTACAGGAAGAGAAGACTCAACAAACGTTCAGGGCAAGTGCATTGAGGGGAGGGGGCAGGGAGGAAGAAACACTTTCAATAGGGAGAGTCCATTGAAGGTTCTTTCTTTAAAGTCCTGTTTGCAACAAGAGGGGCTTCTGCCACCTGTTCTTCCATCACAAGATGAGCTGCTTTCTAAAGAACACTTGACTACACACACACACACACACACACACAATGGTGGAAATCTGAATAAGACCTATGGCTCATTACAAGGTTAGTTTACTGCTTGTGATTTTGTGTGTTAGCCAAGTAAGACATACCATTGGGGGAAACTGAGCAAAGGGTATACAGGGCCTCTCTCTACAAAGTTTTATAACTACTGTGAATCTGTAACTACAAAATAATATTTTTAAATACTTTCACAAAATCTAATTTTTTATTTCCTCTATTTTTAGCAGAATTTTTACAAAATTGTCTGACGATCCATAGGCTCAAATATCAGTTATACTTGACAGGATATCTGGTGTCAAAAGAGATAACTGTACAGCCCCAGCCTCTGGTTTGCTCCCTTTTCTGCCCTCTCCTCACACCTGCCCTAGGCCACAGGTCTTCAGTAGGAGGGAAGACAGAGAGAGAAGGTGGAAATGAGTCAAGCAGTCAAGGAAAGAGGGTAGAGAGAGAAGGAAAAGAGAAAGGAGAGAGGAAAGCTAGTAAGGAAGGGAGAAGAAAAGCCAGCATTTGTCATTCAAGAAGATAAACATTTTACAGCCCAGCTTGACTGTGTCAAGAACACTTGTGTTTTAATAGTATGCCTGCAAGCTTTCAAAACAAGTGTTTACCTGTCACAATAAACAGTTATGAGTGAGGAACACAAAACAGAGAGAACCAGAAGCTGGCAGGTTGCCAGGCTGCCTCGTGCAGCTCAGAACTGAGCTTGTCATCCTGCGAGTGCAGCTCAGTCTCTGCTGTCTCCACAAGGATCTCTCTCACAGATGGTGGTGTCTCTGGGCTCAGGGAGGCCATTAAAAGCCAGAGGGAGCTGACGGGACCAAGTTCTTAAAGGACCCAGGCAACAGCCCAAAGGCACCAAGGGGTGCAAGAGAAGACAACTATAGAGCCTTCTGGAAACAGCCTTTGTGAAGAGCTGCCACATAAAACGTCACATACTCCCTCTCCTTCCCACTTCTTTATCTTCACATCATGCTCACATGTTAGGTAAGCAAAGAGAGAAGGCCATCCCTCTACTTACTTATAATTTACTACTGGGAGCTGGCTGTCTCATAAAAACTAACTTTTATGGAGTACTTAATACTATATAAAGAGCTTTCATATCCATCTGTTTCAGTTAATCCTCACAATAAACTCTTGAAATGTGCGGGGCAAATATCATTTTGAAGAAACCAGTCAAGTCACTTCACCTTAGCCGCAAAGCGCAACATCTAGTAAACAGCTAGTGAGAATGCAGATGTGCAGACCCGTGGCTCAAAGTGACTGCGGCTCTCCAACCTGGGTGTGCAGAGGAATTGCCTTGCTTCGCCAGTTTAAAATGCAGACCCTTTCTCTAGGCTTCCAAGTCTACTGGTGTGGGCTATAAGCCAGGTATCAGCATATTTCATCATTCAGGGAGCTGACTGAGAGCCAGGCCATGAAGGAAGCACAACGTGAGAACAGCATCCTCTAGAACCCAGGGTCCTGGGAGGAACAGCCCACATTCCTGCTGTGACTGCCCCCCCTGGACCTGGGCTGCCAGACACGGAAGCATCTTGCCTCGGTGACTACTGAGCCATAAGATGTAGCTGGTCACATGTGTGGAAATGCTAGGTTAGATAAAACATATCACTAAAATTAATTCAGTTCTTTTCTTTCTAAAATGGATTTACCAGACAACTTGAAATTACTTTTGAGACATTTTGCTGAGGTCCAGCAGCTTCCCACCAGTCTGAGGCTCCTTCTGGGGGAGCTGTCACCAGGACCACTATTAGCAGGATCGTTATTATTGTCCCCACAGACAGGAGTGGGGGTGAGGGGAGGGGAGTGAGAAAACCTGTTTTGTGGTGGTGGTGGTGCTGGGAACAAATTGAATAAAGCATATAATGGTAGTTAGCAATTCTTGGAATATTGTATATGCTCAGTAAAGGTTGGTTATGTAATGAAAAAGCATAGATTAAAAACCCTATTTAAATGAGGTCAGAAGGCTAAAGAGAACAGGCCACAGATGGGAAATCAGCAGTCTGTGGGACCCAACAGGCCTGTATCTCCCCTGAGAAGCAATGTTGCTTCTCCTCTCCAGCAGAAGGAAGATGTTCCTGAAAGGTTTTGGTGCAGTTGAACGGGAGAGCAGGGGAGAGAGAGAGAAGAAGAGAGAAAGAAAGCGCCAGGCCATGTTTCTGACCAGCAGGAACTTTTATCGTGCTCCCAGGGAGATTCTCAGCTCCCCAGAGTGGGGGTTGGGGAAGGCGCACCCAGGTTACAGGCTGCTGGGTTTTTATAGGCGGGTACTTTGGAGTGGAACATTTTGAAGTTCCTTCTGGTGGGAAGGTTGTGGCGGGAAGAGGTTGTCCATAGGTGGTGACCCATCTCGAAGTCCCCAGGTTGCATTCAGGTTCCGGGCCACATTCCACTGGGATTGAGCTGGGTGAGCCACATGTCATCCTGTTCCACATGGAGAGCGACTTGCTGTCGCCATCTTATCTTGGTTACTGCTGGCTTCTCGGAACTGGCACCCTGCGGCCTGGGTGAGGGGTTAGGGTGAGGGGCCTGTGTGACCTTTCAGTTCCCCCAGAGACTTGAGTAGGGGTCTGCAGACTGGTATTTGGGGATGTACATTGGATCTTGTCCTGAGGTATGCACTTTCCAATCTGCCCTTTTTCTGTAGTTTATTTCCAAATCAACCCATTTTGTTGTTGGAATAACAGATTGTTTTTATTTGAAGTCAGGCATCATTGTTACCCCAGGGGCAAGAAAACACATGACCTTGATATTTTAGTTGTGAAAATACATGATTTCATTATTATTATCATGGTCATGGTAAGTTTTTGTTATTGTTGAAAAAATAAAATGTTAAAAAATAACATTACAACTATATCCTTCACGAAACAGTGTTCACCAAACAATTTAAGCAAGTCATTTTGTTGCCCTGAATGTTGCCTCTATATCTGTTCATGGGGATGAGGACATGTGCTTTAGGTCTTTGCAAGAGTAAAAGAGGACACTCAATCTTCCCTCCCTCACTTTTCTTAGTGCAACTTAGTGTCCAAATACCAGTTCCCGGCTCCCCACTGAACCACTCCCTTTCTGGGTCAGAGAACCCTCAGCCTAGGATCTGCCCAGCATCTCAGACACACAGACCTCCCTGCTCAGACTTCACCCGCTCTCAGGCAGCGACAGCCTGGGACTACCCTGTGAGGCATTCCAGTCTTTTGCCTGGCTCCATTCCTACCTTGAAAATCCCATTGCCTAAATCTGTCTACTCAGGAGTCCTGTTCAGTTCTTCCCAGATTTCCCTGGACACTAAATTTGGGTTCAAAATATCACCTTGGTGCCTCCTTCCTGCTATAGCTCAGTCAGAGCCTGAGTATCCCATCCAAGCTGGACCTTCCTGCCTCTAGACCCCTGCCCCCAGGGTGCTGAGAATATTGGACTTCACTTGCAGCACCTTTAGGATTGGCTTTCTCAAAGAGTTGCACTAGGTGATTTGAAAATCTTTGATAAGCAATTCAAAGAAAGATATTTCTGTGAAAGAAAGTTCTAGGGTGTTTACATTGTGCTTCCCAGGAAGAGCAACTCACTGTATAGTCCACCTTGGTAGGGCTCAGCATCCAGAGACTAACACAGACTAAATAAACCAACAGGCCCAGGTCAAAGGTCAGCACCCTCACTGTTTGCACAAGGGCAGCCCTGTGCCAAACAGCTCTGCTCCAAGTCACGTAGGACTACAGTTCAAACAGTTAAAGTCTCATAGAAGTTCTGATTTCAGGAAAGCACTTGAGTCAGAGGCCGAAGAACAGAGGACACTCTTTGTCCTTCACTGAATAAGCTGCTAATGAAAAGGAGAAACCACTGAATTTGGAGCAATAGCACAGAATAATCAAGTGTCAAGTGAGTCCATCATGTTGTGCACTGAACAATACTTAGAAACAAGGAAAACCTGGCACATTTGTATTTCAGGGAATGGGAGCACAGTTTGTTACAATGAATGTATGAAGCAGCCAACGTTGCCTTGCTCAGCACATCATTCCCATCCACTTGTACCATGACAGGCACCTTCAAATGAGCACTGGCATGACAAGGAGACACTTCTCAGGGTGACCCTGGCCTAGCAAGCCCCCAGCTGTTACTGGATGTCATTGAATACTCCTGTTTGGCTGCAGGAGGTCCTGATGTGCACCAGGTATGGGGCACCAAATATCGGCATCATGCCAGGCTCAATTCATGTAGCCTTGAGCTCTAGCAAGTTGAAGTTCTCTAGCTCAGTGTAGGGAGGAAAGAGGGACAGGGTGTGATTATGTTATTATAAGCAAAGTAAGGGATTTTCCCAGTATCTCTATCGAAATACAAGTTATCAGAATCTATAAATCTCAGTGCTTCGGGTTGAAATCACGATGACCCAGGATTCATATGTGAAATTAAAAGATGGAGAGAGGGAAGGGCTGACCTGGTGGCAGTCCCTGCACCAACTCCCGTGGCCTTGGGCGATCACATCACCACTGTGTGTGCCACTCTCCTTGCCTGTATCTACATTTCTTCTCTGGATTTTGTAGGTCCATGAACCAGTGAATTATTCTTCAAGTTGCTACTTATGATCCCCCATACTCTCCCCACGCCTTGGACTAATTCAGAAGAACTAGATGCATTTAGAAGACGTAGCTGTTTTCATTCAATAGAATTTATGTGCTCGGCTCTGAGTGCAAGTGAGGTGAAGATGAATGAGGTTTGGAGACCATATCCTGGAAACTGGCACAGAGTCAGGGCCGATGACAGACAGGCTGAAGACAATAGCAGAGAAACAGGACTCTATTTAGGTGATAGCAGGGAGGACCAGAAAACATCTGACCTAATTCCTGAATCTACGTGGACAAGACAGGGCGTGGTAAAGAGCAAAGGGTTTTGACACTGTACTAGAAACATTAAAAGTGTGGTGTTAGCTCTGCCTAAGCGTTGACTGATGCACTGTCCTGTTAACTCTTCAGCCTCCCATGTGCCATCCAGCTTTCTGATGAATCTTAAAGGAAGATATTTCCCCATCGGTTTCTACTATCCTGGGGAGAAAGTTTGAGGAAATTCTCCCTTTCCAGTAGCAATTCTGATAAACTTTCTCCTATACAGTGTGAAATTCTAATCAAGGTCTAGGAAGCTAGATTCATTAATTTTAATGAGTTGCTGGAACAGTCTACAGGAGAACCCTTGCTAATAAGGCTTTGTCAGAGTAAGATGTCATCCATCCTTCCAAGCAGGAAAAAAATATCCTCAGAAAACTATAAGTCAGAAAAATGCATGACATGTTAAGGTCAAATTGGGGTGGGGGTGTCACTCTGGAATCTCTGTTTTTCTCAAGTCACAATTTACAATCTACACTTCAAGGTCAATTGAACTACTTGATGGCCAATTTGGGGACAGGGAAAGAGTTACATGAAGAATTATAAATGGGCACAAGGATTCTGACACCAAGCAGACCCTCACAGCCACACTCCACTGAGTCTGTAATGATCTCCGGTCATTCCCAAGAGTGCAGGTGAAGGGGCTCTCTGAGCACGGGGACCGTTGATTTAGCACTAGCCTGGTGACATCCATTCTGCTCACTCTGTGGGCGGACTTCCAGTGTGGTGACTCGGCACTAATGAGCTATGAGGGGAAATTGGGATGTAACGTGTTTGTAGAAAGCTGACCTTTCTCTGACAGCTGGGGGCTCCCTTTTCAATTCTGAAACATCTATCCTGTTTTTGAAATGACACCAGGTATTCCGGTGGCAGAGGCAAGACTGGACATGGGCACATGCATTGGTGGGAAAGAGGGCTTAGTGGTCACTTCCTGAGAGGCATGGTCACCACTGAGATTTGGGGGTCAGTTGAGGAATCATCTGGGGAAGAGAATAGAGGAAGGTATGAGGAAGCAGAAGACAGAATTAGTCTTCATGTGGTTTTCACTGATAATGGTTAAGGGAAACCCCAACCTTTGGGACTGGAAAGGAAAAAGATCTTTCTCCAAGGCAGACTAAATGACTAAATGCTCAAATATAAATAATTTGGCTAGATTCATTTGGGTGCTGAATCAGAAATCATTGAGTTTTGCCTTTGCAGAATTTGCCTTGAGATTATCAACTGTTATATTAATTGTCCCCACATGTTTGAAGACTGTAGCTGCTTTGGATCATCAAGGACATTTATTAGAAGTGCAGATCCCAAAGCCCCATTTCCAAAGATTTGAGTTCAGTCAGTCATTAGTGGTTCAATCTTCTCACTGTGTAGCTGAGAAAACAGTCATGTAAAATATGTTTAACTTTCATAACTCTCATTAAATTCTTCTTGAGAAAGGCAAGGTAGAGAGGCAAGGGAAATGACACAGCTGGTTCCAGGCTGGGCCATGAGCAGAAACAAGGTGCTTGATAGCTAGCTTATCATTCCTTCCGATGCCAGCTCAGTTTTTGTGATCATTCAGAGGTCTTCCCACCTCTTAAATCTTCTGCTTGTCTAGCTGAGACACCTAGATCCTTGAATGTGAGTCCCTGAGCCCAGCAGAACACCACACACACGTGCATTAAAACCCACAGTCGATCCCGCACTTCATCAAGGTGTGCACTCAGCCACGATGCTCACACATGCCCCTAATACATTGTGACACCCTATTACTAGAGCGCCTTTATGAGCTTCAAGGGAAATTACATTTTAAATTATAGCATACAAGTATAATGGAAAATCTAATTGTAGCAATGACAGTTTATTTATCAATCATTTATCATTTTGATTTATAAGGTGCCCAACTTGATTTAAAGGTAGCTAATGTTTAAAAATCTCAAGGCACCCATATAACCAAATACACATTGAAAGTAACAAAGTGAATAACTCCTGCTTTTCTGCTGCCCTTTGCTCACCCTTCCCATACCCAGAGCTGAAGCTAGAAGCACATCGGACTTGATCCTGGGCACTTCCTAACAGCAGCTCAGAAGCTTGATAGAAAATCTTGTTGAATATACAACTCAGCAATTATAAAATGGCAATATTAATGTGGAATCAGGGTCAGGTCTATTAATATTTTTGTCTTTCAAGTTCACAGAGCTTCAGAATTTAGAACCAGAAGGGATTTCTAGGTGATTTCCATGCCTCTGTCCTTCTCCCTATTTCTAAGGAGTGTGTCTTTATGACTCACTCATTGGAGTCTGTAGGTGCAGGTTATTAGCTCTTCAAGTGCAGTCCACTCCCTGGTTTAAATTCATGCATCCTTACTTATAAACCTTTTCTTCTTGCCAGCTCTCCAGAGAAGCAGGAGACTTTGTTCTAAGATTTGAACACCACACTGACTATGCTCATTAATTCTTATTTGTCCTTGACATTGTCTATGAAGCCCGGCTCTGCCCTTGACCTGGGCTTAGCCTTCACATCCCAGCAACACAATCTTCCCAACACCAAATCACTTTGCCCTGATTTTCAGCTTCACTGTATCCCTCTTGCCTCTGTGAACTCTGAACGTCCTCAGCCAGGCCTCAGGCAAAGCACCAGAAAACCCCAGGGGATCTGAAGCACCAGACTTGCTGCAGCAACTGAATCAAAACGAGTCTTCAAGGTGAAGCTGGACCTACAGGCCAAGTGCTGTGGTCTCGCTGGGTTCCCAGGGTGTGACTGTGAGTTCAGCTCAGCGCACCCATCTACCTCAGGCACCAAGCTAACTCGGGCTTCCTCAGAAAGAGATTCTCTGGCCTAGAGTTGTTTGAATTCTGGTCTGCCTCCTTCAGTGGTGACATTCTTTTCACTGCACCCTACTGGTCTCTAGTTCAACACATCCCACTTTGCTATATTCAACTACCTTATTTGGAAAAGCTGCCCCTGTGAAGAGGACAGAACTTCATTTCATCCTTCAGGACTCTGGTGTTCATCGCTAACACTGGGATATCATTTACTTCCAAATATTGGAGCCCTTGGTAGCCAATAAAAAGTTTAATTTCCAAAAACCTGGGTCACTTAATAATCATCACTTCCTAAATTATGCTAAAATGGTCTACAGGAAGAAAGACTAACTTCTGAAAATAACTAGTCATCTGCCCTCTTAAGCAGGATGCATACTACTTGGGGTTCACAAACCCCCACAATCATATTGCCTCAAATAAAAAGACAAAGATTTTCTTGCAGGCATTCCTGGTACTTGAAGGCATGGAATGCTGGAAGAAGCAACACCCACCTGGTCTCAGTGGGAAAGGGGCTGACTTGATTCCCCATGAAGTGTGAACATCAGAAAGCATGCTTTTTGAGTTTGTCCTTGGTCTGGGCTCTACACGTGATCAGCTCCCAGAAAAAGTTACCTGATTACTATTATCAGTATTCTTATTACTACTCTTATGTAATAATAATCCTTAAAATTGGTCAAAATTTTGACTTTTTTTGCAATTTTTTTATGACCATCAGGGAAGTGGGGAACTGAACATTTGACTCTTTGTTCTAAGAAGCTATAATTAAAGTATTTTAATTATGACAAGAATTTGTATTTTTACTGCATTTCAATTTTGCCTGCAAGTTGGTATTTTATAAGTCAGTTCAAACCAGAGACAGAGCAAGAATTACAAGTATTGGTGAAAATGTGGGGAAATTGGAGCTCTTTGTACACTACTGGTGAGAATATAGATTAATCCCTCTATAAACAAAAGTTTGGTGCCTCCTCAAAAAGTTAAAACACAGACATGCCAAATGACCTAACAATTCTACTACAAGGTAAATGACCATTTTTTAAGAGAATTGAAAACAGCTACTGAAACAAGTACAAGCACACACCTATTCACAATGGTATAAAGGTAGAAACAGCTCAAGTGTTGGTAGATGAATGTATAACAAATGGTGGTATATCCATGTACTGGAATATTACACAACCATAAAAAGGAATGAAATACTGATACATGCTACAATGTGGATGAAATTTTAAGCATTATGCTAAGTGGCAGGTGTCAGGCATAAGAAAGTCAATATACTATATAATTTCATGTTTGGGTACTACCAAGAATAGCTAAATACATAGAAACAGAAGGCAAATCAGAGAGGGAAAGGAAGAAATTACTTATGGATACAGGGTTTTACTTTGGAGTGAGAGAAAGTGCTGGTTGCACAACATTAAGGTACTAATATCATGAAATTACTCACTTAAAATGATTAATTTTATGTTAAATGAATTTTACTTCAATAAATTTAATTTTTAACTAAACTATAGGTAAGCCCACCACCTTATGATAACAAAGCCCCCCCACTATTTATTTTATATAGATTCTTTCACTAGTCTTATTTTTGTCTTTTTGGCTCGAAATAAAGGAAGTCTCTAACAGGTTTTTGAAATGGCATTAAAATCTGTCCAAATAGTCAAAACCAGTTGCTTCTGCAGGCCTTGCACAAACACAGCTGCTTCGATTCTAAGCTTTAGAACCTGCCAGCACAGTGCAGATTTGGCCCAGGGAATTGAGCTCAGTCTGCCATCAGGCCCTGGACTTGGTAGCTTAGTAGTTAGTGTGGAGAGACTGAGTTAAAAGCTAGTGGTTGTGCTGTTCATAGAAAAATTTGAATTATGGAAAAGCTGATCTGTGTAGGAAAGTAATGAAGCCAGATTAATAAACATCCATTTTAAAGTTCAGGAAGGAGAAAATAACCATTCTCTTTCTAAGAGCAACCTCCTGCTACCAACCCACCCCATTCTCTGAGGTTACAGATCATCTGCATTTTCAGTGAACTTTGAAATGTTTAAGTGGGTAGACATAACTCTTCCCCTTTTGTATAACCTGAGACATGGCGTTCCCTTAGCTTTCTGTCCAGAAACAGAGAGGGGGTCAGCATGTCCCCCCACAATCCCAACTGGGTCCTTGAATAGCTCCCCCAGCAACCTGGAGCAGAGGGGTCCTGAAGCCCAGGATTATCTCAGGGAGAGTCCATTACCTCTCCAGGAGCAGGGGCCCACACAAAGCTCAGGCCAGCAGTCCAGGCGTGGGGATTATGTTCTCAGTAACCAAGTCTCAGAGTTCTAGGAAGCTAATTTTAAGGAAACCCAGAGGGAAGTCTCCGAGAAGCGCAAGAGCAGGCCCAGGGGCAGCGTGGCATCACATCACACTGCCACATGCAGCCCTGCATGAACAGATGACTGACGGCACCACAACAGCCACCCGGGACCCTCACGCTGTTAGCACCAGCGCTCAAAGCAAGATCAGAGTCAGGGTCAAGAGGAGGTGACAAGAAGTTACGGCAGACGCTTCAGTTCTAGACGGATTTCCATGGACAACTTTCAATCCTGAAGGGCCCCTCTGGGGAGCTCGTGGTCCTGAGGCTTTGCATCTGCCTCCATTCATCTTAAGGAAGCTGCATGCAGTCCAGGATCTGCAGGATACTGGGCTTCTCTGATGCACTAAGAGATGTCTTAAGGGAGTGGAGTGGGGCAGCTGCCTTGGTAGGGGTTGAGCAATGGAAGAAACCAGCAGAAGGCAATGCCACTTTTAACTGTGATCTTGAGCATGTCACTTCTCAGAGCCTCCGTTTACCCATATGTAAAATGGGACAAGCCCTGTCCCCTCCACCAGAACACGGCAGAGAGTTCAGCATCCAGCAAATGGGAGATCTTGAAACATATGCCCCACCTTGGCTCCACTTTTCCACCATCCTGATCAGAAAGTCAGAGACCAACAAACAACTGCAAGAACCCCTAGTAGGGCTCTTCTGGAGGGAAGGCAGAGGGAGTGCAGACCAGGCAAGAGCTCAGCCTCAGCAGAAGAGGCAAGTGTCATTAGCAGATAATTGACTGGGGGGAGCGCCACACACCCCAAGGTGAGGCACAGGGAGCTTCACATATCAATAAGGTCAATTATCAGAGGATATAGACGTCCTTGGTGCTGTTATTAACCTATATTGCTCTTATTAACCTCTCTGATGAAGAATCTTTCCAAAATAATTATATTAAAGCACAATTCTCTGCGAGTTTAAAATATGTGAATGTTCCATCTCAGTACTCCTGTGTCATGAGATAATGAACGCCCAATTGCCCGGCTACCACGATGAGGTTTAATCACACTCCCTCTCTTCCTTGCTCCACTGCAGTCTCAGGGCCAGTGCTGGAAGTGGCAGTGAGCTCAAGGAAAACCGGGGGCGGGGGATGGGGTGAGAGCTGAAGGGCAGGCCTGGAAAGGGAGGGACATATTTTGATGGGAAGATAAGGGGGCAGTCCTGTCTCTGTTTTGGAAGCAAGCAAACAGCCACCCACTTGGGCCACCCACTTGGTGTGTGTTCTGGGTCCTGGGAGGGAGTCCTCTAAATGACTGCCCCTGGGTTCTCCCTGCAGCCTGGATTGCTTTTTAAGAAGGACACAAATTCTACAATGAGAGCGCAGAGGTCAAGAGCAAGTTCTCCCGAAATGGAGAACTGACCAGCCACTCACACATATGACTTCTGAGAGGCCAGCAGGAGGAGACCCATCCAGCATGAGTGAATGGGTGTAAGGACAGGTCAAATATTTCCAGAGGCCAGAACTTGAGGGGAGGGTAAAGGGGTCCATGAAAGAGATGGACCAGAAGATGAAGAGAGGTGGGTAGACATATTTGGTTGAACATGCCCAACTGCATAACTGCCTCAGTGCTGGATGGAACAGACAGCCCCCTGGGAGTCAGGAGACCCCTGGCCTGCCACCCAGCTGCACTTTCAGATGTGTGGCTGCCGCCAGCTGTGAGTTCAGCCACAGTCACAGCTACAGCAGCCGTAGTCTCCACATCTGGGGAGTACAATTTTAGGGGCAGTTTCTTTTCTGATTGTTGAGGTGCCATTTTCCTTTCTCCTCTATGATGCCAGCTCACAGCAAAAGGTTAACTTATGCTCCTGAGACTTAAGAGCTTTCAGAAATCACCTGGTACATACATAGGTGCCCAAACCTGACTTGCAGGGGATTGTGGAAGTAAAAGTGCAAAACATGGGCCCTTCCTGGTGGTGCAAGGGGTTAAAAGTGCAGGACTGTGAAGCTATCTGCAGCCACTGCAGCACAAGTTTGATCCCCAGCAAGGGAGGTGACCCACATGGCGCAGCAGACCTCTCCTGGCTCGCCCGCTGCTCCCCTCAGCAGTGTATTTCAGTAGATCCACCTGTTCTACTCCCCACTCTGCCTCTGGTGAATCCTCTCACCCCCACACCTCTGGCCTATACCCCAGTTCTTGTATGCATAAATAAATCTCAAAAAAAGAAAAAAGAAAGTGCAATGCATTCTGACTCTCCTCTCCCAACTTTTTGTCAGCCAAAACAAACCTTTGCTTGTATTTCCTGCCAGGAGGTAACCTGAATTCATTTTCCTGGCAGCTTTGTATTTGGCCCTTGACTGTCCCATTCAGGGCCCTAGTTTGCTGCCACAAGGGGATGGGTGACTTCAGTTTGATCAGGAATCTGTATTTTGAAGCCCTGCTCTCCCCTACTCCCCACTGGCTCTTTATTAATGCAGAATATGTCACTATTGAAATCATTGAGCACACCAGAGTTTGATTACTTTGCTTTGATGAGTGCAAAACAGAGAACGTGAGATATTCCCTTAGTAGTTTGGGGTTCCTGGGCACCTCTTTGTTTTATCCAGTATTAATCCCTCTGGGTTCTTCTCCGGATGGACAAGCAAACTCACTAACACCAGATAGATTAGAAGGGTAAAGGCCAGTTACATACATGTAGAGACTGTATATGGCCGTAATTGCTGAATAGAACAAGGTAAAGGCTTACATCCCAAGCTAAGGGATGGGATGGAGCTTGGGGTATCAAAGAGAGAGATGGGGCTCATATGACTGGGAGAATGACTTCATATGACAAAATTTTGCCTCTAGATGTTTTCGCTGTCTTAAGATCAGTTTCCCTGATGAAAAGGTCATGTTAGCAGTTTCTCTTGAGGCCTGTAGGGTTTTAATTAACTTTAGTTCCACATGCCAAGGTGACATGTATTAGAAAAAGTCTGCTCTGGCAATCTTGGAAAAGCCTATCTGAACATTTTTGGGGATGTCAACATTATACAGGCAAGAAATATGGGGCAAATTCAAAGCCAAGATCATCTTGTCAGTCAATCTTATCTCAGGGTTGATGCCCAGAGAATGAATGTCCAGACCTTCCCTCATGAACCATGCTAAGGAAAGAATAGGAGACAGGTGAGGCCAGAAATTTCTTATAGTTGAAAGATGCAGATAGTGAACAGAAAACAGGTATCAGGAACAGCAGAGCAGAATGTGGCAAAGCCAAGTGTCTCCAGACAAAATGGAGAGGGGGTTTTCAGAGACCAGTGTCTGAGTGAGAACATTCTCTCCAAAGCAGAACTGCTGGACTTGGCTTCCCAGCTCCTCCATATTCTAGCCCTGGAGTCTCAGGCAAATTGTTACAGCTATCTGGACCCCATTTCCCCCACTGGTAATTGGTTCTTTTGTGAACACTAAATGGGCAAACACCTGCTAGGTGTAGGGGGGTCAGTGCCCACCATGCAGTGAGCACTGCATCTACATGGGAAGAAGAATGAGCCTAGGAACCATGCATGTTGGAGCATGTTGGGGGCACCGAACACACCCCAAGCTATCTCAGGTGCTGGGACAGCAACATGGATACAAACACGGCTCCTAGCACGTTTATTAAAGTCCCTGACACAATAGGGACAAAGTGATCAAATGGTGCCCGTTCTGGGGAGTGAGAGGATTAGAAAAGATGTTGGCTACAGAAATGATGCAATCAAACCCAGATGGCCTGTAGGCCCCTGCTGAGCAGCACAGCGCACCCAAACTTGGGTGTGCAGCCTCAGGGTCTTAAAAGCTGGTTAAAGCACAAGCACTGGGCTCTGCCCCGAGATTCTGTCAGTGGATCTGTAGTGGGACCCAGAAATCGCCAATTCTAACAATCACTCCACATGATGCCCAGATGCTACAGGGCCAGGCACTGAGCAGAAGGAGTGGTGAGCCTGGAGAACCAAGTGAGTGTTGTCATCCAGGAATGCGACTTGGATTCCCAGATCTTCTGGTGTGAGAAATTAACCTTAAATTTGGAGTTCTATGTGTTGTAGCTCAATGGAGCACCATGCTATCCAGAGCAAACCTGGCTGGCCTTGTGGGACTCGGCAGGACACTGAACCAGGCTGGAGCCCCGGGTGGACTGCTGGGGCAGCAGGGGCCCAGACAACCCCAGGATGACAATCAGCCGAGCAGCTTGTGTTTTTGTCTGGATTTAGAAACAACATTTCTTGAAAATAGTCTGTAAGCGGGGCAGGGAAAAAATAAAACCTTGAAAGCTGTAGATCACGTTTTAATAAAAAGAAATGGGTCTGGGGGGGAGCCAGAAATGGGGGGCAATGGGGAGCACAACAGATAGACAGATCTCGGGGAGAGGAAGGAGCTAGCATCTCTAACAAAACCCACCTGTCAGCTTGCAATGGGAACACCACCTCAGGGTTTTGAGAAAACCAAAATGCATTAAAATGAAAAAGAAAAAATAGGAAGTCTAGCTTTCTGAAGACTAGAAAGGACAAGAGTCTCAAACACCTCTGAAAATCCAGAAATGTGTTTTCGTTTGTACCAGTTTCTATGAATAGCATTTGCTAATAAAACTCTCTAGTTGTTTATCATATTAATTAAAAAGGAATACACATTTGATTTCCACTGGAATCTTGCCATTCAACCAATATCATCAAGCTCTTTTAATAATGATGATCTAATTTTCTCATGTTTTTATAAGAAAGATTACCCTTATGACAATCAAGATCTTTGTGGGCTTTTTTTACAAGTCATGAAAATTAATTTTTTTTTTCAAAATGAAAGTTCAGGAAGGAGAATTTGCTCACAATTTGCTAATCTAGTCATTCAGATATATAAATATCTTTATTTTGTGTGAGTGTTTTCATTTGCATTATTTAGAACAGTGATAACTAGAATCGGGTGATTTCTACTTACTATTCTGGTTAACCAATTTAACTGAGATCATTTCTATACCAGCCTAATTCAAAGTCAAACAACAGTTGAAAATGAGGGTGAGGATGTATTATAGCAGGTATTTTACATTTTGCTTGTCTTGGGTTCTTTGTTTTCAGTCTGATTTTAAGCTAGACACTTGGATTTTAGGAAGTTCCTTTCAGAAGATGACAGAGGGCAGGCACAAGGCTCCTGACCCCAAACAGGTAGCTATTTGTAAACCTGACCAAAGGTTAGAACTATCTGGCACCTTTACTTTCATGAGATTGCAAATGCCCTGCCCTCCAGTTATCAGAGAAAAGTCAAGGTGTAAAAAACCAAAAATGCAATACTCTCCAGTAGATAAATGGGGAGTTTGGTGAAACTCAGCCCATGCCCTGATGATGAAGACAGGTGGCTTGGGTGTGTATCTGTGCTGAGAAGTGGATGATTTATCGGCAGGCCCTCAGTCACTGACTCTCAAAGTGGCTTAAAAGCCATCTAGCTCACAAGCAGTCTATCTCTACTTATGTCTTATGCCATGACCACATTGTAATTCTGAGCCCCTTTCCACCTTTCCCATTAAATTGATACATGTGTAGCTGTATTTTAATTTCTGATTCACTTAATTACCCATGCTGTGTTCAAGAGCCAAGGCCACAATTACTGTTTCCATGGGAATAAGATCCCTGATGACTTTTCCATCCCCCTCCACATACATGTTAATGTCACCTTCATCAGTCCTCCTGGGAATCCCCATCTTCATGCCAAGCCCAGTGGCCCTCAGAAAGGGGCATTAAACCAAATTACAGCCACAGGTGCCTTCTGCCAAGGTGGTTTTCACATCCTTTCTTCCCCCATCCTTGGGTGTCAGTAGAATTGTTTACAACACTAACTCCTGAGCCTCAACCTCCTCCCTAAGTAAGGTCCCAGCAATGTTTCTGCCCTCCTCCTGAGTGAACTTAGAAGACAATGCTCAGGGGAAAGATGGCAGGTGTCACTGAGTGGCAGAAGCCATCGGACTCTAGGATCTAAGCAGGTCTTCCCTGTTGGGAACACCATCATTTAATGACAGTGCAGACCAGCGGTGGTGGTGAAGAGATGACACGCCCTGGGTCTCAATGGAGGAGAATTATGAGCAACAGAACAGTGGGACTGTCCAGCTCCCTCACTTTTACAGAGAAGGAATTGGAGTCTAACATGGTGCAAAGCATGCTCTTGTCCTAGTGATACCAGGTCCCGGCTAAGCTACCCAAGGAGATCCGGCATTGCCTTTCTCATTGATAATTAGTCAGCAAAATGAGGAAAGTGGTCATTGCTTCATCGGGCTGTTGTGCAGAGTAGACCAGATGGTCCTTGTGAAGGCCCTCCCTAGGTTCTGAGTCTGCAGGGGATGCTGGCAATGACAATGCCCTGTCCCCGCACTTAGCTTTTAAGAAGGGGCACCAAGAAGTAGAGACTATCTCTTGGAAATCAGATTCAGGGATTGAGTCATGGGTCACCAGTTCCTTGTGATACTTCCCCTTTTCAAGCATCCTTGCCAGAAAATGGCGGAAGCCAGGCTCAACTCCCTGCAGAGATGTAGGCACCAGCACAGGGTTGGCGCTTGATCAGCTCTGACTCTTTCCTCCCTCCAGTTCTCATCCTAGCTCTGTATGAATCTGTGTAACCTTGGGAGACTTATTTAACCTTTCTGGGTCTGAATTTCCCTACCCATAAAACCAGAGGCCTTGACAAAATCTTCTTTGTATTTCCTTCCAACTCTAACATTCTACGATTGTGTGACTTTGAGTCACCCAAGGGATATGGTAATGGGTTACATTACACAAAAGACTTGGATGTAATATTATGAGCTGTAACACAGGCTTCTAGCAAACTCGCTTGAGTTCCCTAGCAGAATTCCCTATTGTTCTGAGTGTAATGAATAATCCAACACAACACACTGTTCTATCTGAGCCCTGCCCTGGTCTACACTCGGGGCCAGCCACAGGCAACACTAAAGCTGGAGGAGGATGCTGTCACCATCTCCTCTCCACTCAGTGTGGCCCCTGCCACATAACTGTACTCACCTACCTGACATCACCCACCACGGCCAATACTGACAGCTCTCACTGCTTCCTCCTCCCACTCAACCATCAACACTCACCATCCTTTTGTTCCATTCCTTTGGGACTCAGTGTGCTTTCTGTCAATCTTGTGAAACAATTCATTTAAGCACATATTACTTGCTTTAAAAGATACAAAGGTGAACAAGACATAGTGCCACTCCATGGGAGACTTCAGCCTTAGAAGTAGGGGATCCTAACGTACAATTAGAAGTTAGAAAACAGCAAGATCAAAAATAAAAGTAAAATAGTATTTTTTAAGAAACACAAAAGACCATTGCTACCTGAAGCCAGACGGGATGGTTTTATGGAAAAGTGGCGTTTAGCTGTGCCTCTGGTATAAGCAGGGTTTGATAGGCAGTGATGAAGGATTAGAGCATTAGGGACAGAGATAGAGGTATAAACAAAAGCTGGTGTGTGAGAAAGTGTACAGTGAATTTTGGAAACCAAGGATAATCTGATTTGACTGTGATCGTGAAGAAGAGCACTGAATGAGCTTAGCAAGGCTTTTGAAATGCTACCATGATAGGCGTGTCTAAGGGGTTTTTCAACAGACAATGGAGAATTATTGATGGTCATAGGTCATGGGCAAGGGGTCCAGGGGGAGATCAAATTCCACAGCAAGCTTAATCCAGGAGCTATGTTTAGGAGGATTGGAAGAGATAAATGGGAAGGTGGTAGCAGGCTCAGAGATCTCTGTATGTGACCTGGTGAGAGATGCCGAGATTTGAGATGCCAGTAATAGTCAGAGGAATGGAGATAGAAGTGTAAGGAGAATCCACAGAATGAGGCTATGACATATGCAGCCAAGGAGCATTAAAAGGTGACAGAAGACCAAACCCTAAATAACCCCAGGAAGAGAAAGGGGAGGTTAAGTAGAACCTGGATCTGAGTGGGAAGACTGGGTTCTGTTTGCCAGACGCCGAGTGTCTGATGCCTTTGGGATGACCAGAGGAAGTGTCTGGGCCCGAATGCAAGAGGGGATGGGCTGAGCGCCCAGGCTGAAGAGTCAGCAGAACACGGCAAAGTGTTTCATGTCTCACACAGTGAAAGAGCCGCTGTGGCGTTGTATATATCTGTAAGAAAAGGAGTGTTGTGAGAAAAGGGGTGGGTGCCAAGTGCAGAGACTTGGGAAAAACTACATGAACGGGGTTGAAGCAAGAAACTGAGTCAGACGAGAAAGTCAGCATCGTGGAGGAGACAGAAGCAAAGGGATTCCAACAGAGGTCACAGCTGGTGTCTGCTCCCAGTTGCAACTTCAGGCCAATCAAGAAACTTGGCTTATCCTGCAGCACTTGGGCCCGTCTGTGGGGGGAGCAACCCAGGACAGTCAGTCCTCCCACCCTCTCTGGCCGCTCAACTCTGCTCTACCTTAAATGGAAGACCAGCCCCTTCCAGCATCCCTGATAGCTCCCCACAGAATAGCTTAGTGGGTGCAGAGAGATGAAGAGCTTGGCTTTCCATAGAAAACCTCCTAGAAGAGTAGAGCTTTGTCTGTTAAGATCTTCACAAGCCTGCAGGGAACAGCTGAGGGTCATAAACAGGCACAAGCAGGATGGAAGACATCAGAGGCAGAAGGAAACTGCCCTGTGCAATGGAGGGGAAAATCTGAGCAACTGCTGAGAGCAAGCTGGAACTAGAGCCTGAGGCCCTGAGATGGGCGTGGGAAGGAGGGAGAGGAGCCTACAGACTGGGGCAAGGCTGAACCTGGGCTAAGGGTGGAGCAAAGGACATTTTAAGAGTTGATATTACATGGCGGAAACTCAGGTGCATATCACCAAGTGAGAGCCAGGCTAAAGGGGCCACATACTGCATGGTCCCTTCCCCACATTCTGGAAGTGGCTAAACGATGGAGGCTCTAAAAAAGATCTGTGGTTGCCAGGGACTGGAGGGGCAAGGGATGAATAGGCAGAACATGGAGGCTTTTGAGGGCAGTGAGAATGTTCACTGCAATATTGTGATGGTAGAGGCGTGTCACTATGCATTTGTTCAAACCCATAGAAGGTACAACACAAGAGCAAACTGTAATGTAAACTATGGACCCTGGATGATAATAACATGTCAGTGTAGGTTCATCAGCTGCAATAAATGTATCACTCGCAGGATGTTCATGGCAGGGAGGTTAGGCAGGAGGGTGGGGGTTTGGGGGGGTACATGGGGACTGTCTTTCTACTCAATTTCTCATGAACCTAAAACTTCTGAAAAATAAGATCTACTTACAAGGGGGAAATGATGTGATGTTTCCTTTAAATACATGTTTATTGCTGCTGGGTGAAACTTTCTTCTTTCTCTTTATTTCCCAGTCTTATCCCACCAAAATTTTATTAAAGGTACAAAAGTCAACACCTCTATAGTGCATGCAGATTACTTTTTGTTATGTGAGAAACTAATGAAAGGCTAAATTTTAGATAGAGACCATCTTCAGAGGCCTGGAGTCTGGGAGACAGAGCAAACCAGGAGAGTCCAAGTCTTAGGAAAAGAAATCACAGGAAAGCTTTGAATTCTCCCAAAGGTGAGATGGGTCGAGGCACCCCTCCCCAGTCACTAGGACCCAAGGAGTCCCCACTGACAGCCCAGTTGTGTCTGGAGGGCTCCAGGTTGGCATAATTACAGCTGTGCAGTGATTCGGGAGAAGAGGTTGGGGCAGGGGTGAGAGGACCACATGAACTGGGAATGGACACCTGTGTTCTCTTATATGAGCCACATGGTGAACCCAGCTTTGACCTTGACCAAGTGCTTAGACTTCATGGTCCTTTCTGCTTTGTTATTTTTATTAATATATTTTTATTGTAGTAACACAGTTACATCATTGTTAAGTTTGGAACTACAGGATCTCCCCTTCAGACATAGCACGATAGTATACCCACCACTATGGTACTCATAGTCCCCCACCATAGTCCTCTGTGCTCTCTCCTCACCCTATTTTCACCCCCCCACCTCCTCTCTACATTAAAATATCATGCTTCTAATAACATTTCTTTGATATTTCCAAAAGGAAAACATTCTTTATCAGCAAGTGAAACAGGCAGCAGTCTTCCCAGCCACCAGTATTATGAAATCCCAGCACACAGAGCACCCCCTGCCAGAAAAAGCATCTCTACTTCAGGGGTCAGCAAGTAGCAAATAGCTAACCCACCTTCTCCAGGAGTCTGTCAGGTGGCTGACTGAGCTCCACCCTTCACCCTGGGCTGATCACAGCAAGCAATTACCTGCAGCACCCTGGCAACTGTCAGACAGGGCTGGTGGAGAAGGCCAGCCCAGTGTGCTGGGCCCAGAGCAGAGGCGGCCACATAAGCATTGTGCATGGTGAAATGATCTTTGCTGACTTCCATTAATCTCTCCAGGGCCCCCTGAGGTCAGAGATGTTTAAACAGCAGCACAGGTTGTACTTGCTCGCCAGGTTGGCTCTGCTCATATACTCCCCAGGGCTGCAAGCTTTCTCAGTCATGGCCAGACTGCCAGGTGAGCAATAGGTGAACTGCAAGGTGTGCAAATATTTGGCTTCATCTATGATTAAATAAATCATTTTCCCTTTCCCTGAGCACTAGGAAAATCCAGCAAAGCTTGTGAACTTGCCCAGGAGTGGAGATCTACACACATAAAACACCTTGCTTAAAGGACACACAAGACAGTAAAGATAGTTCAATTTTACGGATACACACACACACACACACAAATGACAACTGGAATCTCAGAACTTCAATTTTCCAGCAACACATCTTCTCAAAGCAGGTCAGTGCACAATGACAGGTGACACAATGCACAGAAATCAAAATCTTTATAGGATGAGTTAAAATAAGTTTCCCAAACTCTTTTGTCAAAGATTTGGGTCCATGTTGAGTATGTAAGGAAAGAAGCTCAAAGCTTTAGATTTTCCAAGAAGGCCTGAATCCTGGAATTGGTCACATAGATCAGCATTGCCTTATTCCTTCTCCAAAGGGAAACGCCGATCAATTTTCCTGGGACACCTTTGACAGCCAGAGGAAGTCCTGTTGTGCTTCCTACATGGTGTTCTAGTTTTGGTATCTGATTCCTTCCAGATGATTCTAGACAAGTTTGGTAACAAGGGGAACACGTTTAGTTAAATTGTTTTGTTGATTTCCTCATTAACAACTTTTTGAAGATCATTTCTCTAAGGAAATTCAGCTGTTGTCTATTTCGTGCAACGTTGATTAAATAATCTGTATTTTGAATACAGCCTCCTATTCCTGCTTCAGTAGTGCAGGGCAGAAGCTATGTGGGAATCCATGTGCTTTATGTGATTTTAAAAAACAAATGTTAGCCCTTCTCTCTTCCTTGAATTGATAATGTCAGTCGGCTTCCGCCTCCCTGACTCCCAAGAAGGCAATGCCGTGATTCACTCCAAGGCAAATGCCAACTGCCAATAGCTACTTGATCCAGCTATTGATGCGGGCAGTCTGTTGTTGGCACCAACTTAATGAAACCATGCACACAGCCAGGAGTCCCCATGCAAGTCACAGGCCTTGCCAATAGTCACTACAACAGGGACAAGTGGGACTCCCCTCTTGGGACTGTGGTGTTAGCACAGAGCTTGCCTGCCTCCATCAGCAATCACTAACATAGCTCAAATGCAGAGAGCCATATGGGACGTGTTGACTGCTTTGCTACCGAGAAAAGGTCATCAGGACACTGGGCACAGTCTTCCTTTACCCTACGCTTAGCCTCCAGTCTCAGAACCAAGTCTCTCCAAAGGAGGAAGACCCTCTCTCTGCAACCCACAAATGTTCACACAGGTTAGCACATGCTGAAATCGCCTCATCTTGTCTTTTAGTCAGGTTTCATGTTTGTGATAAATTCATCAGTCTTTAGATCTTTGTCTGACTAGATTCGTTCTCCACAAATCCTCTTCTCCTCTGACTTTCTCCAAATCCCTATTCTGGTTACCTCCAAACTTGTCTGCCTCTGAACCAAGCCTATCCCCATTCAACTTCCTTTTAAGTCACTATAAAGTGGTCATCCCCCAAACCACATAGCTGCTGCATGCTTTAAAAATGTCTAGCTACTCCAAAAAGAAGGGGCAGCTGTACACCTACAGCAAGAAATAACCTAGGACCTTGCATAGTCATCATGGCGGACAGAAAAGAGGCTATGGTGTATCAATTGCTTGTCAGCTATTTATTTCAAACCTTCTTCTATCTATAACTGGCAACAACTGGATGAGTTACGTTGTGGTATCTCCATGTTACTGCTGAGGCCTGAGTATCCGTGGTGATGAAGGAATAGAAAGGCCACGTGTGAAACTGAGTCTCTGATGACAGTGCTCACAGGAGAGGTGTTGGTCCCTTTCACTTTATTCCCTAGGATTGGTCTTCCTGTACCTGTCAAGACAGGTACCTGAGATGCCTCACATTGAGATCAGAAATACAAATTTAGCATCCCGCAAAATGTGGACGCATGAACATACATAGAAAACTCACTCTTCATCTTTTTAAGAGAGTCATAGTGTAAGGCAGAAATAGCACAGAGGGGTCCCATGTACCCTGCACCCAGTTTTCCCCCAACTGAATCCACAAGATTGGAAAGGAAATAATTGTGCAACTGGTCAGTTCTAAATATATACAAACTTCCATTGAGATCTGTTCTATGAAATGATTAAAAGTGCAGTTTAAAATTGCAAATATATGGCATTTCTTAAACTTGTATTTTTAATGATAGCTAATTTTAATTCTATGTACATAGAAAACATGGTCAAGATGTTCTTTTACATTTTTTCTGAAATTTTCTTATGGCCCAACAAATGATCCATTTTTGTAAATGTGTCATGGATGTTAGAAATAAATACGTATTTGATCATTATTGGGTAAAGAGTATTTCTGTTATATCTTGGAGATGTTCAGAAGATATTTAAGTAATCTATGGCCTTATAAATTTTTGTCTTCTTGATCTAATATTGACAAAGATGTAAAATCCTCCATAATGATTATGGGCTCATCTATTTCTCCTGGCAAAATTTAGTCATGTTTTGCTTTTATGTACTTTTGAGACTATTATTTAAAGTTTAAAATTGCTATATATTACTAAAGATTATTACTTTTAACATCATGTAGATTCCATCATTATGCCTAATGATGCCCTTTGCCTTAGAAATCATTTGTCCAATGTTAATATAACAGCTTACTCTTGGCTAGTACGTGTCTTATCTGTCTTTTTCATCCAAATACTCTCAACCTCTCTATGTCTCTCGGTTTTGAGTCTGTCATTTGTAACCTGCACTGAGATAGATTTTTCTTTTTTTTTAATTCAATCTCTCAATGTCTGTATTTTAATTTGTAAGTTGAGTCCACTTACATGTAGCATGTGAACTGATTTTATGGATTCATTTTTACCATTCTATTTTGTGTTTTCTTACCATTCTTTTTATGCTTTTTTTCTTTCCTGCATCCTTGAATTAATTTTCCTTTATATCTTTATTCCTCTCTGCTACTTTAAAGTTACATATTCAGTTTCTATCTAGCTAGTGGTCAACATGCTTACTTGGCTAAATAAGATCTAAAGTTAATCAGTATCTCTACACTTCTTAATAGTTAGATGACCTTGAACTATTTCCTTCCCCTCTTGGTGCTGCAAGGTTGTGGGTCAGGTATGAAGCACTGAATATGAGATAACCCTAATGTGTAAGAAAAAAAATAGATCTGAGAGAATAAATTCAATATACAGAGAAACCAAGATAGAAGAAATCTGACAGAATTTGAACTTCTATCCAGAACTTGAGCTGCCTCCTCACCTTTCCTTTGCTTTATGTAATCCTGGGAAGAGGGCTTCTTTCATCCTAGATCAAATCCTAGGCTTTGGTCTGATTGGGCAATTCCAGTCTGATGACTCTTCCTTGCCCAATCTTCTGCTCACAGCAATAGAATTTGGCTGTGTGCATAACTGAGGAAGACAAGAGTGGTATCATTTTCTCCTGAATGACATGGACCGCATGGGGCCCCATCAAGTGAAAACTGTCATGAAGAAAAGGAAAAATAGATATCTGGCAGCCCAAACTGCAGTCATCCACCTCAAGTGAAGTTTTTAATTGTAGGGTAGGTAGACTTCATTCTCATGCTAATTTATTCATTCATAAATACATCAATGATATTTAGTCATTCACACAAGTATTAAATACCTGCATGCCAAGTGTCAGGGGAGAATTAATAAATAAGGTGATCTAGCTCTTGAAGAATCCTAGGTTTTGTTGTTAGCAGACAATTAAAAACTAAATTGTAGCACCTGTATAATGAGATACTAGGGACATGCACAAGAAGCTAATGAAATGAGACACAGGTAGATCAGAGAAGAGCTTCCCAGAGAAGTAATGCTTAGGTCAAATCCTATAGGGTGAATAGAAGCTATAAGGTAGGGAGCGAACAAAGGGGGTTGCATTCCAGGGAGGAGGTAGGTAGCATGTGCCCTTTACCATCTATGTCACTTATGACTCAAGTGGCAACATGTGAAGTGAGAATAATAATAGTTCCAACTTCCTAAGGTACTGGAGAAAAATAAAAGGAGGTAACTCACAGAGAAGCCGAACCACCCCATTAGTATAAAGTAAATGTTCAATATATGCTAGCTTAGGGAGCTATAGAAAGTGAATTTTTCAGGGAAACCTGAGGAATGAACAATAGGACTGGGTCAAGAAAAGAGAGGTAAGTCCTAGAAGGAGGTATAAGACACAAAGGAAAAGCAAGTAATGATGTTCGGAAAGGAGAGAAAACAAAGGCCTATAGGAGGTCCAGTTGCTGAAGAGGGAATGGGGAGATTCAGATGGAAGAATAGGCTAAGGGTGCCCATGAGGGGCACTGAAGGGTAAGCCAGAAGAGGCTCTTGTTTTAAGCCCCATTGAAAATTATTTCTCTGTGTTTAAGCAGGAGAGGCTCATGATCAGGTTTTACCAGGCCAGAAATGGTGGCAGTGTGGACTAGGATGGCGTAGAAGAGATGGAGAGAAGAGGATGATTGCCAAGAAGATGTGCCAAGAACTCAATGAGTGATTGAGATGGGGAGAAAAAAAGAGGGCTTAATTATACCCAAAGGATGAAGAACTGAGACCCCAAAAGTCAACACTTCAGTACCAGGTAGTCTTGATGATTATTGCATGAACTTTGCATTCCTGTGGTTTCTACCCATAGTATCCAGAAGACATTGTGAATAAAATCTATATGCTTGGCTTCAAGATGACCCTTCTATACTTTGAAGATAACTTTCTTGTTCTTTCCTCCAAGATGATGACTCAGTAATTAATTCTCAAATATTAACCACACCACTCAATTTCCAGACCCTTCACAATGCTGGTTACCTGCTTCTAAATGAACTTTATCTCATTAACATCCCTGAGTAGGCACAGGCTAAAGCAGGCTGATCATCACCTCCCTGGGCTGATGCTGTGCTCCTATTGATGCGGCCAGTGTGGCATGGGCATTTCAGGAACTGACCTCCCTGTGGGCATATATTGAGCCTGAAGCTTTTGTTAAGTCAACTCACCCATCAAAGACAAACATGTTGACATCTTTTTAAATGACATCCAACCTCTCTGTGGAAGTGGGTAGTGAGATTATATACCAAAGGCATCTTAGAGATGTTCCTTGACAGTGTTGGGTTAGAAATCAATTTTAACCTCTCGCCTATTAGTTCAGGTGAAACAGCCCCCAGAATACAGCAGCTGCATTAGTGAAGCAAATGACATGCCACCACCAAGTCTCCAAGCCTTCCCAATCGCTTACTTCTCTTTATGACAGCCACAGATGGCATTAAAGAGTTTTAACGCAAGGTGCTAGGGCAACAGAATATCAGCTTCCCTAAAAGAGTCTCCTTTAAAACCACATCCACAGAAACTCTATAGAGATTTGCTTAACGGGGCTTACAGAGGTGTGAAAAGAACAGGATATTGTAATTATAAAATGTGGATTTGCTTCTTGATCCCGCTACAGAGGAAAATATCATGGCACACTTATCTCTCCTGGCCTCAAATCCTTTATCTGAGAAAAAAAAGAGAGAGATCATCATATCTGCTTCTTAGAACCTGTGTGGGAGAGCTCTGGGAATGAGGAAGCAGCTGATCCAATGATAACCACCCAGCAGAGGCAGCCAGAGTACTATCTAAGCCAAGATTTACCCAGTGACAGGGCTAATGTCCATGGCATCCCTTCCAAGTGAAGCTGGGTGCCTGTCCTGGTGCCCCAGGAGTGCCCATGTACAGAGTGCATGCTGAAAAACAAGATGGATTTATGGGAAGCCCAAAGTTCTAGGTATGGCAGGAAGAGCATGGGCTCTTTACCTTCTCAGCCTGTAACCTCTGCTGTATTGTCATCAGACATCATAGTGTTTTACTGCAAGTGGTACACTTCATAAGGTGGACTTCTAAAGCAACTTTATACTTTTTCTATATTCACAGAGGTGTTCTTTCCTATCACTGGATGAAATCTTAGGAAGCTGCAAAGTGTTTCTGGACTGGCCAATATTAGCTATAAGGACAATGTCATTTCAGCAAAATAGAACTCCAGATTTCATTCGCAAAAGGTTCTCCTTTCTCCCCTGTGACAGAAGCCTGCAGCGAGGGGTGTATGGAACACAGGGGTCCTTTGGGCTCCTGGCGCTTCTCCTCCCTCTTTCCAGTGATTGTTGCCCGCAGTGGTTATACAAATCAGTTTGCCCAGAAAAGTCCTAAATAGGATTATTGAGAGTTCCCCCTTCATTCAAACAGTGCCCCAGTTTCGACAATAACTGCCATGGTCACCACTTCCACCTCCAGCCTGGGGGAGGAAGGGATTGGTCTTGAGAGGCGGCCCCTTTTGTGATGTGCTATCAGTGCCCTGCGGGAAGGGAGTGTAGAGGGAGTTAACTATTGTCTGGGAAGCAAGTTAGTGGTTTTTCAGAGCTGCTCCAACTAAAGACCCCACCTCCCTCCTCAGAGTAAGATCAGTCCTGCTGGCAGCTTCTAAACTCTTCCCTATCCCCTCAACTTCCAACTACTGTCCCTTAGATTCTCACTGTTAGGAGCCCTACCCCTCCAGGTGGATCCCTTGAACCCAGTTCCAGATACATCCCAACTCTTGCTCCCTCTTGCACCTACAGTATAGAGTAAACTCAACTTTGCCCTAATTCTGGGGAAGGGAAAATGGGGGAGCCGAATGAAGCAGGGCACATTTGTTATCCTTTCTCTGGGTAGAAATCACAAACTCGTCCTCCTATTTCCCACTATTCAGAAATAAAATTCAAACTCTCCCAGACTGAATTCCCTCTTAGTTGGCTGTCATCAGGAGGAAATGCAAAACACCATGGAACTCCAAAGTATTTTTCTGAGGACTCCTCATGCTCCAGCTGCATATCTCCAGGGAGGACCTTTGGGCCAAACATCTGCACAGCTAACACCCTAACAGCAACAGCCAAGTGGCAAGCGCTGTGCCAGGGGAGAGCTGCTTTCTGTGACTTGTCCATGGTTCTGATTCTGCCCCAGGGAACCACAAGAAAAAGTCCATGTTAAAGGCAAAATCTAAATGTTATTGAAATAATTTCTTCTATATATTCCAGTGTTTCACACAACAGGCTTCAGAATCCATGATCATATTCTCTGTAAAGCTTGTTGTGGCTCATCTGAATCTAGGACACAGGTAGGGAATACTAGATAATCAATAATATTGATAATGGGATTGCAATGACTTACATGGGTCAAATATTTACTATCTTCCCGGTGCTGTACTGACATCTTGACATCCATTATCTCATTTAATGGTCCCAGCTACCCTATGATTTATGTTCTGGTATCAGCCCCATCTTGCACAGCACAAAATCCAGTGATTTCGCAATGTGGCCAAAGTCACACAGCTCAGAGTGACAGTCAGGATATGAACTGGGGTCTTCCAGATGTCAACACCTGTACTCTTAGAGAGTATGCAGTGCCATCTTTAAAGCTGTTTGGATTAACAGAAGGGTTGCCGCCCCAGATGGGTATGGTTTAGGCTAGACAGGGGAAGTGGTGGCACTGGGGAGGGGACTAGGTGGTGGTACGGGTGACAGTAACCACAGGGGCACTGACTGTGACCTGGAAAAGAGGTCACCAGAACTCAGAAGTCACATCAGTAGAGCTCACAACGCTACAAGGTTCATGTACAACAAATGAACTTTTCCCCATTGCAATTTACCCAGAGGTGCCAGGAATTAAACTGACTGAACTTAAAAGCCTAATTTGAAGCCACCAGCTACTTTTGTGCAAGCAAACCACCTTGAACCCTAGTTTCCTTGCTGGAGCAATGACTCCTCAGCATTGATTCAAGAAACAGTTAATAAAGTTTATTATTACATTTTAGGTTCATCCATTTCTATGAATGGGTTGTTCCTAGGTCTGCAACCTCCAGACTGCCCTAACTAGACTCTTTTCTGGAGACACAGACCCTATATCTATGTAGATAAACTCACATGCATTTGCTAAGAATGTGCCAAAGGGAATGGGTGCATGCACAATAGAACAATGAGGGAGCATCCAAGAAAACCAGCTATCCCTTGAATGTCTCCCCCTCTTCCCTCACAGCAGAAGTCACCTCTGTGATAGTCATACTTTCCCCCTCCCCCAAAGAACAAAATATTTTCAGCAGTCCTGTCCTGGTTATTAACTCTTGGTCACTTCTTAAGGTTTCTTGCTATCTGAATTTCTACACCTACCGTATCACTCTGACAGAGGCCTGCATGACTTCATATTACAGAGTAAGGCGGCGTGGTCCCTCTCCCACAGGCCCCCATCACCTCTGCATCCCCAGAAGAGCACTCATTCATCCTTGTTAAGTCCAGAGCCACTGCTCCCACTCAACTCTACCATCTGAGCACAAAACTGTCAACAAGGCAAACCGAGAATTCATGACATTCTGGGAGTTTCCAGACTGTGAAATGATCTGGTTCCTATCACATCCAGGATCCAGGCAGCCCAGAATAAAATTGGCGAGGTGGCCAGCGATTCTCTGGGACTCTGATTTTATTTCTCTGTGAGACAGCCAGAGATGAGGAAGTCCCACTGGGGGAGTGGCGAGGGTCCAGCAAGGATTGATGCAGAGCAATCCCAGGCTTCTAATCCAAGCAGCCACACATGTGCTGGCAGCCACACATGTGCTGGCCCTGGTATGACATATCTTTGACCTGCCAACCATCTAAACAAGTCAACAGCGACAAAAAGCCTTCTCAAGGCTATACCTGAAAGTATACTTGAGATTGATTTTTCCAGCCTAAACAGTAATCATCACTAATTGCTAATATTTTTTTAGGACCTGACATTTATCTTGACCAGCATTTTCACCACAAGACAAAATAGATTTACAAAGTCCTTACCTGAGAAAGCTTGAGTGCAATGGAGAGAAGGACCTGGACATCCACACCAGGAAAAGGGTCCTCCCAAGCAGAAGGGGATGTCGCACAGGGAGCCTGGTAGAAGAGAGGGGACATTTCTATCAGCAGCAACCCAACAGTTGGCCTGGAGAAGACCAGCCACTTCTTCACTTCCGCTTGTTTCTGCCATGATCGATGTTCACACCAACTAGTCACTTTTTCTCAGAACCACATTTGTAAGCTCCCCAAGAACAGTGAATTTTCACTTATTGTGTGTTTCATTCTGTCACACCCTTAAAATGCCTGTGAGGTCAAACACCGTGCTTTTTGCCCATGTACAATGAAAATTACAGCACTGAAACCTACCTGTGGAGACTTCACCCACAATCAGGTCATCCTCAAGGCACCACCAAACTACGCTAGTAGCTGCAGCAATGAAAACAAACACGCTTAAAATGAAAACAACGAGCTCCGGTGCATCTCTGATGCAGGCGTGGCGCAGTCTTTGGTGACAATGCAGTCACTGGTGACTTCTGCATCCAGCATGCAGGCAGTGCCATCTTTCCTCCTCAAGTTGGTCGGTGTGGTGCCAGCAAGGCACAGAGAAGTTTCTCTATGATCTGAGCAGACCGGTCAAGAAGGAGGCCTGGAGCCCTCAGTGGCTTTTTCAGGCTTTTATTACTCTTGACAGACTAGAGGGGATGTAGCGGCAGGAAGGTGGTGGCACAGGAGGCAGGTTCCGGGATGGTTCTGGGCAGACGGGTCAGGGAAAGAGAGTCTTGGAGCCCTTGGTGGCTTTTCATGCTTTATTTAGGAGAGGTGGCCAGGTACATGGCAGGCATGGGGGCCAGGGGGCCGGGAGGCTGGCAGGCCTCCCAGCCCCCAACGCATCTCACCCTCTCGGCTGCTTCTTCTCTCTCTGCTGCTGCTGTCGGGCTGTAAGTCCTCTCAGTTCTGTCTGTTGGTTCTCGCAGTCCTCACAGTTTTCACAGTTCTGGTGTCCTCATGACGCCGCCCATTTAGGCCCGTGTCCAACACAGGTGCGCCCACTTGCGCATGCGCACCCTGGAATGCTCGCAGCACCTCAGGTGTCCATCATCAGTGGTGGGAGGGTGGAAATACCTGATCAACCTTTACCCTACAGGGGACCAGGTACAAGCAGGCCTCCTCGCCCCCAGCTAATCTCACTCTTCAGGCTCTCTAGTCTCTCTAGTCTCCGCTACTCCTGCTGCTTCTTCCGTCTTTCTGTCGCTCTCTGGTCTCTCCTACTTATGCTCTCTTGGCGTCCTCCCGGCGCCGCCCTTATAGGCCGTGTGTCTCAGCCCAGGTGCGCTCACTTGCGCATGTCCACACCCTACTTGAGGTGCCACCATCAGGCATGCGTGCGGGACCGCAGGTGTCCATCATCGACTCCAGTGGCGGGAGGGCAGAAAATCCTGAAAACCTTTCATTTACCCTACAGCCAGGATGGGACGCTGGATGTGCAGGCAAGTTTTCTCTGAGTGTGAATGTTCTGCTGAGTATTGATTATGCTCAACACATAAGCCATTAAAATGCAGGAAAATAAACCATTGGAGAAAGTGAAAAATGACTGGGGGAACTCTGTTTTCCAAACTTGAAAACTATAGTTTTTGTGAGTAAGCCATGAAATACTTTCTGAGATTTGTTCAGGCTCACCTTCTATTTCAGGATCAGTTAGCGTGAACTAACGTTTAAGTCTCTGCTTAAGTAAATGAATTCACCCCATATGTTAACACCAGCCTAGCAGGGAGATGCCCTTTTCTTGGGAAATACATGTGTCCTGGAGCCCTCAGTGGCTTTTTCAGGCTTTTATTACTCTTTATATCAGAGGTGACCAGGTACGTGGCAGGCAGGAGGCCTGGGAGAGTACGAGGAGGCAGGCAGGCCTCCTAACCCCCGACACATCTTCACTCTCTGGGCTGCTTCTTCTGCTTTGTCTCTCTCCTCTCTTCTGCTGGCGTCCTCGTGATGCCGTCCTTACACGGCCCGTGTCTCAGCCCAGGTGCACCCACTTGCTCATGCCCACAACCTGAGGGGCTCGCCGTCAGGCATGCATGCAGGGCTGCAAGTGTTGACACCAGTGGCAAGAGGGAGGAAAAACCTGATAACATTCACGTACCCTACACTCACTATATGTTCCTTGAGTGAAAATAACACTGACCACTGCCTTAGTTTGGATTCCCTTCCCCCCCCAAAAGATTTTGAAACCTGAAGTTGGTGGCAAGTCCTTTACTTGGGAAGTCCTCCCAGGAAACAGCTGAGGAGCAGGTACATAAACAGGGCGGGGAGAGAAGAAGCCCATGAAGCGTGTCGTTAGGAGCAGGGTGCCCCTGAGGGGCATGACCTACTGAGCCTTGCAGAACATTCCTCAGGATGGGTCCATCCGTGACATCCATCTACGAAAACCGGGTGTATATCTGCCCAGACCCTTGTCTCTGCAGTGCAGGGCTCTCTGAGGGCTCAGCAATAGCATCTATGGCTGCCACACATCCAGCCAGGTGTGTCCCTAGAGAAAGCCCCCAGCAGCTGTGGACACCGGGAGTGGGAGAAGTCATCACCACTAACCCCACAGAAGTTGCTGGTGAGCCCAGCGAGAAGCTGGGGAACACAGGGCGGGGTGTCAGCATTGTTCACTCCTGTATGGGGTTGTTAGAATATTTCACCTGGGCGTGATCTTGGATACTGCATTTGCTTCCATAGATCTGCTGTGACAAGTGACCACAAACAACAGAAACTATTCTCTCACAGTTCTGGAGATAGAGTCAAAATGCAAGTGCTGGCAGAACCATGCTCTCTGGGAAGCTCAATAGGAAACACACTCCTCAAGTGCCCCACCTCCCAGGGGTCCCGACAGGTACTCCTTGACTTGTGGCTGCCTCCCTCTCCTCTCCCTCTGCCTTCACATAGCCCCTCTTCTCCCATCTGCCTAATCTGTCTCTTCCACCCTCTTACAAGGACATGTGATTAGAGTTAGCACCAGCTGGGTAATCCAGGGAACACTCAACTCTGAGCCTCAACTTAATTACATCTGCAAGGGCATCTTTTCCATATCACAGGACCCAGCTATTAGGATGTGAATATAGTTTTATTGAGGGGCTACCCCAAACCTTCTCTAGAGATCATCAATTCAAAAGCCCTATCTGAAGGATTAAATAGATACATGAGTCCAGAAAGTCAGTCACAGTCCAGATCACACATCTAGAGTCAGACAAGGACCCAGGCTCCATCTCCTGATGTGGTGACTTCACTTACCCAGCGCTCAAGGCACGAACCTAGGCCATTCATTACTTCTCACTTTGCTCCAGATCCTATGGCCAGTCTAGCCCTTTACTCACACACAGCGTCCTGACTCTTCTCACACACACACACACACACACACACACACACACCAGCCCCGCCAAGCAGCATCCCTCTCCTGGCTTGGTCTGCTCACCTCCCTGCCTTTCTACCCAGCTCCTCATAAGTCACTTCTCACACTCCACTCACTCAGAAAGTACGTGTTCAGGAGGAAATCAGTCTCCTGCTTCAATGTTTCAAACACTCAGTGATTTCTCCTCACACTTACAAGAGAATCCAGCCCTGCTCGTGGTGTCAGGGCCTGAATGACCCACACTCCAACACTTCCACTCTAGCAAACTTGCCTGCCTTCTGTCCCCCAAACACACGGACTCATCCCCTCTTTTCTAAATTTGCCTCTTATACCTTAGGCTCTTCTTCTTCCACTTCTCATCAAGTCCTGCCTCAAATGTCACCTTCTCAGAGAAGCTTTCTGGGATCAGTTAACCGGACCCTTCCCATACCTGTCAATCCTCCTATTTTATAGAATGTTTTATTTTCTTGTATGTCTGCATTTCCTTGGCACCATCTGTATGGATGAAGTTAGTTTATTTGTGTATTTATTACTTATGGTATGGGACCTTCCCCACCTATGGAAATAAAAGATGTAGTAGAGCAGGTGTTTTTCTCTTGCAGTCCCATGGCTTCCAGGATTTGGGGTGTTCTAGAGCAGAGGTAGAGTGATAGACTTTAGGATTAAACTGTGAGTTTGGATTCTAATTCCATCACATAATGCCTTGTTCATTTGGGAAAAGTTACTAAGCTTCTCTCTGTTTCACTTTTCCTACCTGTAAAGTAGGTACACGAGCAGTAATGTGCCTCATAGGGATGCTTGAGAACTGAATGGGTTAAAGTACATGAAAGGCAGGAGCGTAAGTGCTATATGCATCTGTGACTGCTATTACCCTAAGACTTCCCAGCACATTGAATACATTTTGATTGAATGAATAAATCAATGAATAATTCCTAATCTAGCACTCTTCTCAGTATAAATATTTATATCATAAAAGACAAAAAATCAGAATTAAATGTAAAGACATACAAAAGAAAACTACTTATCTTTTATTGACAGTTTAAGACTGTATGATTGAGGAAGGTGAAAGCAATGAAGGAGGTCTTCTTCTCTGGACCCAATTTCACCTACATGGATTCAGTTCTGATATCATGCTCAAGTCCTAAAAGAGTGGGTTGGGCTGAGTTAGATGTGTATACCTTAGATGTGGATTCTAGAAACTTGACAGCATTCCCCCAGACAAAACAGCATGTGGCCTATGGGATTGAGATCCAGGGGCAACAGTTAGCATGGCCTGTTTGCACAGTTAATGGACTCAGAAGGTGTGTAATTATGTGCTAAATGTCTGTCTTCCTCACTACGCATCAAGTGCTATAAGGGCAGGCACTGCGTTCCCTGAATTCACTTATGAATACCCAGGGCCTGGCAAATACCTGCTACAGAAAAACAACATCGAGGTCTATAGTAATAATAATAGCTAATATTGATCAAACACTGATCAATGGGCACTTAATAAATGTTCCTACTAGAAAGTGCCAATAAATATATATTAAATGAATAAGGAAATGAATGAACATCAAGAATGGCAGGACAGTTATGAGAGCACTGAGGCCCAGTTCACAGCCATGGGCCAGCCAGGAGCCTGGGTTCTATCCCGAAGGCAAAGGATGGGGGCACAGTGAGGGATTTTAACTGGGAACTGCCATGGATTGGTGTTCATATGGCACTCTGGCTCCCATGTGAAGAATGGATTAGGGCAGACTAAGAGGGAGGGCAAGGCACCAACTGAATACCTTACCAACTTAAGAATGAGTAACAGTAGAAAGGGACAAGTAACTGTCACAGCTTAGTTTTTAAATGGGAGATTGCAGTCATTGCATATGCTAGATCAGAATATGAACAGTTCCCAATAAATGAAAATAGCTGCTCGTTATTGAGAGCTTGCTCCATGCCATGCACTATTCTAGGTACCTTGCACAAACCAGTTAATTTAATCCTCAAAACAACCCTATCATATAGAGACAATTATTGTGTCCAGGTCACCTAATCAATACCCATGTTTTAACCGATGAGATATACTCCCATACTGGTCTCTAGTTATAACCTCTGCCTTTCAGAGTGAATATATGAATCTATAGTACTATAGGAACAAGGCTCAGGCAAGAAGAGAAACTGGACCTGAAGAGTGAAAAGAACTGTATTCAGTGGACACGACCAGCTTTCCAGCTTCATGGCCATAGAACCTGGTGAGGAGTGGAGGGCCGGCACTCAGAAGGACCCTCAATTTAGTCACTTGGTCTACTGTTCTGCTGTCACGCCGAGGTTCTTAGTAATTTTTAGAAAACGGGCCTCCCATTTTCATTTTGCACTGGTCCCTGCACATTATGCAGCCAGTCCTGCCAGCGGATATAAATTGCATATAGATCCATATGGAGAAAGGTTTCAGTTTTCACCTGGAGTGACTGAATTCCCACCTAACTTGAGGTTCCCCTCAGCAGAGATGTTGTAGAAATAATTTACTTTTCAAGTAGAAGGCTAGACTATACCATCTCCCTGGAACCATCCATGTTATTCAGAGTAATGATAGCATCTCCGATTACAGCAAATTGCCTCCAGTAACCAATTCTTTGTAGCCAAGGATTTTAACCGGGAGTGTGCATCAGAATCAGTCAGCTTAACATTTTTTCAAGATAAGTGTGCCCAGGCCCCACGCAAAACATGGAGTCCAAATATTTAAGGGTGTTCCTGGGATATGAATTTCTGGAAATGCTCCCTTGGTTATTTTTAAATATACCCCTGATTAAGGTCCACCCCTCAAACGGTCAAATCTGGCTTCTATCTAGCTATACACCACTCAAAAGGAACACTGTACTTTGTGAGATGTGAAAGCTCCTAATACTCATTACCTGTTGGAGTTGGTCAATTTCAATCTTTTGTTCTGCCATAAATTTACAGCTCTGCTTACCTCTAATATCCCAAACCCAAACCACTCAACAAAACATAAAATGACCCAGAAACCTAAAAGGAAGGCAGACTCAATTATGAGTGCTTTTGATCAATGTCTCAAAAAAAGTGGAGAAACTCTCTCTTATTATCCTATATATCTTCCCCTCTTTCAATTTCTTTCATTATAATAACATTCTCTTGTGGTGCATTGACAGAATATTATTGTGCAAAGAAACAAAATTCTATAGGGTTTCCAGACACATCCTAAAATTACAGCGAACAGAATAAAGCACCTGGAATTCAAGGCTGGCCAGCTGTTACCTAAAACCACTATCATCTCAGTAAACTCAGGTGTCTTTCCACTGCCCCACATCAGCAGCCGACATGTTATAAAGGTCTGTCCCCTTCAAGAAAAAACCAAACGCTTTAAAGCTAGGGGCCACCTGCTGTGAGTTGTCTGTGATTTGTAACTATCCTGTTCCAAACTACATGAATCATCTCTAGATTTAGACATCAGCTCCTAATACTCATTGCCTGTTCTGAATTGTAAATAATGTTTTCTAGTTGTCTTGTGGGAATCATTGCCAGGAACCTCTTAACTCAGTGCCTCAAAATCCCTGGGCGATGAGCTTGGAACTGTTGGCTCCACTTGGCAAACAAACTGAGTTCTGTCTGCATGCAGCAAAGCAATATATGGTTTAGTCACTTTTGTGCAAAAGTCAGAAGTCCCCAGGACCCTGTGGAACAGTGACTCTCAGCTTGGATGATGTTATGAACTGGCCACCTATGTCCCCCAGGAATGTATTTGTCACTGCTCTGACTCCCCATGTGACAGTATCAGGAGATGGCCCCTTTGAACACCTACTGGGGTTAAATGAAGCCAGGAAGGTGGGGACCCTGTAATGGAATGAATGCCCTTACAAAAAGAGACTTGGGAGCTGGCTGCTCTCTCCCTCCCCTGGTGTGGACACAGCGTGAAGTCAGCCAGTGAAAAGCCAGGAAGAAAATCCTCACCAGTGTCCAGTCTTGGATGTCTGGCTCCACAACTGTGAGACAGTGATATCTGTCATTGAGCTGTCCTATCAGTGGTTTGTGATATTTGCTATAGCAATCACAAGAGACTTATACAACCAAGCCCAAAGTTGTCTTCTCTTCATTATGACCATGGTTGCTTTACTGTGACTGTCTAACAAATAATCTCAAAGTTGGGAGCCTAAATATGGCACAAATAAAAAAAAGGAATAAGAACAATATTAATAATAACAATAACAGCAATAAAGACACAGAAACCAAAAATGAGGAGTCAAGGACAGACTGGGGACACCTGGTGGGGAGGGAAGGGGGAGGGTTGAGGGAAGATGGGAACACGAGGGACTGAGGTGATGGTGCCCTGGTGAGATGGTGATGGAGAATACATGGGGATTACAATTAATGGCAAGTATATGTAAATTTTAAAATATTTTAATAAAAAAAATTTATTAGTGTCCATTGTTTCTATGTAGGAAGTCTAGGCACAGTATGGTGAGGGCTGTGCTCAGGATTAAGAGGCCAAAATCAATATGTCAACTGGGCCATGTTCCTTTCTAAAGACTTGCAGGAGGAATCTACTCGGCTCATTCACGTTGTTGGTAGAATTCAGTTCTGGCAGTTGTAGGACTGACATTCTCCACCCCTTTCCAACTATATGATTGAGGAAGGTAAAAGCATCTGAGGGCCATTCTCAGCTCCTCAAAAGTCACCTGTACTCATGCCATCAGAGTAGCTGATTTGCATAAATTCCCTCTAGTTTCAGAAAGGACTCAGAATCTTTAAGGAGCTCACCTGATTAGGTCAGACCCTCCCTGACTTAATCAGCAAGCTCCCTCCTGATTCACTAAAAGTCAATTGATTACTGGTCTGAATTACAACTGCAAAATCCCTTTTGCTATAGAAAGTAACACAGTTAGGTCCCACTCACATGTAAGTAAAGGGAATTATACACCAGAGGGTAAGAATCTGGGAGAATAGTCTTAGAATTCTGCCTACTTCAAGTGCATTAATATGTATCAATTGACTCTTGACTATACTTTACTCCACTTGACCCTCACCACATGAGGTCTATTGACTTTCCTAAGTAAATGACAAAAAAAAAAAAAAAATCTGGAAAAAAAACACCTGAATTCAATGTGGGCCTGCATGCCTACCAACCCCCTCCTCAATCTGAGTCTCTCTCAACATTTTCTATCACTGTTCATATCATTATGCAAACACCCAGCTAGAAACCTAATGATGTTAAGAGCTAACTTTTAGTGACTACCAGGTAATGATCTGAAGCATGTCTTTCTACAAATCTGAGAGGTGAGTAAGAGCATGACTTAGATTTTACAGGTGAGCAAAACATGGCACAGAGAAGTTAAGTCATGCTGTTGCTTTAATTAGGGGGTAGAGCCAGATGCAAAGGCAGTTGTGTGGTTCCAGAGCCAGATTCTTAACTTCTAATCACAAAGAATAAGCACCACAGGATTGCTTATTTGTGGATCTGCTATTGCCCTCACTGACTGGGGCAATTTCTCGAATGTGCCTTTATCCTCTCCTTACAGAAACCACTAAGTTCACAGCATATTCTAACAAACTGTGGGAATTGCAGTCCTTAGTTGGGAGGAGGGAGATTTGACATAGTCAGCCATTTTTCCAAATACAGTGATTAGAGATTCCTTTCCCCCCTACCACCCACCCCCAGAGTTTCCAAACAGGAAAAGTACAGCGAGATCTGGTCATCTACTCTTAGCAAAACCCAGCCATGTGTCACCCCTATAATCCCTACTATGAGAGTAAAGAGGAGCACAGAAGAGAGAACAAGAACTTTGCCAGCAAAAAATGTGCCTCACCCACACATAGAAGGTGGAGATCACATCAGAGAACAACATGAGCAAGTGCTTTCTCCAGAAACCATGGGGTCATCGTCTTTCCTAGCACCCCTGATGTACTTACTACATATAGGATATATGTAGAAATGAATCTTGCCTGTGTGTGGACAACCCCAGTGCTGATTAGCTGCTGCTCTGATCACTTCCCATTGGCTTCTGTCTGGATTGAAAGTTCCTGAGGGTAAGTGCCGTGCTCTGCTCTTCTATTTAACTTCTTCAGTATCAGACTTCATCGGATCTCAGTAAAGATCTGGTGGTGGTGGGTTAATAGTTTTCCAAGGGCAACAGACCCCATTTTTTGCTCCATTTTCGACCCCTATAATAACATCTGTCTAGACAGAACCATCTATTTGTTCTGAAAGGGTCTAGAGCCTTGGAGCCTAAATCTCTCCTCCCTGCTATCTGGTTTTGGGCAGCTGCTATGATAGCATCTTAGTCTTGTGAGAAGCATTAAAGTCTAATGTGCTTTTGTTGCTGCATCTGTTAATTACCTAATTCTACCTCAGCAGATCTTCTGTGGGGGTGGGGAGTGACCCACAGGAGACAATAGGGGATCTTCTAGCAAGTGTTTTCAAGCTACACATGGACTTTACCCTGTTATTTCCAAGACAATGCAAGTTGAAGATTGCCACAGAGATGTTCACGATTTGTAAAATTTCTAAAGTGATTCAGTCATCTCAGCAAATCCCCTCCTCATCCTATATATGTACATGACCACATGCTGCCAAGTAGATTGTTCTAGAATCATGCTAGTGCTCATTATTAACAAGAGAGGTGACACTTCATTCCTGCAAAAGTCAAAATGGAAATTAAATTTGGGTATCTGAGTTGTATCAATCTACACAAAACAATCTGAAGGAAAAAGTTGAATTTTCTTGGTCTTAAATTACTTTTGGAAATGGGCTTAGTTGGTAGCCAGCATTCTGAATTCATTCAATTGCTATTTTTAAAATAGTCTCTTTGTCATTTTAGCTGAATTGAATTTTTTTTTTAAAGAAAGCTTATTTTTTCAGGAGCACTTAGATTTTCAGAGTTCAGTTAATATGCCACGTAACTTTCCCAATTCTGAGCCCCAGAGATTTAACATTTCTCTCTTTTTTTTTTTTATTATTAGTTATATTTGACATCATTTGTAGTCCCCAGGGAGTACCCACCACCATTTCACCCGTGCACCATCACCTCAGTCCC
>JAGFMF010011925.1:3473998-3515234 GCA_019455555.1 Galemys pyrenaicus
AGGGTTGAGGGAAGATGGGAACACGAGGGACTGAGGTGATGGTGCCCTGGTGAGATGGTGATGGAGAATACATGGGGATTACAATTAATGGCAAGTATACGTAAATTTTAAAATATTTTAATAAAAAAAATAAAATAAAATAAAAAAATAAAGAGCATTAGCCACCAAAAAAAAAAAAAAAAAAAAAGATTGCAAGAGTCCAGAGGCCTGAGAACCAGGAGTGCTGAGGGCAGGAGAAGATCAGTGTGTGAGCTCAAGCTCAGAAAGAGAGTAGAGTCTCCCTTCCTCCACCTTTTTGTTCCATGCATGCCCTCACCATACTGCATGAGGTCCACCCACAGCAGGGAGGGCCATCTGCTTTACTCAGCCCACTGATTCAAACACCAATCTTTTCCATAAACATCTTCACAGAAATACCCAGAAGTATTGGTGTTTGATATGTGGTCCTCATGTGACCCAGTCAAACTGGTATAGAAAATTACAATGTACCATTTTAATGCATATTAAGGTTTTGAAGGTATGAACCAGGTTAACTTTACTCAAGCCCTATGAGATAGGTACTGTTATCATCCCTACATAACAGAGTGAAAAGGAGGCACAAAGGAATTGATGACTTTCCCCCAGTCACACCTCTGGTAGTAGAATCAGGGAGGCAGATCAACAGGGAGGTCCAGGTAGGTTGGTGCCAAGGCCATGTTCTCATCCTTCACACTCAACTGCCTCTCTGTACAGAGTGTTTGGTCTGGAGAAGTAGTGGGGTGAACATGGTTGAAAAGATACATTGGGATTAAACTGTGGCATGCTCTGTGTCAAATACAGTTGGAACTTTTATACCTCAAGCATTCAACAGATCCTTGTTGAATACCCCCCCACAGTACTATAAACTGGGGGTCTTGGCATATACCGCAAAGATATTGTCCCCATTTCCATGGAGTTTACAGTCTTACCCAACTACCTACTAACCCAAAGAAGAGATGGAACAAGGTAAAAAAGCATTTTTCTCCAGATGTAGGTTCCACAAAACAGACCAGGAGGAAAGTGGGAGCTCTTTAGGGATCACCCTTAAAATGACCCTGCTTAAGGCGATAAAGTGTGTGGGTGTAACCTCCCACTTTGCAAAAATGACTATAAACCTGGGCAGATCACTGTGGTAGGGACTAGTTGAAGGTTGCAGTAACATTTTTTTTTATGGTTTAGTGAAACAGAAATCTATTTTTGACAGAGGTTCCTGGTTGGTCAATGGTTTTGCTCCATGCAGTATTCATGGACTCAAATCCCTTCTACACTGTGGCTCTGCCAGATCTTAAGTTCTTGTTATCATTCATATGCGGCTGGCAGAAAAGAAGAGACCATTCAAGAAGGCACATCTGCCATTAAGTGGTATAGGTTTCCTTTGTGCTCTTTCTGATGGCAACTTAAACTCATACACCAGACACCCAAGCTGGGTCACCTAGCCCTCTCTTAGAAGTCCCTTCCCAGCAAAAACTCTCAAACTGTACCTCCATGTTGTTTCAATGGAATCAAATCCAGGAACACCAATTCAAGGCAATCTTGAACATGAGTAAACACAGTGACTGGAGAGATACTGAAGAAACAGTTTATCACCTTACTGCTCAGTCATCTTCTTTATGTGACTGTCCCTCATATGTCCATTGATGAAGCCATCTTCTTTACAGGCTGCCTTCTCGAATACTTCCCCAATACCAATAGCAAATTTAGATCTAAATTTTGAAGTTATGGAAAAGCCATTTCCCTACCCAAAATGCTACTTTGCGATCCCTTCCCAGCCTTGCCTTGTCTAGAGCTCGTGAGTTCTAGCTGAGGCTTAGAGAGAAAAGTCTAGGGGTCAAGGAGGAGGGACAGTGAGGGAATATACAGACAGGCCTTATTTTTAATGTGACAAGACCCCAACACCACTGAAGCTGACTGATGGCCCCAGTAAAGCTTTTTTGGGGGAACTTTCATGGGGTCTGCAAACATGTTAAACAATTCCAGGGGCAAAGGGATTCTTCAAAATCACCTATTCTGATGCCTTTATCTGACACATGAGAAAACCAAGAGTTAGAGAGGTTAACCTGTCTTTCCTAAGATCACCTAGTATTTGAGTGGAAAGTTGCTGGCATGGGGAGAAGCGCTCTTTAAATATCAGTTTCCATCTTCCCTAGTCTACCCAGCCTTCTCCATGTCGTAGTTCCTGCTTATCCAGTCTGGCAGCTATGACCAATTCCGTGACACCAAACTGTCATTTTGCTACATTCTGCAGACTATGTCAACAGGATATAAAGATTTAGCTCAACTAACACATCACCTTCCTGTCAATTTCCCTGGCAAAGGGGCACATGGTGAATCTTGGCAGCACTAACTCTATCCCATTCTGAGATATTTGGGAGGGTTGAATTCAGACAAATAATCAGTTGGGTTGAATCTCCTTTTACTAACTCTCCAAACCATTAGGTTTGTGCACACGTAGTGTCTTTAAATTTGCAGCTTTTTTGGGTCATTGCCCAGAGGACACTCATTTTCCAGGTAAACCAAAAAATGGAGAACCACTTACTGAGCCCCCAATGAATTAACAAGTCACCCAGTGGAACCTCCGCCACAGTTTCATTACAACCACATCTGCAAAGCTTAGAGAGAGACTGGTGGGGAGGAAAACCCGCAGCTGTTTTTCAAGAAATTAATTTCTATCCCTGCAGTGATCAGTCCTGGTTAAGTGAGAGAATCAAATTATCTAAGTTACTTCTGCTGGGAAGGTCGGCTGCTCTGAATCCTGATGAAAAATAACACAATGGTGCTATTTAATTTAAAACCTCCGTCTGCTTCACTTATAATTCATAATGATTATGCCTCGTGTTTATGTAGTATCCAAGGATCGCAAAGAACTTTGATAGTATAAATGATTCATCCTGGGGACCCTACAGAGAGGCAATGCTGGCCTCTCTTTCTCCACAGGGAGAGTGAAAAGGGAGCACTGAGTCCAATAACCTGGATTCCCAACTGACTTTTCAGCACAAATCAACACTCCCACTCTAGTTATTTAGGACTTGGCATCAATCCTGGCCAGACTAATGTATTACACAAACGGACATCATGATATCAGGAGCATAAAAGAGATAAGGAGTTATGGCTTGCAAATGTAAATCAATAAAGACCATGGGCTTTCAGCCATTTCTTTCTGAGAAAAATGCTTCTAGTGCTTCCGGCAGCCTGGCCAGCATATGGTAGCCTTCTACAAGAAAGTTTTACATGTTGATCTAATAGTTTCATACAGTAGAGAGACAGAATGAACTGTGTAAAAATGACAATAAACACGTGCCCTACACTTTACAGTTTACAAACACTTCTGCATCTATTGCCTCATTTACATACCCCTCTCCTACAATACCTTATGTGCTTTGCACTTCTGGTTAAAACTGGAGCTACCATTCACACTCCTCCAGGCAAAATGCATTGCCCAACAGGCCTCCTGCCTCACTCCTACATCCAGAGCATAAGGGACTCTGCAGAGAGGGGTTGCTTCACTCAGTTCAGGTCATCAGGGTCCACACCATCTGCCATGCAGGCCCTTCAGTCAAAGACCAGCTCTTCACCCATTTCCTGAAGCAAGAGATGAAGTAACAATAGCAGCACTCATGCTTTGTGAAGTACCTACTAAGCAACAGGCGATTTGTCAGGGCTCCTTACTCCACACTGACCAAATGTAACTAAGGGAATCTGAGGTGCAAACTTGCCCAAGTTTAGAGGTCAGTGAAGTGCTAAGTCATTCAGAGTTTCCTCAGTCCTTCGCCTATATAGTTGCCCCAGGAAAACTAGGACAACATATTGGAGAGAAAAGTAACTAGCAGATATCAGTGTCACTAGTCATACTCCTGCTTGAGTGCTCCTGGAAGATCTTTTCTTCACTCCTGGAGCAGTGTCTTTGGTGAGGCATTGGGTGATAGACTTCTCAACTGCTGTATGGCTACATTAACAGGAGCATGATAACCAGAATAGGGGAAAGGCAGTTATTCCAAGGATCCCATTTCTATGAACACACTTAAAATAGCATACCCAAGCAAGGATAGTGGAACACATCCATGGGGAAGGAAGTAACATAGCCAAGTTTGAACTATTTGATGTAAGGGCAAAAACAAAAACAAGCTGTAAGAAGAAATTAGGCAGGCCTGGGCCTCCCTGGTGACACAGGAGTTAAAGTTTCAGTGCTGTTAAGCTATCGCCAGCCACTGCAGCAAAAGTTTGATCCCCAGGCAGGGAGGTAACCCGAGTGGCACAGCAGACCTCTCTTGTCTTTCCTGCTGCTCCCCTCAGCAGTGTATTTCAGTAGATCTACCTGTTCTGCTCCCCACTCTGTCTCTGGTAAATTCTCTTATGCTCCACACCTCTGGCCTACACCCTAGTTCTTGTATGCATAAATAAATAAAAATAAATCTTTAAAAAAAAAAAGAAATTAGGGAGGCCTATGATATATGTCTTCAACTCTTTGATAGGTTGCCCTAGAGAGAGAAAACAGCCAAAGAATAGAACAAAGTTGGAAGTTACAGGCAAACTGGTTCAAATTCCTGCAGGTGATATGACCCCTTGAACCAACTGCTATTATTAGGATAACATTAGCTCCTACCCCCTAGCATTGCCACAATGACTACATGAGATAATGTCATTGGCCTGGTGTCTGAAACACTGTACCCTTTTGGTCATTACTAGGCTGGATCTTAGCCTTCAAGAGGGAGAAAGGTACAAGGGTGGAAAATTAGATTCTTAAGACTAATTTTAGTCCCAATATTTTGAAAAGCAAAATAAAAGAAACAGCTTGCTTCACTGTGGGGTAATGCATTTGATTCCTTTTCTGCCTACTCATCTACTGGATTGAAGAAATAGCTAGTCTACTCAGTCTAGTCTGGAAGGATTATCTTTCCTGTTCAATTTCTCTATTGCAGGCCAGGCCATATTACTATTAAAAATTTCTGAGTCATCAGCCCTTTAAATAATTGCACATTCCCTGTTATAAAGAATCATGTGTTCTGAAAATCTCTCCATGTTAAGTTACAACTAAAAGCTTTCAGCTCTACCCTTTGACTTAAAGGGTGGGAGCAGACCATTCAGTGATGGACCCTCCAAATTGGAGGACCCCATGGCTAATTCAGTTTTCCAAGGCACACTGACCAGAATCCAGCCAGTTTTCTTGATTTTAATTTCTGTGTCACAGGACTGCTGTACCTTCATCCCACACACCCCTACATAAAAACAAAGCAACAGAAAAAAGCAGCCAACAATGCTCCATGCCTATTAAAACGGTTTCCATCGTCCACAACCATAGTGTGTTGTAGGACAGATACCGTGATGATTGTGTGTGCTGTCAGTGTTCCATGCCTCCTGTGTGTGGAAAGGACCCAGGCACCCCCTAGTATCATGGCCCAAGAAAGTGAGTGTGGCTCTGACCAGAGAAAGCCTTTCATTCCATAACAGGAGTGACTGAGGCAGGAGGAATTGGGACAAGTATTGAAGGAGAGATATGGCTAATGGTTGGACTGAGAAAAAGGCATACATGCCCACATACTTCCTCCTCTAGCCACAACAAACCTTTGACTTGTTCTCCAAACATATTGGCCCTTCTGCTTCTTCTGCATTGAATGTCTTGTCCTTACTCAACCTGTGTCTATTCAGAAAGCCATTGCTCTTCTAATTCATAGATTTTTTTTCTTTCATGTGACTGTTTTGGATCTCCAGACAAAAGCAATCACTTCCTCATCTATGATTCCATGACATTTTATCCATATTTTATCTGATGGCACTAAGAATATTGTCTTAAAGATAATTATCTATGTGACTACATCTTGCATCAAACCTGTCTCCTGATGCCAAAGGCACAGTTTAACCATCTCTGGATAGTAAATTTTAAGTGTTAACTCTTCATAGGATAACCTGGTCACCTATACTAGAACACAAGTTATATATGAGGCAGAAACTATGTCTAGTTATCTGCTTATGGCATTTATTTTATGAATGACTGGATGGATGGGTGGATGGATGGATGGGTGGATGGATGGATGGATGGATGGATGGATGGATGGATGGATGGATGGATGGATGGATGGATGGATGGATGGATGGATAGATGGGTGGGTGGATGGGTGGGTGGATGGGTGGGTGGATGGATGGATGGATGGATGGATGGATGGATGGATGGATGGATGGATGGATGGATGTGTGGGTGGGTGGATGGGTGGGTGTGTGAAGGAAGCAATGTAAGAATAGAAACAACAAACATGAAAGGAGAAACTCACCGCTGAAGCACAGGCTGACAGGAAGAATAACCAGAAAGTCTTATGAAGGAAGTATTGTCTGAGGCAATCTTTAAAGAAAAGTAGAATTTCAGTAGCTAGAGAAGGAGAGAAGAGTCTTTCAGGCAGGAGACACAGGTCAGGAAAAGTGTAATGGGAGGAACATGTAAAGCGCAAGGATTCCTAGTAACATTAGTTATGACATGTGAGAGGTCATGGGATAAACAGGGAAATACAGAGCTCAAGGGCTTGTCCTCAAAATCCTATTAAGGAAATTGGAACATATCACATACAAACCAATAGGAGATATTTAAGCACTTTATTTCTTTGTTTTGTTTTTGCAGAGGGACACGTGTCAAGCATTGTGTCTGGAGGACATTTCTCTTGATACACACATTAGAAGCAATATAATTACAGTTAATTCATTATCAGCTGCTTGTGCTACTGATTTTCTAAACCTGCTAATACACAGGGCAGGAGATGAAAAAAAAATCATAGAAACTCTGCATTTGAGGTTGTAACAGGGTGGTCCCCAGGAAAAGGGGAAGTTCCAGGTTTTTTGCCCCACACAAAGGAGTGTGGAACTGAGTGGGGAGGAAAAGAAGCCAGAGAGAAAGCTGGAGAAGGAAGGAAACAGAGTAGTGAGTAAGAAGGAAACCTGGAGGAGGCACGTGGAGCAGAGAGACGTGAAGAAACTGCGCTTGCTTCTTGGTCCTGGACTGGTTGGAACAGATGTGGGTGAGAGACCCGTGGGGAGGTTAACAATAACAGCTTTTATTTTGATTTTGATTTTGCTCTTTTCCTTCCAGATTTGTCTGACTCTTTCTGACACTTTTGTATAGGTCTTCATCGAAAAGTGCTTTGTACTTCTATAAGGCTTTTATGTCTTGCTTTGGGCCAATCCTGTTCGGCTGAACTTTTACCCATGATAGGATGGGTAACTTTGGATGCTCGATTTAGTAACTATATTATTTGTCTTTTCTGTGTTCACTAATTGTATTCCTTTCCATACTAAATATTAAATGTATTCCTTTCCATTAAAGGTCTTATACGTTTTGTCTTGATGCGACAGATGCAGAATCTAGTTAGAGTGGTCAGATTTGGGGATCCTGGGGTGCCCCTCCCTGCCCTGTAACAAGATGAGAAAATGAGATCTGGATCATATCTCTGGGGGAAGACAATGATTTAAAAATATGGGAAAAAGAGAATGGGCACGGTGGCAACCCAGGTTAACCTCATGAGAGTTTTACCTGGATGGCTACTTGCTGAGCATTTCTAAGCCATAACCAAGAAAACTCATGTGCAAGACTCAGTCTGGATTGGGGCATTGGATTGAACTGGATACAGAAAATCTAGAACCTTATAGATATCTTATACAAGCAGGTTTTGAAACCTCATTCTTTCTGGAATGTGTCAGCATTAGAAATCTTGCTCTTTGCTTTCCACACACAAACTCATAAGCGCCCATCTGTCCATTGTCATTTCAATGTCTCCTTTAGGGGACATCTGCTCCTTTTCTGTGGAGGAGTGCCCAGAGAAGGCACTTTCAAGAATGGAGATATTCAAGGTGCAGCCACATAACCCTGACACTTATTGAGCCTTCCCCCATACAACTTGACCTATGACCTTCTCTTCCTGGAGAACACATTTCTTATCAAGAGAAGAGGTGGAGGGTTGTTTGTTGTTGTGTTTAGATGACAGAAGTTACAGTGAAGCTGCCTGAGAGGCACAAGGGAGAGCTCCCTGCATGCTGGACACACTCCCCCTTTGGTCTTTGCCTCCTTCCTATCTCTCAACCTCCCCTTGCAGATGCTGAGCTCCACCCTCTCCATGCATCAGCCAAGAAAAGGGTTCAGACAAGACAGCGTTATCTGCTGCCTCTCACAGCCCAGGTCTTCAATGCCGCCATAACCACCATGGTGCCCACAAAAGAAAATGAGGAGGCAGCATTATTACAGCAATTCTAATTACAGTATGCTAATTGGGCCACCTTCAGGCTTGAGGATAATGCCATTTCCCTGAGATGAAATGACAGAAGCCCCTGCACTTGCCTTGCTCTACTTATTCTTCCATCGCTAGCAGAACATTCTGTACCAGGCAGCAGCCTGCAGAAGCCCCAGGCAGGGAGGAGCCTCCAGATAATCTGCTGCTAGATGATGCCTTCCATATTCCAGTGGATTAGGCAGAGTTCTTGAACTGAATCCTGTATTGGGTGTTTTAAGAGTCCCTGAATGTCTCTCACTCCCCTCGCACCACCCCCACATAAATTTCTTTATTTGTACATCTATGCATTGATCTGAAGGGGCATTCATAGCATTCCATGTTTCTCAAAGAAACCCATGCTTTAAAAAAAAAGCTAAAACCACTGGTCTAAAGGGGAAACTATCTAATTTATCAAGAGTTCCCTTTATTCCCTGCATACCCTTGGGAAAGGAAGTCTAATAGAAAAACAAAGTGAAAGGGAGGATGGAAATTGAGATTGAATGTAGAACAGTCAACAATCAAGGGACCAGGGTATTATAAACAAGATACTCAGACCCTCTTTGCCTGCCTAGAGCAAAAACGATTTGCAGCTGTATTTTTAAAAGTTAACTTGGTTCAACCCTTTGTCTCCTGTCATGCCTGCAATCTCCTGGTCCAAATTCTACCAACTAATTTTAAACATAAAACTTTAATTTCTTGCCTGGGCTATTACAGTGTTCTCTTAGTTTGTCTACACATTCTAAGCTTTTCATCAATTCATTTAACGAACAGAGAGGAGTGAAAGAACTGCAGTAAAAAGCCGCATACTTACCACCTGGATGCTACAAGAACCTCATACACACCTGCTCTCTCATTCCAGCCAGCCAGCCTCTACCTACCCAACACATGTATTTCCTTGTGCTCCTCTTGTTTTAGGTGGCTGTTTCTCTCCTGCTTCATTCCATTTTGTAGCCCACACAGAAAATACAAATCTGTCTATATCCCCCATCCTGCACCTCTTATGTGTCCTTAGATGTTCCAGAAGACGCATCATTGGACTCGTTAGGACACCTGATACAACGACAGTCAGTTGAATTCAACTGTGTGTACAATTTATAGAGGAAAGTGGATGTGGTGTGTATGGGTTATGCCAAATTAAATTTAAGTGTGTAATATTGGTTAAAATAAAAGTTAAATATGCAATGCGTAATAATATTACGTAAGCCATAGATAAAGTCTTTTCAATTAAACCTTCAACTGATTAAAAGTTAATGTTTTAGCTTTAATCAGAATTCCCATGTTGAATACAGACTAACTATGAAAATCCATCCGGGGTAGCTAGAATTCCAGATGCTTCACATTTGATGAGAAAAAAAAAAAAAACCTCTATCTTGCCATTGTTTTTAATATAAGTTGGGTTCAGCTCATTCAGTCTGCTAAAGCAGTTCTGCATTAGGACAGAACAAAACGTGTGACTTCAGTGTTGTTATCAAATTTAGTCCAGAATAGGCATCTGCCCTGGAGGTTTCATTATGAGGGTCAGGCATTCACATCTCGCAGACAATGCTTTGTCTGTCCTGTGCAGACATTCAGAATGTGATGTGATACAAGTTTCGATTGCAGATATATTAATAGATAAGAGTATTTTGGGATGTTGTTGGCATATCATTTTATTATTGTTATTGAGTGAACATAGGGGGAATATCTCTCCAGTAGATTGCTCTATGCACTGCTGCTAACCATGTTTTGCTCCCAAACGTCTGTGAGTATTAACTGCAAGTCTGGCCAGTCCTCAGAGACTCCTGGCTGTGCCCCATGTACACACAGAGAAAAAATATATCATGTGCAACAGCCATGGAGAAGACACACGGCAGATGAATTGGATTTGAATCACCTCAGTTCTACCCGTGGCTCTGTGAGGCACTCATCAGCTTTGACTCATTGTAGGAATCAGCTTCTGGGGCAACTATGACCATATAGTTCACACAGTTACTAGGTAAGAAGCATATTTCTGCCTCTAAGCCTAGAATAACCCTGGCCATTTGCCTCCCTACAAGCATCTACTCTATCTTATTGCTAGAACTCCAACTTTAAATGGGGTGGCATGTCAACTGCAAAGGATGAATTATGATTGATCTCCACTAGTAATGTCTTTCCTATTATTACTCATTACATAATTTCCAAGCATCCCTTTTATTGGGAGTGGTCTTGAGACCTTGTTTTGACCAGTGCAAGGTACGAGAACAGTGACAGGAGAGGCACTTGGGAAAGATTATCCTTTGTTGTAGCAGGAATCCCTTTGTTTTACCATCTGTGCTTTCATTCTGCCTTGAAGATAGTAACCGAGGACCTGTAGCTCAAAGTTGAAGTATCCATCCTTAAATAATAAAAAGACTTCCCTGAGAATGAAGCACAAACATGCCAACAGTTTAGAGCAAAAAGATGGAGAGAGTCAGAGTCTTTGGTGATTGTTGAACATTTTTACCAATCCTGGAATTATTCCCCTTCTTGCTTTGCAAGAAAATTAAATATATTAAGAGCTTGATCTACTGCTGGTCAGATTTTCTGTTACTTGCAGCTCACGGCACTTCTAAACGATGAGCATAATTGAGTTTAAAAACACAATAATGGAAATGCATGTCTCAACAGCATTTTCTAGTACTACTTAAATCTAGTTCTTCCCTTATGCCTTGGAGTTAGGTGGTACATGTGGAAGGGACATGCCACTGCAGAACCCAAGCATTTAGTTGTAGGCATGGGATATTTATTCCTGCAATGACAATCAAGGAGGCTACATAGTCCAGTATCAACCTAGATTCTCAAGAGACTATGGAGCAGAACACTGTCAATATGTGGAGCATATAGCATGAATTAAATACTTCAGACATCTATGAAGTCACTGAGATAAGGGGATTTTTGTTATCTTGGTATAGCCTAACTCTGCTGAGTAGTACATACATTTGTCAGCTTTTCTTCTAACAAGTCAGTCTGATGTGTTTTCCATAGGATGTTGCTATAACTTGATCAGACGGTGGCAGATACATTGATTCATTGAATAGACTACTCAACAATCATCATCCTTATCTTCTTTGCCAGCAGAATCAGGATTTTCTTTAGGGGAGCAATATTTCCAATCTTAAGGGGTGTCCAACTTCAGAGGCATTCAAATCCATTGTATGGCTATCTCATTCTCTTTTGATAGCTTCTCACTTGCTCAGGTTCTCTCATATGTCTTTTAGCTAATAGAACATACTGAAAAATATGCACATTAGTTTACTAAGGCTCTTATAACAAAGCACCACAGGCTGGATGACTGAAACAAAAGAAGTTGATTGTTGAATATAGAACTCAAAATTAAGGTGTCAGCAGGGTTGATTCCTTTTGAGGGTGAAGAGGGAAGGAACTGCTCCAGAACTTTTCCCTTAGTTTATAAATAGTGATCTTCTTCTGACTTCTCTTCAAATCATCTTCCTTCTCTGCATGTCTCCAAATTTCCACTTTTCATAAGGAAGTGAGTTTTATAGAATTAGGATATACCCTAATGACTTCATTATAATTTGCCTACTATAATGATCCTGTTTCCAATTTTTTTTGCAAAAACATAATTCAACTCAAACAGTTTGTTAGCTTGTTTTACTGCATCATCATCTTCCTTTAAAGTCATGAAATATTACATAGATTCTTGCATGGAGGAAGGAGGAATGACAGAGATGCTTAGTAAGAAAAAGACTCCTTCCAGAACTTGGAACCTGCAAACTTCCTGCTAGCAAACAATAATTGTTCTTACAGTTTAAACTACTATAAGATTACACTTCTATTAATTGCATCTGTAGTTAAGTGCATCTATAGCTAAGGATAGAAGTTCTAAGATAAACTATCAATTCTGCTTTTGGTTCTATAGACAGTAATAAGTTATTAAGTAGCACAAGATACAGTTTCAACATTTGGTGAATAAAACTGATACCACTGACTCTTAATGGTCTTACAATGTAGATAGAGAATCAAATGAAAAATGTTCCATCTTCTTGTAAAATGGAAAAACCAAGAAAGAGTTATTCATGTATTTGCTAATTAAATATTTAAGTATCAGGCATCTAGCAACACTCTGCTAGGTCTAGATATTATATTAAAAAATAGATGTGGTCCCTCCATCTTATACCTTTTAATTCGGCCTACATGTTAATCAAATGCACACATAGATAACTGCCAAACTGGAAAGTGTAAACTTAAATTTGATTTAATTTTTTAAACATGAAAGGAACTCATGAAGTGCACTTGGTATGGTCTGTTGAATTCCATGAATATGGCTGTAAAACCTTGGTCTACAGGGCTTCTTCTTTTAAAAAGAAATTACCTCATAATAACAGTATTCTCATTATAAGCATGAGTAATTTATTCTCAAAGTAAGACATATTTGAGAGTTAGAGGAATCACTGTTGAAACTTATTTGTAGAAAAAGGCTGTGAAGCAAAGATTCACCCTCAAACCAGGATATGTGAGTACCCTGTTTATGGTGATAAGTCCAGTTTAAAAGTTTCAGTATTAATAACATGAAGATAATGAGTCATACAAGTCAAATGTTTAACTCCACAGAATAAGGTAAACTGGCAAATGATTACTTTTGATGTGATGAGCTTTAGAATTACACATTGAAAATGAATTCATTTTTAATTTTCCCATAGCTTAAATATTTAGACAAAAATTTACCTTTCTGGTCTCCTAAAAAGTTTTTTGCAAGCAAAAGCTGTAACTGACCTTGCCATGGTTTGATGTGCAATAATGGGAGTACCGTGAGACAGATTGATTTGTACCGTGCTAGTCTGGGAGGAGGACTCCAACCCTGCTGTGGCTTGTAAAAGAAATTTAAAAGCTGCTCCAGTATATTAAATGAGGCTAAGAACTCTGATCAATAACTTTTCTTCATAAAAAACAAAAAGAATGGAAATGATCAGTGACTGATTCTAAAAACTTAATGCCCAGAACCAGCAGACAGAAATACTTTGAAATCAATATTTTGAATGTTGCCAGTGAATTGGTCAAAATTGTGAGAGGAATTTTTAAAAATGTGTTTCATTACATTCTCTACTAGTTTCTAAGACTGAGACCCGTCAGGGATGTCTGAGAAGAAGATGGTGTACAAAGAGACATCCATTAACAGCTCTTTTTTGTAAATGAGTTTGGGATATAGGAATAAAATGGCAATGTTATTAAAGATAATCTTTAAAAATAACATTGAGTTTAAATGTCTTTTATTTACCTGAACAGTCAATTTATCCAAACACATCAGCATCTATAGTTGGGACTCAGACTCTGCAAATGTTACCCCACTTCCCACACCTAGAATCTCTTTTCCCATCTCTTCTCCCAACCAAGTAGCTACAAGTGCACAACACTCTCTCTCAGGATTGCTTCCCACATATGTATAATCTATTGATAGACAAGTTATGTCATTTCTCTCAACCTCAACTCTACAGGTATTGTGGAAGGGATAACAGCTGTCTAGTTTAAATAAGCATGGGACAGATTGATTAAACCCCATCCTGGCACTTGGTAATCGTCAATAAAGACAACAAATTTACCCTTTGCACCCTGCCTCTTTGCTCTCAAAAATGCAATTGGCATGTGGGAGGGGTAAAAATCAGACTCCATGATTTTTTTAATAAAACTTTTATTGACACTTAGAGTACTTTCACAGGTCCTCTCTTTAAATGATGTTGAACATTTAGAAAGAAATGATCCACGTAACCATTAAGAAATTAGCATCCTTAGTGCCCCAGAAACCGCCCACTCTGGCTGCTTCTTGAAGGGTAACAGATAAAGCAAATTTTATCACCATGGAGTCAGTTATACCCATTCTGCACCCCAAACTGCATCAGCTCTTTGTATCTGACTTCTTTCGTTGAATGTTTGGTATGTGAGATTAACCAATCTTATTGATGTGGCAATAGTTTGTCTTCATGGGTGGGGATATTTTATTATGTCACACTCGAATTATTCATTCTTTTGATGAAGATGAAGGCTGTTTCCAAATTTCGTTATTTTATTAAATGGTATTATTATTTTTTTCTTTTGGGGCACAGAGTACACATTTCTGTTGAGTATGTACTTAGAAATAGGATTTCTAGTTCCTGAGGTTACTATATGTTTAACTTTAATAGTTTTTGCCAGAATTTTCGAAATGAGTTAACAATATACACTTTTACTATTGTATCTCTAAAGGAAAGTTCCAGTTCTTCCACTTTCCATATTATCAATTTTTAGGGTGGTTGTTCTGCTGTTTTTTTGTTGTTGTTGTTGGTTTTTTTTAGTGTGTGTTTCAGCCATTGTGCTTGGTGTGTGGTGGCATCTTACTTTAGTTTCAATTTGCATTTTTCTGATGACTAAGTAACTCAATCATTTTTGATATATTTAGCAGCCTTTTGTGTGTACTTTATTATAAAGTGCTTATTAAAGTCTTCTGTCCATTTTTATGGGGTTTTAAATTTTTCAGTGATTTGTAGTTCTTTATTCTACATGCAAGTTCTTCATCACTTATGGGCAGATAAATTCTTCTCCCCTTCTGTGGCTTGCCTTTTCATTCACACAGTGATGTCTTTTGGGGTCAAGTCTGTGATTTTAATAACTCATTCCCATTATTGACATTTGGCTTAAATTTTTTTTCCTGTGGCCTCCCTGGTGGCACAGGGGTTGAATCTCGGTACTTTCAAGCTATTGACAGACACTGTGGTATGAGTTTGATCCCCAGTCAGGCAGCTAACTAACCCACATGGTGCAGCAGACCTCTCCTATCTCACCCGCTGCCCCCCTCAGCAGTGTATTCCAGTAGGTCCACCTGTTCTACTCCCGACTCTGTCTCTGGTAAGTCCTCTCACACCCACACCTCTGGCCTACACCCCAGTTTCTTGTATGCATAAATTTTTAAAAATAAAATAAAAATTTCCTACTCCTAACATAAAGACATTTTCATGTTTTCCTCTAAAAGTTTTATTATTTATCCTTACCAATGAAGGGAAATCCTGCTTGGAAGATGGTCAAGATGACTTTTATTTTTCTATATGGGGAAACAATTGACCTGACCTGGAATAACACAACAATCTTTTCTCCATATTTCTGTTGTCTCCTTTTTCATATATTTATGACTATTTCTGTCTGCTACTTTGTCTGGTCCCTCTTTTCCTGTGTTCCTATGGTTTGACCTTAGGCTGAAACAGCACTGTGCTCATTTTAGTAGCTTTATAGTAGGCACCTGAACATGTAAGTGATTTCATTGCTAGCATTGGTAATTTGTGTTCTTGTTCTTTGACTCTCAAGCAATAGGAGAGTAAGTCAGCAGGAGTTCACCAGTTTTACCCATATTTTACATCATCCACTTAAAATGCTCAGTTCATCTATTATACACTTTCTAATCAACTTACACTGTTGCCTTTATTACTTCCTTCCTTCAACTTTTGTGGCTTTAATTTGCTGATTTTCACTAAGGTTTTTAGATGCATACTTAGATAATTGATTTTTCAGTCTTTCTGCTTTTCTAATATATATGCATGTAAAGCTGTAATTTCTCTCCAAACATCAGTCATTTTGTGATATTTCATATTCGATATTATTTAGTTCAAAATGTTATTTCAATCAAGTCAAAAAACAGAATGGAAATACTCTCTATGTAGTTATATGAAGCAATTTTCAGGATATATTTTAGTTAAAGTCAAGTTTAAAAACCAAATGCAAATGAGTGTTTATTGCAAATTTTGGGATGAAAAGGAAGAATAAAAACATACCTATAGAGCATTTTTCACTTTAGCAAAAGAAACAATTCAGGAAGAATAAATAAAACACTAACAAAATTGTTTATGTACAGAAGATTGATTGGTATGCAATGAAAATAACAAGGAAGGGTCACTTTTTTTAAGTATACCTCGTTCTTGTTTCTGGAAGCATATTAGTATATTAAATATCTTATGTTTTCATATATTTAAAATGAAATTAAGTCAACAGTGTTGAAAATAAAAATCCTTGAACTGAATGCCAACATAAGCAAATGAACCAGCTATTTATTCAATGGATATCATAACCTTATATAGGGGAGAAAAAGATTAATCCAATCACTTCTGAAAACAGTATTGAACTTTACATCTTCTGTCTAATAGAAACAAGAACTACAAAGAAATCTTGGGCTCTGCTTAGCACATGTGTGGTTGATAAGGATTATGGGACTGTAAGCTGATATTTTCCATTTCAGCAGCTTAGATGTAGCAATTCTAAAATGATTTTGTGTGCATTTCATGGTTGAACCTGTGAATATTATTGATGTTGTGTGTCAGTGAAAGAGAATGGAAATACAAATATGGGATGGGGAAAGGCAAAGGGAATCCTTGGGTGGGTTAGAATTCAAAATATCAGTATTAACTTATTAAAGGACCCAGGAGCAATGACACCTGAGAAATTCTGAGCTCACACAGCACTCGCATCTTGGTTTCTAAATATCTTTCCTGAGAGGAGGCAGGCCTTTTTGAAGAAATGGCTGTGGCAACAGAGGAAGAACAAATATACCTGGCACATTTGCGATTGTGTGTGTGTGTGTGTACCAGAAAATAATTATGTGCCTTCTTCCCCAATGATATAGCATAAAATGATATGTATAGAAGGATACAAGAGCCAACATATGAAAATAAATCATGAGAATAATAGATTACTACACATTAATTCAAAAGAATTAATAAATCTATGCCGAGACTAAAAATATAAATAGAAGAATAACTGAATGGATAAAGAGAGAGACAATGAAAATTTTTCTTAAAAATAAAATGATAACTAATTGAGTCCTCCCTGGTGGTGCAAGGGGTTAAACACCGCACTTTGAAGCATCCCCAGCCACTGCAGCACAAGTTCGATCCCCGGCCAGGGATGTGACCCACATGGCGCAGCAGACCTCTACTGCCTCGCTTGCTGCTCCCCGATTCAGCAGTGTACTTCAGTCAATCTGCCTGTTTTGTTCACCACTCTTCTCTGGTGGATTCGCTCACCACCCCTCTAGCCTGTACCCCAGTTCTTGTATGCATAAATAAATAAATCTTTTTTTAAAAAATGATAACTAATGAATATATAAAGAATGAAAGTTAGGAAGTAGTTTTATAATCCTCAAAATAATAACAATCCAGGCAAAAATCATCAATGGATTCTGAACTTGCTCGGTAAGAAAGGAAGGAACAATGAGTTTCTAGTCTCAAATGAACTCTCAGCAGATTACTTATTAATCACAAAATGAAAAAGGTACTTTGACAGTGGGAAAATCTGGTTGACTTCACCTTAACTAGGTAATAAAAGTTACATCGTTGGTAATTGGACAAACTGACATCATTACCGCCTGATGAGGATAACTTAGAAACGGCATTGCTAATTTTCCAAACACAGAATGTATTTAGTTATATTCTTGTTTCTGATTCTTTGCCACTTACAAAGGGACAAATGTCTCAAGGAGAAAAGCAGCAGGAAGTGGGGAGCTGCCTTGCTGTGTTTCCTTCCCCTTTGGGTCATGCCTTCTTTGGTTCTCTCCCACGCCTTCCAACAGCTTTTTGGGCTCTTTGACTGTTTGTTTTTGGTATTTTAACCATCTGTTATAGTTATTCTTGGCAGGAAGGGGGCTCTGAGGAAAACTACTCCATCACAGCCAAACATGAACATTGGGCTGGACTACCTCTCAGCAGTAGATGCTCCACTGAGATGAGCTAGCAGAAATCACACCCAAGGGAAAATGAATGTGTCACCCAGAGCATAACCCTGAGGTCTCCTTGAAGTGAAAAGATTCTGCATAGTTCTCTCTAAATCCCCAAGGACTGGCATCTTGTGGACTCTCAGTAAATGTTTGCTGAATTTATGAATAAAGGAAATAATGACAGGCTGACAGGCCACAGCCAGGGGGACAGGCATGACCTTGATCTAATTGGGAAAACACCAGCGGCCAAGTGCAAGCTGAACATTTGGGCGAGAAATACCTGCCATCAGGAATGAGAGGTTTCATGATAGATGCGACCTGGGACGGGAACACGACCTACTCAGCCTGGTTCAGTGTCTGAGTTCTTCCACTGCACCTCACCAGAATCAAACAATCTCCTTCCCACAAAGCCTTGCTGCTATGAGTCAATCATCCAGTGTTGGAGGAAAGGAGCCAAGTGTTTTTCTTTTACACTGCAGCAAAAAAGTAAAACACTAGAATAATCTGAGTATCTTGCAACAGAGAACTGGACTGGTAATTAAGATACAGCCATGTGATAAATTACTACTCACTTAACTTTAAATGGTAATGAGGAATATCATTTAATGATATGTAAAAAAAATCCATGAAATACTGTTAAATGAATTAAGCCAGCTACAGATAAATAGAGGATGACTGCAATTTTGTTTTTTTAAAGCTATCCATACTTAATAAGTGTTCTGGGTAGATATCAAAATATGAATATGATTATGTTTAGATCATGAGATTATACTAATAAGTTTTCTTCTTTGAGTTGTCTACAGTTTACTAATGTATAAAAATATTTCTCCTCATGCATATTATGCTAAATTCAGAGTATTGTTTGATTTGGAAACCAGAGCCCAAGACTTAGCACACCAACCCGTGTTTTCACATCAGATTACGTGCAACTAGAATAAGATTTTAAAGTTAACTAGGCGATTCTTGAATGTTAATTGATTTGCAATTGAGTAATAAAACTCCATTGATTACTAGAAGTCTTCTTATAAAAGACAAAATAGAAAGATTGTCTTTGACGTATCTTTTTAGCCATTTATAAATACACAGACTTCCATTGTGTACAAATAATAAATTAAAAAGTTATAAAAAAAAGTTCTTTCTTAAATAGTGCTGTTCTGTGCTTGTTCCACTGAGAGGAAGGAAAACACCCATCTTGGCTGCTCTTAACGATGAATTATTCTGCCTGTTGTTTCAGGCTAGAGTGAGAAAGGTAGAGTGGTCTAGAGATGAGGGTTTATGGGGAATCCTGGCAGCCTGGCTGATGATGGATGATGCCACCCACGGCTGGCGACACTTCAGGGTAACAAACAGGTAGTGCAAGCTATGAGCAGTGACACCTCAGCCCAGCTCAGCAGCCTGCCCTGCTGAGCCCAGTCTGAGGGAAGGGAAAGAGCTATCTCCTGCCAGAGCACAGGAAGAGATGTTCCCTCTGCTGGGACTCAGGCTGCTAATTACCTGCAGATACCATTAGCGATTACCTGATGCATAGGAGTGTCAGAAACAGGGCACAGCTTGTGGACAGCTGCAGCTTGCTCCCTGTCACAATCGCTTAATGGGCTGCCCTGTGGAAATGGCTTTCCAGCGCCTCTGCAGACAAGGTGTGTTATTATGATAACCACAGGGGCACGTGGCCTTGCATCAATTATTTCACTCTGCACAGCTCTCTGTGGAAGGGACCTGCTCTATAGCAACCAAGGAACAGCCACTCTGAGAGCTCATGAGCCAGTTTCTACAGAAAGCCTGCCGTGCCCCAGCTCTCACTGACTCCCACCTTCTCCAGCCAGAGTCCCACCAAAGATTTTCCCTCACCGGTTGCCACCATCCCTTGAGCAAGTCAGCCTATAGAGTCATGTGGGCTGTGTGACTTAGGGAACCCAGCTAACTTCTCTGAGCTTCACCTTTGCCAACCAGAAGGTATTACTGGTGATAGCTTACATTAACATGTACTCATTTGCTTAATCCTCACCCAACACCAGAGGTAGTTGGCATCTAATTTGTTCCACAATTTAGTGATAAGGAAACTAAAGCACAGACAGTTATAGAATTTCCCTGACTCTTACTTGTTCATCGACAGACTGAAAATTGGTTGATTTAACGCCAAAGTCCACTCTCCTAACATTATACTAAACTGTCTTTCTTGTGTAAAAATAACTTACCTTATACCATTGCTGTGAGGATTATATAGATAATACTTGAGGAACTATCTGCCAGGACTTTTGCAGAAAATAATTGCTCAACAAATGTTTGTGAATGCAGTGGTTAGTAATTCAAATGTAGTCACCTATGCCACAGGAAACCCACACGGCAACTTCAGATCAAACTTCAAGACAAGGTAACACTATGCAGCAGAGCTTGGGAATTGTCCTTTCCTAAGGACTTCTGGTCCCCACTGTGCATCCTGGGCTGGCAACACTCAACCTGCTCTTGGAAGTCCTGCTAGACAATATATTTTTTAAATTGATTGTGGATGGGAAAGAAGCAAAGTAAAGCAAACTTTTCAGATTATTTTGTTGCTCACAAGTAAGGAACCCAACCAACTCAAATCTCCCAAGGGTGTTTACGTTGGGCAAGGCTGGTCTTTGCTGGTGACTCCCAGTGAGATTTATGGCAGAGCCACAACCTTCCCACCTACCTGTCATTCCCACTCATGGAGCAGCAAATGTAGCCAGAAATGCAGGGCCAGAAATGCCCCGGCAGACATGGCAGTAGGAAGGAGAACACCCACATCATTATTGATGGCCTGGGATGGGCTACTTGGAGAAACACACCTGGCTTTCAGCTGATGCCCATGGCCAATAAGTCACAGAAGGATAACTGAGGCAGAGGCATCAACAGAAATAAGCACATCACATGTTAGTAAGTGTGGGGATGGAGGGAGCTAATGCTTTGTCATTTTGACAAACCCATCCTCTGACTATGTCTTCATCCCACTGGTGATTCACATCCCAGCATACACACCGCGGGTGAGAGCCACTGCCTTCAGCTGTGCTGTGGACAGTGGCTGCCCTAGGCAATCAAGTCACAGACAATCATGTCAGAGTCAGCTGCACAGTTATCCAGTGGACCTTGCCATGAGGTCCCTTTGAAACAGGACAGCACCTTTGCAGAGTCCTGTCCTCTGAACACCATTACGTGAATGACCTTAAGGAGGGAGAGCTGCTACTTCTTTTATAACTCCCCTCTCCCAGAGATGACTCAGAAGCAGCAATGACAGATTGAACACTGCTTTGCGGTGACTGGCTTCATTGCATCAGACCCAGGCAACCTCAGAACTTCCCACTGTTGAAGAAAAACAAAACACTGCATGTCCAGTTAAGGGACCAGACTGCATTGGGCTCATTGATGTACCTGGAGCAGCTGGAAGCACTATAAAAATAAGGCCAGGAGCAAAAGCAACCAAAACCCTGCAGAAAACATCAGCATTCAAAACAGGCTGTGAACCCTGCCCCATATTTAATACTTATTGTGCAGCAGACTCTAAATAAAGTACTTGACATATACCATCTCATCAGACTGTACCATCATATCTATAAGACAGCACTTCATTTTATAGATGAGTAAACTGAGCCCCACGAAGCTGAATTAACCTGACCAGTCTCACAGAGCTAATCTGAAACCTGAACTCCTCCAAACAGTGTTTTCAAGTGAATACATGGCTTCACGTGCCTGCTTGTTCCACGAACCATGCGGCCTCTAGCTGACCTTCCCATGCTTCTGAGGTGCCTTCTCCAAGGACTGAGAAGAGGCTCAAAGCAGGAGCTAAAACAAGAGTTTGGGACACCGCAGAATGCAGGAAGAGGTTAGAAAACTAGACACAAAGCAGACTGGGGCCAGGGTCAGATCGCCAGTGTGCACACACCTGAGTAAGCAGTCGGTGACACCGACCACAGGTGCAGGGTGAAGAGGCAGAAGGGCAGATGCAGACTCAGGAAGGCTCTTTCTGCTGCAGGCTGATAAGTACATTCCAACCCTCTCCAGGTTCCCCTACTCCTGTCTCCTACTGGATTCAGGGAGAGAACAAGGGCGATGTCTAATAAATTAAACGGGAAAGAGCAACTGGAAGCCAACCAAAAGCCAGCAATTTTAGATGACTGAATTAGTTGTATTATGTGATTGTATTAATCAGGATCCTTTATGTGACAACTAACAGGTAACCAAATAAATCCCTTGGCCCATTTGCATGCAGTTCTTTTAAAGAGACACAGGAGCCGAGTGGATTAAATTTCAACCTCTTCATGGTTCTCTGAAGGATTCCCAAGTTATAACTCACTGTAAGACTTTTTAAAAACTGAAACTTTTTTTTCCTCTCTAAATCCCTCAGACTTTTCAACTACTCAAAAACTTCATCCTGGAAAACAGAACAAAACAAAACAAAAAGCTTTTCCAGAGCTTGGTGGGTGACTTTTGTGCCTGCCTCTCATTCCTTCCTGGTGACCGCTCCACCCACTTCTTTATTCCCTGCCCCTCTGACTTGGCCCAACACCAGGAGTCTCCCAGAGACATCTGCTCCCACATATCACCCACACAGCATGTGGGTTCAGTGAACCCAGGTTGACCACAGAGAAAGAGGATGTCTCCAGGAGAGCTGGGGTCAAGGATGCTTGTGCACTCCCCAACAAAGGAGATGTGCGCAGCCAACAAGAGCTCTGCCTTCTCTGTGTGCATGTGTGTATATGGTAACCCTCATGGAACGCTCCCATTTGTAAAATCCTCCATCTTATTATAGAAGGAAACCGATTCAAACTATGATGAGCAGAAAGGAAGGATGTTCTCTGTGTCTTTCTGTCTCTCTGTCTCTGTTTCTCACACACACACGTGCGCGCATGCACACACACACACACTGTCTTCCCTCTCTGCCCCCTTGACATGGCCCCAGTAACTCTGTCCTGTACCTTTGCATAGAACACAAGCACTTCATGGTCCAAGGACTCTCTGCCCCACCAGAAGGCTCTACATCGGCCTGATCTGGATGATGAAAACTGTTATTGGATTAAAGATTCTGCCCATGGGGATAAAACATCATGATCAATCCTACATGGCTGAAATACTCACCCCCTAACAAGAAGGAATGGTGAGTGTGCCCTCACCCCATTAAGACCACAGCTGTGCTCTCCAAAAGAAGAGGGGTGCTGTCTAGGTTGACCAAATAAACGTACATACCACCAAGATGACGGTGAACTGTTACTTTTCAAACCCGGGCTGATTTTCTAAGCTCCGTTTGGTGTGGAAAGTATAATTCCTTAAGTACCTGAAAGGATCTGAAAATGCCACTTCAACCCTGCTATTTCTGTGCTCAGTATTTTTCAGTGACATCTCCATAGACCATTACCAAAAATTAATCTACTGGACTGGAAGTCAAGCCACCCTCTACAATCTGAATCAGCCATCACATTTTCTTCCTTGAAGCAAGCCCTCCAAATAAATTGCTTGATATTCTATTCTATAAATACTCTTTGTATCTTTCCATGTCTGCATTTTTCTTTGTGTGTTTCCTTTATATGTGTCATTATACGAATGACATTCTGCTTTCTCCATGTAGTCATCTCCTACCCTCAGTGCCTACCTTCTCTAACCAGGGGGGTGGAGTAGTAGCTTACTTGGTGCTACCTTTCAAGGCCAATAGGCTGTGTCTTGAAGAAAACAGTCCTAACTCCATTCCCATTGTTCCCTAGTCCCCACTCCTCTCCTAACCCTCTGCCTTAATCCCAGTGTGCCTGAAAGCTCAGCCCTCAGAGAAATAAAAGATCTGTCTTTCAAGGCCAGTCCTGCCCAGTAAATTCCTCTGTCTTTTCTAAAGTCCCAAAGCACCACTTGATACCACATGCTGATTTGTTGATTAAAAACCAGAGAATGCCTTTAAGGCAACCACAGAGGACTTTTTTCATTTTCAGTAATCATAAATAATAATCACAATGTTATAATTGTAATAGATCTCAATTCCCTGGCCAAGTTGGACTTGTTGAAAGAACAAATGGTTAAATGAGTAGATGAAAATAGTGAATACATTGTTCTTATACTGGAAATAATAGGATGGATATGAGTGTATTTTTTAAATTTTAAATTGAAACCATTTTAAATCAAAAATCTCAAACATTTCCAAGGACTTAGGAACTCCTCCACTCACCAATGTCATTCAGCTTATCAGTGTTGTGCCACTGATTCTGTGAACTGTGGTCATGGTCTTTAAGGACCATTTTTCACATATTTACAGAATGTTCCAGGTTTCATGAGAGTTTCTGGTACAACGTTGTATGTATAGGGAAAGAGAAGCCAAGGGGAAGTGCTATTGGTGGGGCTGACACCAGTGCTGTTTCTGGTGCTGGTGCTGGTAGGCCAGAGACACACAATGGCTCAATGCAATATGCAAATCTAGGCTTCGGAATCCCCTGGAATCTAAGGCTCAGTGGAAAATATTCAAAATCACAAGAGACATAGACCAGAAATGATAAGAGTCCACTATAATGCAATGTGTCTGACACTCGTTTGGGCTTAGGTGATGTCCCCAATATAGTAAATGAAGCAGCTGTTCTATTCATACAGTTCTATGAAAAGGACTATTTATATTTGAGAGCAAATTATATATATATATAGTGTGTGTGTGTGTATTATATATATTATCAATATACATATTCTATATAAGAATTTTTTTAAATAACTTCTAACATGAAAACCTTCCCCTGTACTTGGGTAAAAGATAGCTCATCTTTTGCTGGCATTCATCACTTCACCCAAGAATAGATAAAAAGGTAATGAAGCACTGTTGAGTATGTATATATGTTGAAGAGTTTTAGCTACCACAAGAAAGCATAAAATATTTATTCAAGTGCCTGCATTTCCATTTCGGAATAGAGAAGAATTAATTTTCGGCCTCCTCAGATCCTGAGCAGCGGCCTTTAGTTAAGAGTTTTGGAACAGGCCAGCTTTGATGAGACGCGCTGCATTAAGCACACACGACCAGCCAGGGAATTTGCTAAGCTGGGATGGATTAATGCAAGCTGCCAGCACTAACTTTTTACAAACTCCTCTCCTGATAATAACAGGGGAGAGTAGACACAGACTTGAAATTTTTGGCAGTAAAATTAGCTTTAACATATGACTCACTTTTTTCCCCCCTAAACTTAGAAAGGGAGGGAAAGGGGAACAACCCAAAATAATTCAGAGCATCTCTTAACAGGAAGTGCTTAGACTAAATTCGTTGGATAGCATGGTGGCGTGTCCTGTCTCTGTGTGGGTTTCCAGACCCAGGACAGCTTTCTCACTAAAGCATCACCACACTCACAGATGGTTGCCATGCTGGCTTTCATCAGCATCAGTCACACTGTCCCTGTCAACCAACACCGAGTGAATCAGGGTGACAATATCCCCATTATAAGGAAGCGAAGCGATGATGGAACCAGATAAGCAAGGATGCCCATCATTATTCACAGCCTCCTGGGAGAAAATCAAGCTCCCTCTAACCATCTCCTTGCCTGCATTCAAGTCATTCTCATTTAGAGAGTCAAGCACATGATAAGTGTTTGGGAGAAGAGGCTGTTGCACTGGGCACACCAGTTGTTGTTGAATTTTAATTGTTTATATTGGATCAGATGGCAAGGCGCATGGATTTAGGATTAGACTCCAGCTCAGAGGTGCCATTTTTGGCTTATTTCTTAATCTCTTTGTGCTTCAGTCTCCTTATCTGCTCAGTGGAGATAATGACACCTACATTACAGGTTATGTAAGATTAACATTCATGAAACACATCGATCAGGTTCCTATCAGCAGCTTTGTCATCATGGATGCCTCCAGGAGGCATGCCTGGGTCCCTATACTACTCTGAAGTCTGCCTTTCATCATAGCCTTAACTATAAGAAAGTGGGAGAATTGTCATTTTTGTAACACCTGTTCTTTCTCCCTCTCATATCTGCCATTGTGTATTTGTTCCAGGAGAGGGATTGAGACAGACAGTGTCCCTTTCCAAAAGATGTTTGCTAGATAGAGCTTGGCTTCCAGTGTCTCTCTGAGTCCCTTTGCCCATCAGTCTTCAGATTGTTAGATGAAGTACAAAAAATGTGGATCAATTCCCAGTACTTTTTCTCACAAAAAACACAGAATATTTGCTGATAGAACATTTTCTCTCCAGCCTTTGTGGCTGGGGTCAGCAGGGTAAGGGGGGGACCCCTAAGAATCATGGCCCCCCTCAACTGGCCCTTCGCTAACCACTCATCTGCAGGACTGATGCTGATCATCAGTCTCCAGTAGCTTCATTTCCTTCCCTGCAAGGAGCAACCATCCATTTTCTCCTTTGAAAGACAATGCCAAGGGGAAACAATTAGGTTAAGAGCAAGAGGGCAAAATTTGTAAGAGTCTTTCCTTGTGTATGTCTTGTTCCTTCTACCTAAGACATTGTTACCCATGATTTGTGTATCGACACCCTCTGGATATAGGAAAGCTCTGGGTATAGGGTTGAAATAGACACTTTGATGGATGTCTTATTTTTCTGTCATTCACTTAATAACATGTCTTATTCCAAACCCTAATAGCAAGTCGTTTTTAGATTGCATCTTGCATGGGAGAAAATGTGTTAGCAATAGTCTTGTTTTGCGTATCTTTTCTTTGGTTCCATTTAGGAGGGAAGATATTCACTGATTTACCTGGTAGTCAGGGGGAGGGGTGTCCTTGGATAGAATGTGGGAGTGAGGAGGCTAATTTGATTGTGGCTCATTTGTTTGAAATGCAAATAGGGTGATTTCCTCTGGAAGAAGTTGACCCTGCAAATTCCATCCAGGTGCAACATTTTGTATTGACCTCCAAGATCTTTGATATTTTCCTTATTGATATTTCTCCTCCATAAAGAGCCCTACATTCCTTAGAACTTCCAAAAATCATAGTCAAATGTCAGCAGTCTTGCCTCCTGGCTTTCTGTCTTCCTCCTTTCATTCTTTGAGCCACCGTGCATCACTAAGTGTACCAGGCACAATGTACCAGTTGTATTAAGGTGCATAAGAGCCCAGTCTCTTCAAACAACCACACGCCTCGAGGAAAGTGGGTATGCAGAGTTAAGGCATTGACTCTGAACTGTGCCCTGAAAGGGGAGTAGACGTTTTGGACAAACAAGAACTGTAAAAGGGCATCCAGCAGAGGGGAGACTATGTGTAGGGACAGGTCCTACAGGAGGTCACTTTGCCCGGGAAAATGCATGTGCCTCCTAGAACACAGGTCAATGCAAATAGCAGAAGGAAAGTAAAAATACTTAAAAAGAAGTGAGATGGTTAGTTTGAAAACAGTACAAGCTCATAGAGCACATATTATGGCTTGCACTGCATGCATCTTATTACTGACACAACTTTGCTCAGTTAACTTGAAGACATGCATGGCCCCCGGACAATACACCCAGGTTTAGAAGTGAGAGTGTTTAGACTGGTCTATGAGATGCCCAGGTCTCAGCACATACACAGGGCACAGTGATGGATCCGGCAGCAAGGCTGTGCAGTGCAACTGTTACCAGCAGCCTTGTGACAATGCACTTGCATGCTTTCAGTCTCACCTTCCCCACCAAGGATTCAGAAAAACTATGGCATCCATCTCTTGGGTCGTTATGAGAAGGTAATTAAGCTAATTTACTAAGCATCTACAGAATTCCCTGGTATATCAGAAGGCTCTGTATACTTTCTGTATATATTAGTTTATTAACTAAATAAAATAGATTTTATTGGAAGACTTATTCAGAAGCAGTCCCTGCCTTCTGCAGCTGAGAGTAAAAGTTATAACCTGATTCAAAAGGAGAGTACTATTCACAAATCTTAGCCATAAAAACTGAGCTGTACCTCCAAATAAGACAAACTTGGAGAAATTAACTCTGAAATTACAAGTGTATTGAAGACGGTTAATTCAAAGGCTCTGGTAAAAGGTGTTTCTCTAGCCTAATCTTCATTTACAGCAAAAAAGCAGCAATTCAGGGACTTTGATCTGAGTAGGAAAGAAATGATAAACAGGAGTTCAATTTTGTCTCTGGTCACAGATTATTTTGTGTATGGTGATAAATTTTTTTAAATATCCTCAAGTTTTAGTTCCTCTTCTCTCTCTGTTATCCCTCCTCTTTCACCAAGACTTTATGAAAACATTACTGCTATTTACAGTGAAAATTTTTAACACAGAGTAAAAATCTATTGAGATTTGAAGCTATTAATGATTAGCTTGATTATTAAATAATCTTTTAAAAATTTTTAAAAATTCTTTTTTTCTCTGACCTCTTGGATCAGGTTACAAACTAAGAGAGGAGGGAAAAAAAAGTGGAACAATTCCTATTACTTTTTCTCACAAAAATACTGAATATTTGCTGGTAGAACATTTTCTCTTTGTTAGCACAAGGGTCATGTGGAGACTTTAAATGATTCTGCTAAACAGCAGGATAAGAAACAGGATGTTAATTTCTTTGAACAAATATGGTAAAGAGTACTCCAGAATAAGGTCCCAGGGCATGTTCAAATGTCCTGCTGTCACTGATAAGCTCAATCCAGTCTCCATCAGGCTAGATTTTCAGCTCAATCCATCATCCCCCAGGCTGTTTCCAGGATCTTGGAGAGACACTGTTGGGCTGTATTTGACCCCTGATTAAATGTGTCTGACATTCAGGGAAAGGATGCTCCAGAATTTCACCACCATCCCATTGGGGTGGGATGGACAGAGCTGTTCTTTCCTTAACATTCCATCAGCAGAAGGCAGAGGTGTAAATAATGATGTCATAGCTTCCCTCTCACATTGATTCCAGATCAGGACTACCTTTTTTTTATTATTATTTTGTTTAAGCCAAGTTTTCAGCCTAGTGGCCAAGTGATCATAGACCCATAGTCTCTGATCTACAATCTAACTGTACCCTGTCTTGGCTGGTCATACATGGTCTTTAACCCAAATTAAAAGGTTACTTGGAGTTACAAGTAAGTTTTAAACCTCAGTCTTCATGCAAATTAGAGACCCTTACCGCCCCCTTGCTACAAATCCTGTTCAAATACCTCCCATGAGCCTACAATTACACCCCTACAGTAACATGCTCTGTAATAAAGGGTGATCACTTTATTGTCCCCCACAGAGGGACACAGTCCTGGACTAAAGGATACATACTGTTAAATATGATTTTGATTCAGTGACTCTGATTTTATCTTTTGAATTGTGCATAGGGGAAAAAGGGCAGTAATGTTTTATCAGTCACTCCATAGTAAGCATATCTATGCTTCATTTAGATTCCCTTTATCAAGCATGTCCTCCTGCTTTAAGTGTAATTCTGTCTTTTGTTTCTTCCATCCCTAGGCAAGCACACACACAGCTCATGTTGAGGGCTCTAAGATGCTTTATTGAACAGAAATTTTTGGAATGTGATGCTATTGTGCCAGCTGGTAGCCCCTTAAAACTTAGATTTTCCAGTATTTTAGTTTCAAAACCAAATTCTAGCTTCTGGGAAGTGGCAACCTGGAGACTTCTCAGGAGAAAATTGTCTAAACTCCAATAGAAAACTTTTATTTCAACCACATGATCCTGAACAAGTAACTATATAAATATATACCCCGGGCAGTTTCAGGGGTGTAAGGAACGTGTATTAACTCAGGCTCTTTTCACCTCCCAGACTCTGCAGTCTTTGCAGCCTCTGCTGCTGCCACTGCAGCTTTGTTTTCCTCCCAGGTTTCATTACCCACACAAGATACTGTGTTATTATGAAAATACAGACACCCCAGCCAAAAAGCCCAGAGATCACAAGGACTGGGAGGCTCCTTTGCTGCCTGCCTACTTCCTTTCCTGTTGGTCTGCTCTGTATCCGGTCCCCGGTTCAGCATCAAAGGCATGTCAGATATATCTAAGACTCCAAGATTCTTTCTCCAATTGACAAAGTTAACAGTGAACCTGCCTAGCTTTGGACAGTTACACAAAAAGGGGCAAGAATAAAACTGGCCTTTATGTGGTATGTAAACTGAAGAAATGTGGGAGATTTATTTAATTCCATTTATTTACTTGGCAAGTGTTTAAATGAGCTCCTTCTATTCTAGGCACTGTAGGTTCCAGAGATAGGTCAATGAGCCATAATCTGACCTTCAAGAAGCTTACTATCTCTAATCTCTAGGGAAAAAACGGGCAGTAAAAGAATCTTAATATCATATGTGGCATGTGCTTTGTTGTCATTTACTCAATATTAAATTCCTTCCTCTATTTTTCTTGCTAACAGATGACAACTATGTTTAAGTTGATGATACGTTCAAATCAATATTCTCTATCAGCTTCCTTTGCAGCTAGGAATAGGTTAGCAACAGATTTCTGGACAATAAACTATAAGCAGAATTCTACTGGGAGATTGTGGGATTGATTTTTGCTCTTTTAAGTAGACAAACATGATCAGTGCCGCCCTAACTGACAATTTTTACATTAAACAAAGATGTAATGCTTGATACAGAGGCAGCCATCTTGCAACCATAAGGTGAAAAGTGTAGAAATGAGAGCTAACATGCAAAGAATGACAAAATACTAAGTCAGAAAAGACCTGGGTTCCTGAGAAACCAAGTCAATAACAATTATTACCAAACCAAATGTTTTACTAAATAATAAAACAAACAAAAAAACACACTGTTGTTGTATTCTTCGCTAGTTTTTTGTTACTTCTATAACTATACATATTTTTACATAAGAGCTAAAAATGCATATAGGTTGCAGAGGAAGGTGTGAGCCATTATTCTTTGGTTGACAAAGGTCAAGCAAGGTCAGACTTCTTTCTAGAAGGAATATACTTATTTACTTCCATTAGACCCTGTTCAAAGCATACTTTAAGAACTAGATCACCCATCGGATGACATTTAGATCGTGTTTCCATGGACACACAGGAGACTCTTAGGGGTCCAAGTGGAGAAATGCAGATGAGGCTGATGAATCAACTTGTTGGAAGGCTGGGGGGCATGAAAACACATGCTGGGCATTCTGGGAAACCAGAGTGTTTCAACACAAAGGAAGGATGGACTTGGGGAAACGGAAATGATGGTATATGAAGATGGGATCATAAGATAAGAAATTTTGGAAGTCATTTTAGGAAACCAATGAAGGTTTGATGCAGATGAGTGATGTGAATTAAAAAGATAACTAGATGTGGAAACATGCAAAACAAAGGGGTGGAGGGTTGGCATTTGATGCTTGGAAGATCAGTTGCGATAAAATTTTGTAATTATCTGGAACTATTTAATCCCCAAAGCTAATGAACATTTTAATAACATATAGGGGAGGGGAAAATAATATTTGCATTTCAAGCCTAATACATAGGCTCTTATTTAATCTTTCTAAAACCTCCCAGTTAGATGCTTATCTCCAGTTTAGAGATAAAATCAGAGTCTCAAAAGCTTAAGAGTTGCCTAAGTTCACACACTGGATGGGAGATCTGATCCCTAAGACCACATTGGTTTGGTGTAACATGCTGTCTGAGAACCCCTCCCCTGCCCACGCCCAGCATCTCCTAAGTATAGACTATTTGCCTCCAAGAGGATGGGAAAGGAGGCTGGGGAACTTTGCGGCTCTGGATGATAACACCAAGAGATCACAAACCTAGTGACCAGGAAGATGTTTTCCCCACTCTATGGAACATATAGTTATTTAGAGAGATGTTATTTAGAGAGATGGCTCCTGTTGGCATGGAATTGGTGTGCACAGGATCTGCTAAAAATAGACCAGATGGGAAATTCCTTTTGTCACCTGTGACTGAAGCCAATGGCTGTTATAGGGTGGTGCCCCTGGAAGGGGGATGCTAGTAAGGATAAATAGCCCTAGGGAAAATACAAACAAAGTATCAGAGACTCTGATAGGAAACATAAGACTGCAGAAGCAACCCCCAGCTTTCAGTGTTCGGATTTGGCATTAGAGCTTGAACGTTCAGAAATAAGCATTTGGGATTTCAGCACTTTTGAATAGTCAGTGATTTTAGGGTCAGTGATTTTAGGGTCAGTGATTTCCTCCCCTAACATGCTGAACTTCCAGAAGGCTGTTGTGGTCTCTGAAGGACGTAGAGAGACTCCAGCAACCAACCTCAGACAGGAAAAGTTCTGAAGCTTTGCAAGTAGCTAAATGACTGAAACTGTTCCTGGTGTTGCTGCTGTTACAGCCTGGCAGGGAAGGCGAAGACCCAGAACCAGGCGCCTGACAGCTGCATGAGTGGGGCCAGTTGTTGGATCATTCTGCTGCTGTGGCTGCTGTTTTGAAAGCCACTTGTTTGGTGTGGTGCTGGGTCATCTTGAAAGCTCTGGGAGGTATCTCCTGTGTGTCTTCTGTTGTTTTTGTGAGTTTGAATCCAACCTGTAGTCTGGTTGCCACATCCTTCAGGTCTGTAATGACTGAAAGATGCCATCGTGGGTGTATTTGTGTTTAGGACTTTAAAAACACTGAACACTGCTTTGGGTGAGGTGAATGGCTATTTTTGACCTTGGTAACTCTTTATTTTCCCTTAGTTTGTTAAAAAAAAAAATCCCACTATTGTTGTTCTCTGAGCCTGAGTAGTCTTGCAATTATGTGCATGGGTGAAAAACTCAGACAGTGATCAATAAATGATTTGGGCAGTGTCCTTGGCCAATTTTAGTGCCCCCTGCTACTGTATCACTTCTATTTGTGGTAACCAGGAACTTTGTCTTTGGCCTACCTGAATGAATCTCCTGGAGACATATTTTTTAAATGGTACTATTCATAATAAACTCCTTTTGAGTAATTCCCCCCAATTGCCAGGCACTGTTTAAAGTGTGCTACGTACATTTGCTCATTTAATAAATTACTTCACATGAGAAAACCTCAAAGCAGAGTTTTTATGTCTTGAGTTAAAACATGGAGAGGCCACCAATGTGGAGTGATATCTACCAGGGGAAAAGGAGGGAGCCTATCACCATCTGCTCCCTGCTGTTTAGAACCTCTGCAATAAGAACAGGACTGTGTATTCCTGCAGGGCAGAGCCCTGGAGAGAGGAACACAGGAGCTGAGATGGACTAAAGGGAAGCAGGTAGAAAGGAAAACAACTAACATTTATCAGGACATATTCTGTGCCTGAGTTGGAGCTGGGTCATTTGAAAGTCCATACAAATTGATTGCACATTAACAACCCCTGAGCTAATGCCATCAGGAGGGTTGTTTAATGGTGTTACCCAGGAAGATCATGGCAGTTGTGTTCCTGCCCAGTGAGGAAATCCATTTTCACTTAGGACATCAACCAGGAAGTTCCGCAGCCAGTTGAATGAAATAAAGCATGGAGCCTGCAGTCCCCTCTGGGCAGACCCAGGTGATAATTCTGATTGCTGACATTTATTGAGTGGGTAAAACATGCCAGCCATGGCCCTAAGCACCTCATGTTCATTATCCCATTTGATCCATATGAGGGGATAGAAATACTCGTGATTTTACAGATGAGGAGGGTGAGGCATAGGAGGTTTAAGTCATTGACCAAGTTTATCCAGCAGCTGAGTGAGGACGCTACAAAATCCAAGAGATAGAGTGGTTGGGTCAACGAGAAGGGTGGTAGAGTTGACGCACTGAAGGGTCCATCCTGAGTAGTCAAAAGGGATCATATCCAAAACACTGGACAGCCAACATGGTACCACCATGGCCAGTCGGGCTGGACACTGGCCATGGCCACACTGTGCTTGTGGGTGTTGAGGCTGAACACCCTGGGTGTTAAGCAGACAGCCAGTATCAGGCCAAGGGCCTCAAAGGGAAGTCAAATCTCTTGACAATAGCCTAATTCAGATCTAGTTCCTGGTGCAAACTATCATCAAGGATTTACATGAAGACAGAGCATCTCCACCTGACTCTACTCCCTGGTGCCCACAAAGCCCTTCATTCGATCAGCAAGTGTTTGTGGTGTGCCCGGTGTACACCAGACATGGCTATAAGAATGGAACTGACAACAATCCCTCCCCTCCTACAGTTCCCATTCTAGGTAAGAGACACTCACCAAGAAGAGTGACAAGTGAATAAACTATATTGGAGATGATATACGTGTTATACCAAATCAAATAGGGTCAGGAAGATTGGGAAAATTGAGGGTGGAGGCAGAGCCCCAAAGATAAAGTCATACTTAATATGATTCCCTTATGTATGGCATATAGAGAAACCAAACAAATGGATGACCTCAATAAAACAAATATAAACTTCTAAACTTGAAGACCATGAGTGTTTCCCAGAAGAAGGGGTAGGGAAGGGGGGTGTAAATTAGATAAAAGGGGTCAATTGTATGGGAAAGACAGTCAGAGTTTTAGTGGCAAACTGAATGTAGGGTGTGCATAAGTTGATGTTTAGTATGACCCTGGGGCTTATATAATGTTCGGATGCAGTGTCACTTATGTTACTTATGTAAGTATAAAAGGCAAAGCCTTGAAGAAGGTGAAGGGCTGGCCATGCAGTTGTCTGAAAAGCCAAGACACAGCTCTAAGAGGTAGGCAGGGGATGTAGTGTTTGAGGAGATCCTGCAATGCCAGCAAGGGAGGAATAAAAACCACAGAGCATCCTACAGGAGTAGGATCAAGTCCCATTAACCATTCCGAGTCTCGCTGTCCTCACTGGTAAGATAGGAGTAGTAACTGTAGCTGTATCACAGGTTCTTAGGAGGATTGAATGTGATGATGCCTGTGAAATGCTTAGAATATTTGTGCAGGGCAAGCTGTGAACCTCAGCCATCAGCCACTCCAGCTCCTCCCCCTGGTACCTCACAGCAAATTCTCACTTGCATAGTTTCCTACCCCTCTATTGTGCCAGGGGCAGAGGCTGTGTCTTATTTAATTCAAAATCTCTAGATCCTCCATCAAGACCTGGTCCAGGGGAAAGCCTTGGTAGAGAGCTGTGAAAGAGGGGACTGGTGAATGATCAGCAGGTAAAAGTGTAGAAAGAATTGCAGCTCTGACCAAGGTACTGAAGGTAGCACTGAAGTATATAAAGGTGAGAGTTGGGTCAGGCGTCCCTCGGACCTCATCTTTTAGCAGCAGGAGAAGTGTAAGTGAGTGTGTGTGGAAGAACCTACAGATGCTGATCCAGTGAGAACCACATTTACCCACCTCGTGGGGCCCTTAAGATTCCTGGACCAAGCAAGGTACATCACATCCCAGGGCCAGGGTCACAGTCATCCAGAGAGTAAGGAAGTCAGAGCTTCCAGCCTGGAGCATCTGCTCCTCTCTCCACAGTGTGCTGCCCAGGGCAGGTGATTTCCTACAGCCACACATCACTGCACAGAGAAGGTGGTGCCGATGAGCTGGATTCCCCTCAGGCCTCATTCATGGAATTTCTCTACTTCCAGTGACAAAAACAAGCACTTTTTCTGGAAGTCAGAATTTGTGCTTTTCACTATCTCTGTCCTCAAATAGCCTGGGGACAACTGGGTTTGTGTGTTAACTAGAAACTAAAACTGGAAGAGGAGCCAAGTAAAATGTACCCTCAGGGGAGGCTGTCCCCACACCCGTGGCCTGACTTCTGCACTGGCTCCTGGCTCCATGCTTGAGCAGAAGACACCTCAGGAGCTGCCATTAATTCCAGAGCCTCTCCTGCAGCCAATTTTAGCCCAACTCCTTGATTTAATTACACTCCTGCGTACAATAGGAAGCATGCATTCTCCTATACGAGATGAATATTAAGCTGATAGACCTGTAATTTCCTCCACCAGGCGCACTCCCACTTTTGCATATTGATGCCACATTTAGTTTGTTATTTTCTAATTTTCCATCCTTCTGGTCCTGTGCGCACCACCTTCTCTCCATAATAATTTCTATCACCTTCTCCCCATAATAATTTTTATCAGCACACACATAGCACTGCCTTCTCTTTCTCTCCTTCAGCTCCACCCAGATGCTCAGCAGCACCCACTGAGTCCCCTTTTATACCTGCCACAGAGATGGGAAGAGTTCTGGACTCTGGTCTTTTGCCAGAAGGCCCATGGCCATGTGTGGTCAGGGAGAAACAATAAAGAAGGGAGCGGGTGTGGTTCTGAGGATAAATGGGGGAGCCCAGAGATGACACAGCCTCACAGACATCAAAGCTTACCTTCCCCAAAGATCCTCCTGCTATAAGCTGCTGGTGTCTTGATGGTACTTGGGGGACAGCAACATCTCACCAGGGAGGCAAACAGGAATATGTTAGTAGCTAGAGGTGTCCAGCAAAACTGCCTGATGCCCACATGGCCTCTCCCGGCAACTCTGTGGTCACTGTATGCACTCGGTGTCTTAGTCTACCCAGGCTGCTGAAACAAGCACCAGGGAGTGAGTGGACCCTAAACAACAGGGTCTTTCTCACAGTTCTAGAGGCTGGGGAGCCTGAGATGACGGCATGGTAATTTGTGCCTGCTGGATGCCCTTCCTGGGTCATGAATAGATTCTTTTTACATGGCAGAAGGGGCGAGAGGGCTCTCTGAGTTTCTTTGACAAGGAGACAAATCCCACTGATAGGGACTCTACCCTCTTGACCTCATCACCCCACAAAGCCCCCATCTCCCCAAACTATCACATGGGGAATTAGATTGCAACATATAAACTTGAGGTTAGAGGTAGGCTAGTGGATCTCAGTCTCTCAGTACCCTCTCTCTCATCTCTGCTACTATGTCAAGAAGACAACCCACTCATGATGTGACCAGCTTGGGACCAGCTTGACCTCAGTTTCCGCAATCTGTGTATGTCCTCTGATTCCACGTGAGCTCCCCTTTAGTTTTGATTTTGTATTAATCCCTTACATATTTTGGAAACCAGCCCCTTTCCAGCTGTGTGATGTGTAAAATGTCTTCTTCTGAAACTGGAATGGCCTTGAAGCCAATGTCACCAAGTTTGGCACCCTGGCGTCTTCACTTTCAGAAGAAATCTGTCAGACAGACAGTAGAATTCTTTTTACCCTCTTTCATCAGTTCTGGCAAATTCTTTTCATTGACATCCCCATTGCAGACAGGATGCAAATGATGTCTTTGCCAGAGTCTTTGTTTAGACAATGGGGTGTATTGAATCTCACTTTCCTTTACACACTCAGGTGTGTAAATCATTCATATTCAAATAATCTGGCTACCTGGGTCAGACTGAAAGACAGAAGTGCTGATGGAATTGTCTGGTGGTCTCTAAATCTCCTTAGCAACACATTTCTAAAGGCTCTTAGAATAGATTGCATCTATAGATGATTCATTCCAGATCCTTCCCTCTGAAATCCTCAACCTCTCCCCCAAAATGGGGTAATTATTGAGGATGATGATATCAGTGATGATGATGATGAATGAGTGACCTATATCAGAGGATTGCTCTGAAGATAATCAAAGTAAGAGAAGTGAAAATGTAAACTATAAAGTACCAAACTGAAGCAAATTTATCCAACAGAGCATATGATAGAATAAAACAAACATTGAGCTAGGAGTTAGATTTCATATTATTTCCAAGGCTGAGCATATCATTTAGTATTTCAGGTGGACCCTTCTTCCATCTGTAAAGTTCAGATTTTGCCTGTCCTACTAGGAGGACTATTGTGGAACCAAGAGAGCCCTCCAGAAAGCCCTTTGTAAAGTAGTGCACAGGTGCACAGGACCACCAAATTCTCCAAGGAAGTTTCTAACATGGAAAAGTCATATGGCGAGTAGTTTTGCAAAGCAAATTATCTCCTACTTACATAAGCTTCTTAAGCCAGAACATGCTTAGATTTCCACTTCAAACCAAAGAATTTTACACATGTCCATATATAAGTGGACTTTATTTAATGGTGACTTGATCAACGAGTAGAAGAATGAATGAATAAGGCCAGGTCTAATGAGGAGGGAGGGGCTCTGTTCCTATAGCGTCAAGTCTGTAGAATGTCTTTAGATTCTGCCATACAGTGAGCTTCATGAACTGTCACCAGGTAGCATACTTTTTCATTGGTACTACGGAAAGTGTCTGAATTATTAGAAATCACTCCTACTACAAAGTTTATGAAGAAGTATGACATGTGTTTTATAGTGTTTCTGTTCATGGAGCACTGAGTGAGTGAAATGCATATAGACACAGAGGATTTACAGGGTAAGCAGGAAGGACTTGGTGGTGCATCTGCTCCTGGGTCCAGCTGCACCGCAGACGTGCCCTGAACTCTGCAGGTTACAGTGAACACCCTGTCAGCTGCTCTTGAGTTCACGCTGCTGTCTCTTCTTCCTACAATTACATTCTCATCCTTTCAGTGCTGGGCTGCAGTCTCTCCACACCCTAGTTATAACCACAGGGTAAGCAGATGGTGCCTGCTTACTCTGCTATTGGCAAAATTCACACCAGCAGGAAAGGAAGCCGTCATTGTCTGATTACTGGGGTACCTCATGATCTGCTTTCCCTGCCTTGGTCAAGACACTCCTCTTTGCCTCTGTCCTTTAAATCCCACCTAGACATCCTTCCTGCTCAAGCTCTGGACCCCACACCTTGTAGATGACATCCCTATATTATAGGAGGCTAGTCTCAGAGTGCATTTTCTGGCCTTTCCTTAACACTATAAAAATTAATGGACTGGAGATTTGTGTTCAGTTCTCAAAGAATTTCTCTTTAAAGGTTGCAGTAGAAGAGACTCTGGTTCAATGGTGAAAATGATGACTAGCTTGGATGATGACCAATTCAGATAATTGGCCATAGACCTCTAATCTCACTGGCATCCCTCTGTCACTCAGCAGGGAACCAGCCGATCATTCCATCAATACATTTATTTTGTCAGCTGTCACTGTGTGGCGCCCATACGTCTCAGCTGGGCAACTTAGGCTGAGAAATGGAAACCTGCCAATATCACAATCATTTCATCCCTATCACGTGCCTTTCTTGTCATATGGATTTTCAATGCATTTCTGCCTGGCTTGGCAAATCTAAGCCATGACCTTGCTTTTAGCTGCTGGGTTCCTTTAATTATTACTATCAATTCCAACCAGCTTGAGTCAGTACATTTCCAAACTGCATTAACTCAGTAAGTTCCACCCACGAAATTTCTATTCTATTCTGTCGAACATCCCCTCTCTCTTAACACACACACACACACACACATCCTGTATCACTTTGAACTGGTTATTTCTTCTCAGCAGGGAACACATGTACGTACACACATTGATTTATTTTCACATGACTGTTCATGCACAGATTTTCCTTAAAGTAACTTTACTCCTGTCAGAAGGAAAGTACTTGATTCCTGAGAGTGTTAAAAACTAAATTATTGACTGTTCAACTCTGTGTCCTGAGCTTGCCAAGCAAGTACCCTAAGTTTACATGATACCACTCATCACTTCAGAAGATGAGAGAAATGGTAAAAAAAAAAAAAATGTTTCTCAGAAAAATGCTACCTCTTATTTCATTATCATTCCAGAAATGAAATGAGGACATCACGCATCTCATGAGCGAATGATCATGAAATGGCCTGGTCTAGCCACCAGGATGAGGGGTCACACAGGCCTCCCTGAAGGCCCTTGTCTGCCTGTCTTCAGGCCAGGAGCATTTCGGAGCATTTTCTAAGTTCAGTGATCTGTGATCTGGCTCTGTGGTGCAGACAGCATGGCCTGGAAGGGGAAAGAATGTGAGCTTTCTTATGCCCAGGTCCAGCCGGCCCCAGCATGGTATGATCACAGGTCAGCTTCCTATGGTCTTGTAGGGGTGACTATAGGGTCACCAGTGGGAATGCAAGCCAGGTAGTGCACCTATGTAAGGCCCAACATAGAGCCTATTTCTTAGTCTCTCAGAAGTGTGTGCAGAGTCTGTGGTTATTCTTGATGGTTAGTCCTTAGCCAACGGCAGTCCTTAGCCAACGGCAGTCCTTAGTCAACGGCATAGCTGTCATACTTCCAGCCTGTCCCAACATAATACTTTCACTCCTGATCCCTCTTAAAAATGACAATGAATATAAAGGAACCAAATAAGGGACCAAAGAAAAGAATAATAACAATAAAAAAAAACACAATAAAAACAAAAAGACAAGGACAATTCAGAAACACTTCATGTGTGGGGAGGAGAGAGGGACTGGGATGAGGGCAGAAAGAGCACAAGGGACTGAGGTGATGGTGCACTGGTGAAATGGTGGTGGGAAATCCATGGGGACCACAAATGATGTCAAATATATATAAATAAAAAGAGGAAAGAAAATTTTCATAAAAGACAATAATGATGCAGAACTGCTACTAGTTAACTCCCAACATAGTAACAGTATCATGATTTCCTGCTAGAAATGCAGTTGCCCCTAGAAAGAGCACATTGCACAACTTCTTTTGCAGCTACATGTAGAGAGGACTGAGTTCTGGTCGATAAACTATAAGTAAAAGTGGTGTGAAATGTCCAGGAAATATCTTTGAAAGTAGGGTGAGCCCTGCCTTTAGGAGGGAAATGAAGGTGCTGTTGACAATGCTCAGCACAAACCTTTCATTCCTTATCCTCTGCTGAGGATTACCCCTGGGACCACAGCAGGAGTAGCAATCCACGTGGTCACAATGGTGTGTACCAGAGACTCTATTGAACGGGGACAAACAACATCATCATAGGGCGCACTCCAGCCATGGGATGAGAAATCACATATCAGACTCCTCTGTCTGTCCTCTGTTGCCAATGTCCTCAGTGCCAGGTCTGCTCTGGACACTGAGGACACAAAGAAGCATGGTTACCTAGACACTCAAACCCTAGAGGATGTACACAAGTTGACAGCCAAGTGTGTGGTAAGCACCAAGGTAGAGATCTGAGTGGGGGTTTCCAGGTATTCATGAGGAGCAATGGGGAATAAGGATAATTCCATAGTGAGTTCCACTTTGAAGAATAGGAGTTAAGCAAGGAAGGAGAAGAAGCTGAGGGAGAAGTAGATAGGAGGTGCTGGAGGGAAGGAAGGTAGAGGCAATACAGCATGTCTGGGGAACTTAGGTTACATTGCTGCTTGTACCAGAGCCCAGAGTGTGAGGGGATATGATGGGCCAGGGTCAGGCCATGGAGAGCCTCACAGGATAGGGAGCAGAGCCTGGAATTTATCTTGTAAGCAAGAGAGAGCCTCTGAAGCACTTCAGTCACAAAGTGCAATGTGATAAAATGGGCATCTTGGAAAGATTAGAATGGTTCCAACCATTATGGAAGACCGTATGGAAGTTCCTCAGTCTACTAGAAATGGAACTACCATACGATCCAGCAATCTCATTCCTAGGAATCTACCTAAAGGACACAAAAAAGAACACCTGTACCCCTATGTTTATCGCAGCACTATTTGTAATTGGTAAGACCTGGAAACAACCCAAATGCCCAAAAGTAGAGGACTGGATCAAGAAGATGTGGTACATATACACAATGGA
>JAGFMF010011925.1:3517525-3530379 GCA_019455555.1 Galemys pyrenaicus
CTCCTGCTGTGCCCGCTGCTCCCCTCAGCAGTGTACTTCCATTGATCTGCCTGTTCTGCTCCCTGCTCTCTGTGGTGAATCCTCTCACCCCCCCCCACATCTCTGGCCTGTACCCCAGTGCTTGTATGCATAAATAAATAAATCTTTAAAAAAAAAAAGAATAAGCTCAAGGAATTGGGCAATTATAACCAAAAGTAAACAACAACAACTTAATAAGACCAAAAAGCCGGGATAAACCAAAGGGACCATGGGCAGGGAGGGGAAGGGGGGAGGGCAAAGACGGGGAAGATGCCAGAGGGTGCACAAGGGACTGAGGTGATGGTGCACGGGTGAAATGGTGGTGGGTACTCCCTGGGGACTACAAATGATGTCAAATATAACTAAAAAAAAAAAAAAAAAAAAAGACCTCAGAAGGATGTGGAGAAAAAGGAACCCTAGTACTCTGCTGGTGGGAATGCAAGCTAATCCAACTATTATGGAAGGCCGTATGGAGGTTTCTCAGTCTATTAGAGATGGAACTACCATATGATCCGGCAATCCCACTCCTAGGGATCTACCCAAAAGACACAAAATCACTGATCCGAAAGAGCACCTGTACTCCTATGTTTATCGCAGCACTATTTGTAATTGGTAAGACCTGGAAACAACCCAAATGCCCAAAAGTTGAGGACTGGATCAAGAAGATGTGGTACATATACATGATGGAATATTATTCAGCAATCAGGAATGAGAAATTAGGGACATTTATAGAAACATGGATGGAACTAGAAGGAATTATACTCAGTGAAGCAAGTCAGAAGGCAAGAGAAAAATATTGGATGGCTTCACTATTAGGAGGAATATGAAAGAACAAGAACAACAACAAAGAATAAGCTCAAGGAAATGGGCAATTATAATCAAACGCAAACGAAAAAACTCAACAAGACCAAAAAACCAAGATAAACCACAGGGACCATAGGGGGGGTAGGGGCTGAGGGCAGAAAGAGCACAAGGGACTGAAGTGATGGTGCACGGGTGGAATGGTGGTGGGTACTCCCTGGGGACTACAAATGTCAAATATAATTAATTAAATAAAAATTTAAAAAAAAAAGAATATGAACTGGTGTAATTTATATGGACAACAAAATAGTGTCTTTTTAAAAAAAATAACAATATGATAACCAGCTACCCCACTTATGAGAATGTATCCAAAAAATTTAAACATATCTCAAAGAGATAATTGCACATGCATGTTCACAGCATTATTAATGACCCTAACATCATTAGTGAATGAGTGGATAAGCAAGTATGTGTATACACATACAATGGAATATTATACATTCCTAAAAAGAAAGGAAATTCTGACACATGCCACAACCTGGATGAGACTTGAGGATATCATGTTAAGTAAAATGAGCTAGATAACAAAAGAACAGATACTGTATAATTCTACTTACATGAGGTAGTTAGAGAAGTCAAGTTCATAGACAGGAAGCAGATGGTGGTTACCAGGGGCTGGCAGGCAGAAAGAAGGGGGAGTTCCAGAGATGGATGGTTGCACGGCAATTTGAATATTTAATGCTATGAACTTTACACTTAAAAATGGTTAAGGTAATTAATTTTATATTATGTGTATGTTTCCACAAATTTTCTTTAAAAGCATCTATGGGTCCATAGGAGATAGGAAGTGCCAGAGAGCTAGCCAATGCAAAGTACATTTTGTGTCTATTTTTAAAACTAAGGAAGATGTGTCTTTTTTTTCTTTGCTCTCTCAATATCCTCTTGCTTCCCCTCTCTGTCCTGCTCACTTCAGGCATGCAAAGATCTCCCTGGTGTCCTCATATGACCTCTGCTTTCACACCTCCCCCAGCATTGGTCATTGGTCACCAAGATTCAGTCACCCACTAGTTCATAGTAAGGTCCAAACCACACCTCCAGATTTCTTTTCTCCACTAAGTTTCAGACTCATGTTTCCACTTTCCCATTGGGAACCTGCCACTACAGGTCACACAGAATTCATTCTCTTCCCAAACATCTCATCCTCTTTCCATGTTCTGACTGTAGCTAATATTATTACCTTTGGCTCAGATTTAAACCTCAGAGTCCCAGATTCTCTTGAACCACCCTTGCCTGCCTGTCTCTCCTTTCTCATCTCTCAGGCATAACCCTTTCATTTCTATTCCCAAAACGTCATTTCCCTTCCCTCCCTCCACCCCTTCCAAGTGTCCTGGCCAACCTCTCTCACATCCTAACAGATCCCCCAACTCCTTCATTCTTACATGCCTACATCCCATTTTCTGCACCACCTTTGAAAACATAGGTGTTATCATGTCACTCTCTTGCCTAAAAGCTTTACTGAGTGAGGCTCCCTATTGCTTCTACAAAATAACTCACCAAAATACCTCAGACAGAGCGGGGTACATTCCAATACCTCAGGAAATAAACTAGTTGGACTTGGCAGCTTTGGGTCAGATGTCCAATCATGGTTGAACCACTTGTGACAAGAATGTATCTTTTAAGAAGAAGGCAGCTTTGGTAGGCAGAATTCTAAAATGACACTCCAAGATCCCAGTCTCTTGGTTATTAAATCATGTATTCATCAGGAACCACTGCGAAAGGGTTTTGCAAATGCAACTAAGATTCTGAGTCAGTTAATCTTAAAATACAGAGATTATCTGGGTAGGCCTCATCCAGTCAGGGTACCCATAAAGAGGGCATTTTCTTCTGCTAGTAGCAGGAAGGAAAGTCAGGAAGGAAAGTCCAAGAGAAGGCGTCACCAAGTTGTTGTGCCACCTACAAGGACCAGAGATCAGCCTCTAGAAGAGAGTTGCTCCACTAATTTCTGCCAACAACCTGAATGAATTTGGAAGCAGATTCTTCCTTAGACCCTCCTTGTAAAGACCCAGCCTGGCTAATATTTTGGTTACAGCCTTTCTGAGACCCTGAGCTAAGGACCCACAGATTCTAGAAAGGGAGAGGGAAAAAAATTACAGTTCTCTGGGATAGCTCATGGAAGGTGGGAGGGGGCTTCTTGCAGGGCTGGATGTGCTGAGTGGACATTTCCTTGGGTAGCTGTTCACCCATCAGCCCACTTTACATAGGCCCATTTGCCTCTCTCTGTCCTTCATTGCATTCTCTGCTCTTTATCAGATTCATTTTGGAAATTCATGGACTTTTTAAAAACAAGCATTAAAATTGTAATTACTTTTATCCTAATCTAGATAAATTTAAGATTGTCAACGTCTAATATATCATCATCTTTCCCACACATCATTGTATATGGTTGTAATAAGCTTAATAAATTTTATCAACTCTCACACACATACAATGCATGACCAAATTATGCCTCTATCTCTTAAAGGGAAGGAAATAGATGGCTATTTTCACTGAGAAAATAAAAGAGCTCACCAGCATCCATGCTGTTGGTTGATTCTGATTTAAGAACAAGAATTTTGGAATCAAAGCCAACTGAATCTAAGACACCTCATTGAGAGGTCTGATACCTCTTAGTCTCAGTTTTATCAGCTCTCCAGCAGGTATAATATCACCTCCCCATGCATTTCTAAGAGAACTGATTTAAATGATGCCCATCCAGTCCTTAGCACTGTCTCTACTCAGCAATGGGACCATTATGATTATAGAGAAGATGAATACACGTGGATCTTTAAAAGTAAGGATGTTAGAGAGGCTCACACAAATCTAGGTGTCCAGAGTTGTTGGGTCTGGATATGGCTTTTTGAGTTTAACCCAGTCTAAACAATCCTCTCCTGGATCTGCATCCATCATTTTGCATTATAAACATCACTGAGCTGTCTCCGGCTACTCCTTATGAGTTACTTCCAGCTAGGAGGCTGGTGAGGAACAGAGAAGAGGAACGCAGTCAGGAGTATTGTCAGCCTCTCTTCTCCCAGTACCATTTCAAAGGGGCACCCCGGACCTCGAGTGTGCAAACATACAGCACACCAATCTACACTGGCAGGATCTGCTCCCACAGCTGGGCTGCCCTCTTCCTGAAGAATGTCAGAGCAGGATTGCTGAGACCACAGAAACAAAGCAGAGCAACAAATAAACTGATGGAGAGTACCTAGTTCAATACCGTCAGCCCCAGCGCAAAGGGAATTGGAAATGCCTCTTCTTTGGCCAAATGGATAGGGTAAGATAAGGTCACTCAAGAAGACACGAAAGTTTGTCACCCTGAAGAATACTTACCTGGAGAACCGAGACTACATACCTGGTTAATGTCAGAGAGTAGACAACCTCAGTGTGGACAGTAAGTGTGCACTCAGGGTTGGTGTGGGAGGGTAGGTCTTTAAGAATGTGATGGTGTATTTGAAAAGAAGTCCTTGCCAGCCTGGGACTTTGCTCTAGAAGAATACCTGTCTGAGTCTTAAAGGACCACAGGAAGTCAACCAGGTGAAGAAAGCCAGGACAGTGGCGTGCAATGAAGGAGTCCATGAGCAGAGACTCCGGAGGTGCCAAACTGCATGGCTAGGCAAAGGGCCACTCTAGCTTAGTTGCTGCAACATGGATTTCAAAACCTCAGGGAGTGGAGGAATTTCGGAATGCAATGATCAGCAGAGATGAGACTGCGGAGAACCTTGCTTATCATCACTGTAGAACTGAAAGGGGTTTAATTCTCATGCCCCTTTCATGTGGGTCTACTTTACAAAGATAATAACACTAGCATTTATAAAGTACTTTTGATGAGCCAGTCAGTAGTTTTTATATTTTATACATATTAATTCATTTCATTGTTGACAATGCCTTAGGATGCAAATATTAACCTGTTATACGTGGGAGAAACTGAGTCACAGAGTCACTTGTCCAAGTTCACATAGCTGGTAGCTGACAAATGGAGGATCTGTACCCCAGGTGATGAAGCTGACTTGTTCAGTATCAGTCGATTACTTATCACCTTACTGTTATCACTTCAATTTTTCATGCCTGAGTCTCATTAAAGGCTCTCTGTGAAAGAGGACTGCTATGATTTTTTTTCAGATTTAGAACAAATTAGAGTTACCTATAAATTCAGGTCCTGGGTCTGTTACTTTAAGATTATTAAGCTTCCTGATTTCAGCTTCTTTTTTTGAAATATATGAAAAAGTAATTCCCCGCGGAGTTCTTAAGATTGGGTAATCAAACATACCAAACACACACTGCTTTTTGACACAAGAGAATCAGCATTTGCTAAGTGTCATCAGTGGGCATAAAAACTTTCCCCCATTATGGGATGCCCAGACATCTTATTGACAAGTTGGGGGGTAGGGAGGGAGTGTAATGAGGTGGGTAAACTTTCGAACTCACACTAGATCATGTAGATTCCAACACCAAACCTAATTTTGTTCTTTCAGTTGAGTTAAAATGGTGGGAAGCATGTACTGCTTTTGTTGAATGAGAGAGGTAAGAAGGAGAAAATGCATGAGTATGAACGCTGCATCTCAAAGACAAATGGAGAGTGTGCCAGGGTGTTGTCTGGACAGACGTTCCTACCAACCTATGGATTGAAAATGGCATGGCTAAGATGGTCACAGCACTGCCAGAGGGCACTGGACTGGACTGGCAACTCACTGCAGATTCCTTTACACGTGTGCTACCCAGGACACCTGTTTGGGGAAGGGCAGGCTTGGAATGAGGACATTAAAGCATCCCCAGTCTGGGATTTACATGCCCCAAAATGAGCAGACAGGCGCCATTCATCTCAGGCAGGAGGTCTTTTTACCTGGGGCTTGTCATCATAAATTTGGATGGAGAAAAATATTATGTCTTTTCCTTTTACCTTTAACTGAAAGCTAGTCTTTCCTTCAATTATGGATATAGACCATAAATTGCCACAGAATGTGCTCTACCTGAGGCTTTATCCCTAATAAAATCACAGGTATTTTCATATCACATCATGCAGGTCTCACAATATATCAATTATCCTCATCATAATTCAGATTAGCCTCATTATGAAGCCCACACTAGAACTTGTTACCTAACATGTTAATAAAGCAGCAGATTCATTACTATGTCATAAATTTGTTTTTGGAATATTGTGATAAATAATTTAAACGTAATTTTTTTTCTTTACTTCAATTTATTTAATTGTATTCTTTAGAAATGGTGTTTGTGGAGCTCCCTGACATATAAACAGCCTGATCCCGACAGCCCACGTATTACATTACACTCTGCCACCGAGAACGTGGTGTGCCATGGGAAAAAGGAATTCCTAAGGCAGCCTTACTTACACCTAGATGCTGGTAAGAAGGGCCAGAAATCCGACGAGGGAAGAAATAAAGGGAACTGATTCCATGAAACTCTTACTTATGTCACTCACTTTGCAGCAGATGCTGAAATTATATCACTTCATTCAAAGTTGTTTCATCAGAATATTCATAAAATGCAAACAAGTAATCCTAGCTGATGACTAATATTGAGCCAATGACATTCTATGAAGACCTGCTTTCTGGTGAGTAGTTTCACTTAAAGTCTGTTTCCAAAGATTCTCCACGACATTAAGAACTGTGTGCTCAGTGACCATGCATGGAACTTTTCACTTATGACCTGTGCATCTAATATTTTCCACCCATCTATTTTTTCTTGATTTTTTTTAAAACTAGGTAAATTTACAGTTTGTATGCCCAGCACCTTTCCCAATGAGGCGGGATTTGAGGGGCTAATCTCTACAGATGCAGGATACAAGATATTAATTTACAGGGGGGGTGAGGTACTCTGCACAGCCTACTCATGAGACCGAAGACTCCCCAATTTGAACATAGCTGTGGTCTTTGACAAAGAACATTAAGGCTATGTTGCTAGCAGAGGTTCTAGACTTGGTGCGCATATATATATATATATATATATATGTCCTTTCTAGTCAAACTTCAATTAAATAAACAAATGACTAAATGACTTCCTTATATCTTGACATTTTGGAGATGTCGGAGAAAGAAGAAATAAGGAGTTTTGCAATCCTCAGTATTGCCCCTGGCAGGATTCAGTACTTGACTTTGAAAACATGATGTGCAGCTCCTGGAGAGAATGAATCTGCCTGAGTGGAGAAATGTGGATCTGTGTTTGACAAATCAATTCCTTTTCTTGCAGAAGTAGAAAGGAGGCTCCCACAGGGGTCAGGCAGCTCAATTACCAGAGGCAAAGCTGGGCAGCTGAGGTCCCTCCCGGGGACGCTGGCCCGGAGCTGCCGGCATCACCTGGCTGGCCGAGTGGCACAGCAGCGAGTCTCTGAAATGAACACCAGCCTCACCTCCGAGAGCAGGGTCACCACTGCCTTCATCTCACAGGGTCGGAAGCATCTCTTCACTAAAAGGCTCAGAGCAAACACTCTCCTAAATAGGGAGACTGCTCCCCTGGGATCACAAGAGGCTGGGCAGGATTCTCCTCCTCGTGTAGCCAACCCTCTGTCCCCAAGGCCTCTCCCTCCACTGCCCCTGAGAAGGCTCATGGGTAATAGCTACAGGCAGAGAGAGCTAGTATTTTGATCCTCATAGCAGCACAGGAAGAGGTAGGATGAACTATAAGAGGGAAGAACCTGGATTAAAATCATAATTCTTCCACCCAGTCTCAGTCTGACCTCAGGCAAGACTTTTGGCTTCCCTGTGCCTCAGTCTCCCCGCCAGTACAAAGGGGTTATTCATTGCGGAAGTTCAGAGGATACTGAGAACTAAATGAGGTCATACATAGAGGACACTGTCAAAAGTGCACGGTGGTTGATAAACACTCACTGTGACTCACAGTCATTAGTGTCGCTCACCCACTGTCCCTCACCTTGGCTCTAGGCACGTGGCACACAACAGGATTTCATCTTGACACACCAAGGTGGAGTGTGGCGTGGCTTGGTCTATGAAGCATCAGCAGCAAGTTCACACATCATTTCCAGACAGAAACTTGAAGTGCTGGTGTGCATGTCACCATCTTTCTTTCCTGACTGAAAAAACATGACATCGTGGGGACCCAGTCTCCCTCAGTCTGAAGCCTCAAGGGGGAAGGACAGAGAGCCGAGCTCCCCACCCTGTCGGTAGGCCTGTGGCTGAATAAAGTAAATCTCCCCTGGAAATTTGAGTTTGTTTGCCACTTCAGCATCACCTGGGCTTTCTGACTGCATATACACTCAGAACCAGGAGAGAGGTGTTGGCATAACATACACCTCCAAAATGTGAACCTAGCTTAGGATTCCAGGGGATGATAGCTAGGAAACCTTGGAGGCTGGAGGGATGCTCTGCCTGTTGCCCAGGGCTGAGAACGGGATAGCACTCTTGTGCTAGAGTCTAGAATTCAGGTTGTGATTTGTAGCTTTAAAGAAGCTGCAGTACAGAATGGTTCATGGCCTTTGGCTTCATTGGACCCCATAATACCAGAAAGTGCATTATATACTCAGAAAATCAGTAGAAGCATTCAAGCAGGAATGAATAGAAATTCAGGGTGTCCTGAAGTCCAGAGATGTGTAGATTGGGGGAGTTAAACAGTAAAGATAAAATTGAGACGTGTGAAGGCTGTGAGGAAGAGTCAAATCAACAGTTTGGCTTCGTGCCCATTCTTGATGTTTTTGAAGGACCTTGCAAGTAGGCTCGGAGATTCAGCTTCACACATGGGCTCTTTTCTTCAGCTTCCCGCAGGGCTCATGACCCAGACAGCAGCATGGCCACAGGCCCACACCGCGTCTAAGGCCTGGCCCTCCTTACTCCTCAGGGCCTCTGTCTGGTCTCTGTCCATCTCCCTTCCTACCCTTATCACAATTCCCAGTCCTTATCTTCATTCTCTGTCCAAAAATACCATTTTTTTAAGCTCACAGGCTCACTATTGTCCTTCTAGGAACCGTTCTTCTACTAGACCTTACCACACTGTGGGCTCAGAATGAACTTCTGGTCAACGTAATTCCCCAGGTATTTTTCACATGAGCAGCTTTTGAGGTGCAAAGTTCCCCCACCCTGTGTATGAGCATTTAATTTGCTGTACATCCATATAATTTTAACAACCTATTTCAGAGTCATTGGGCATAAGACTAGTTTAATTATAATCCTTGGTTAATGATATACTGTTGCTAGGTGGTCTAGAGTGACCCTCTTTTGATTTATTTTATCAATATTTATTTATATATTTATTCATTTTTTTTAAAATGTAATTAAGCTTCATGAACTCAAGGGATTTAATCCCAAAATAAGATGACTGGAAAACAACCTCCATCCACCTATGTATGCCTGCCTTTATCCCATCCTCATGTTCCATAACAGGAAAGAAAAATTGTTATTTTCTTGGTTAGTTCATGATGTCTTTACTGATCTTTGTTTTCCCTTGTAGGGGCCAAAAAATTGTCAAATACCCACCTGACCTGACTTTGGGCAACCCTGAACTTCTGTTTCCTCCTGACGCCAGTGTCAACCCAGGGATGCTTGCTATTCATCACTGAGTGACACGGGCCTAGGGCAGCATGTCTTTCTAAACTGAAATTTACCTGCCACATATTCAGGGCTGGCCCCTCTTCTATTTCCCAGGGCTTCCTTCCTCATCTCTTTTCTTCCATGTCTATAAAACATTAGCTTGCAAATGTCCCATTTTTTAAATACTTATAGTCTTTAGAAAAGTCCACAGTTCAATTCTTGTGAATCTGAATGGTAAATTGCACAATCCATGAGAAATTACATCCTGATGTGTCACCCCTGACATTAAGGGTGCCTGGCTCATACACGTGCACAATTGTCAATTGTCTAATTTTTCTTCACAATCAGTAGAAGCCCGTGGAAAGATACCGCAACATCTGCTGGGCTTTAGGCAGCTCATTAAAGGAATTCAGCACCTGGTTTCCTGGAGAGCAGCTCTTCAGATTTCCCCAGGAAGAGGATTCCTGGGGGCTCTGTACTCATCTGTTCATCAAGGAATTGATACAGGCAAATCTCATAAATGTCAAAGGGATGAGCATTCATGATGCTTCCTTGTGTCCATTCAAGAGCAATAAATCTCATTTTTAAAAGGCAATAACAAGGCAATGTCCGAGGGGTAATATTAGTAAGCATTTATATGTAAAGAAAGGGCAAGGGGGAAAAAAAAACAAGAGAAAGAACATGAAACAAATGGAGAGGGTGAAGACACAGATGAGAGAGAACAATTGAATAAATGAAGAGAGAGAGAGGATAAACCTAAACTGGGCCAGTCAAACTATCTATCTACTGCAATCTACTCATGAAACTTTCTAGACTTTGCACTAAGAATCTTGATACATTTTAAAAAGAGTCTGATATAAAGAACCTGTTACTATAACAAACTTAGGATCATGTGGTGAAGAGAGGCCAGGAAACAAACACTTGTGAGTACTCAGAGAATTATCAAGAGTATAGACTCATTGGATGATGAGCTTGTGCATTAGTTCAGGTCCATAAGTATTAGCAGTTATATACATAATAAGAAATGTGGGTCATAGATCACATCACACAGTTGTAATGTAATACCAATAAAATCTTATGACTTAATTAATTTCCATCACAAACGTGTGTTCGGGTCAACAAAATTATTATCGTATCATGACGTTGCATGTTTTGATCTGAAATAAGTCAGCATAGAATCTTTTACAATACATTATATTGAAGAACAACAATAATTTGTTTGATTTATGATCACTAAACAGATAGAATTTTAAAACTTTTCTCTATGCAGACTGCCTATATCCCATCACCAACCTCATCTCCCTCTCAAAAACAAACAAGCAAACCTAAATCAGCAAGCAGATATTACTTTAGCTGAATTACTCCTAACTTAACCTATCATTAAGTGGCAATTAATCTGCAAATGTTTTTACTTCTTTCTTTATTCAGCACAACTCGCTCCTTAACTCAGAAGCTTACACCCACAGAAGTATCTACATAGAATTATCAAAAGGACTCAAAACAATGTGATGCCAATGAATGTATTTTAAAATTAAATAGCCAAACTGATCAATCAACCAAGGAATTAAGAAATGAATTAATGCAAAAGTGTGGAGTCCATTGGAAAATGGGTGAGGAAATTTGAATGGGGCATACCCCTAACTCCAATTTTCACCAATAGATTCAGAATTTTTATTCCTCCAAATAGTTGGCTTTGAATTCATTGTCATTTCGGACAGAGAAGACACTTTCTAGCAATATTCTGATATTGACAGGGGAACTGCCCCACGGAGCATGGGGTAAATTGATCGTGCTGGTGGTGGGGAGAAGTTGACTTTTTTGTCATGTAGCATAAAGGTGGGCAGCTCTCAAGACAGTGAGGAAGTCAGAAGTCAAGATTACATGCATCTTTTCAGTCCCCTGCCTATGGAATGCTCACTACCATACATGAGGGCGCACTGGCATCTGAGTCCTGGTGTCTAGGATGATGGCAAAAGAAGAATAAGATCATAAGGCAAAATCTGGTAGTGTGCTAGTCTTGATGCATAACCCTAATGATGCCCCAAATTTGTCCTATTTCTTTAAAAGTCTTCATAAGTTGATATCTTTTCTATCTACATTGTCTCTTTCTCTCTTCTTGTTCTCTTTTTTCTTTATTTATATGTATTTGACGTCAATTTTAATCCATCACCATTTTACCAGTACACCATCGCCTCAGTCCCTTGTGCTCTTATCTGCTCTCAACCCTCTCCCTCCCCCTCCCGCCAAGTGTCCCCAATTTGTCCTTGTATTTTTGTTTTTGTTGTGTTTTATTATTATTATTATTATTATTATTATTGTTCTTATTCTTTTCCTTGATCCTTATTTGATCTTACATTCCTCCTAGAGGGGGAACCATCTGATATTTTTCTTTTGCCTTCTGACTTATTTTGCTGAGCATAAGTCCTTCCAGCTCCATTCATGTTCCTATGAGTGAGTCTAGTTTTTCATTTCTGATTGCTGAGTAGTATTCCATCGTGTATATGTACCACAGCTTCCTGATCCAATCATCTGGTTTTGGGCATTTAGGTTGTTTCCAGGTCTTACCTATTGTAAAGTGTGCTGCTATAAACATAGGGGTGCAGGTATTCTTTTGAATCAGTGTATTTGTGTCTTTTGGGTATATTCCTAGGAGTGGGACTGCTGGATCATATGGAAGTTCCATTCTTAGTAGATTGAGGAACTACCATACTGCTTTCCATAATGGTTGGACCAGCTTGCATTCCCACCAGCAGTGTAAGAGAGTTCCTTTTTCTCCACATCCTTGCCAACATTTATCCCTTGCTCATGGGTTGGAAGAATTAACATCATCAAAATGGAGATACTACCAAAAGCAATCTACAGATTCAATGCTATTCCAATAAAAATTTCAATGTCATTCTTCAAAGAAATAGAAAAAATTATTGATGAAATTCATATGGAGACATAAAAAATCTTGAATAGCCAAAGCTCTCCAAACTGAAAAAAAGGGAAGTTGGAGGGATCACACTTTCAGACTTCAAACTTTACTACAAAGCCACAATCATAAAAACTGCATGGTACTGGAACAAAAACAGACACATAGACCAATGGAATAGAATAGAAAGCCCAGAGATAAACCCACAGAATGAAAACTAGAATGAAACTAGAATGTTGCCTTTCACCATACACAAAAATCAACTCAAAATGGATTAAGGAATTAGACATAAACCCTAAACCATAAAATATATTGAAGAAAAAGTAGGTAAAACCCTACGTGACATACACATCAATGACATCTTTGGAGGTACAACACCTAAAGCAAAGATAGTGAAGGAATGGATAAACAGCTGGGACTACATCAAACTGAAAAACCTCTGTACAGCAAAAGACACGCTAACCAAAACAAAGTGACAACCCACCAAATGGGAGAAAATCTTTACACACAACATTACTGACAAGGGACTTATCACACAGATCCATAAAGAACTAACCAGACTAAACAAAAACAAAGTGAACAATCCA
>JAGFMF010011925.1:3530429-3600843 GCA_019455555.1 Galemys pyrenaicus
GGCATATGAAAAAATGCTCAACTTCTCTTGTCATCAGAGAAATGCAAATCAAAACCACTATGAGATACCACCTCACCCCAGTGAGAATGGCACATATCTCTTCTTCTTCTAAACAGGAAGAACAATTCTGATGGTTATGAATGAAGAGTACAGAGTCTCGGGTGAGATCAAAGCTTCTAATTCTATTTCATCCCATTCATAAACCTTCCTAGGTAAGCTATCGGTTGAATTCTAGTCCTGAATTATTCAGAGGAAACTGTACTGAAATAGTGTGTGAAATAAAGGAGAGCCTGTAATGCACATTTTGTATTCTTTCAATCTGTTGCCCCTTCCTAATCTTCCTCGCTACCCTCAGCTCAGTAATCCCTTCAGTGGCACATACACATGCACACCCATCCTAAGTAATCTCTTCCTTTCTTCTAGAACACAGGCAGTCTTCTTAACATACCTCATTCCATAACAAAATTCTTTTTTTAGAACTATTTTTAAAATGAACAGTTGCTTTCAAGGAAAATTATAAATAGCACTTCATTAATTGGGATGCAGTCTTGATAATTTTACATATATGAGAAGAGTATAAAAATGCCATATCTGATCCCTTATGAGCACAGATAATTTCCACTGTTATCACAATCCTTATTCCGCCCTTAGGGTATGGGTGGCCCATTTCTAAAGCAGGTGTATTTAAAAGAGTTTGATCTAAATGAGAACAACTTGAAATGAATTTGAAAATGAAACTCAGGGACATATTTGAGTAGGAGAGAGGACTACAAATAAGGTTGAGAACATAAGGTAAGTTTGAGTTACCAAAGATAGAAACTGCTTCTGCTCTGTACCTTCCAACATGGACAAAGGACAAATCTGTGTCATACATAAAATAGTTGAAACAACAAGGAGATGATTTGCCTAGAGAAAGTAGAGATTAAAAAGTCAGTATTTGGGAGTTAAGAAGGGAAAGGTGGGGGAAAAGAGGAAGAAATAATTGGGAGAAAAGGGAGGCAGAAGGAAAAAGAAAAAGATGGCCACTTGAATATTTATAGGAAATAATGTTAGAAAATGTAACCAACTTAATCTATGAGGCCCCAGAGAGCAGAGTTAGGAGTTAGAAGAATAGTTTCAAGAAGTAGCTTTGTTGGCTCTGTATAGGAAAATATTTTCTAGCTGGCAAAGTGAAATAGATGTATAATGACAATGAGTATCCTATCAAAAGAATTATCCAAGCAGAGGCTGAGCCACCATCCATGCTGGCTCTCCTCAAAGGGATGGCCTAGAAAGTCTCGAGATTGCATGATTTTGTGATTGCATCCAGGATATGTCTCTGGTAAATGCCATCACATCCTCATTATTCCCAGTCTGTAAAGTCACCGTGAACACTGAATTAACAAATACTGACTCCCAGGGGAAATACAGGGCTGGGTTCCTAAAGCTCTGGTCACATTTTCATCAACCAGCCAGTACATGACCTTGTTTTAGATATGATACCTGCTTAAAAGTGCCTTACTTAATAATACTGTTGATTGATTAACACTGAACTGATGACCAACAGCACTGTAACTCAGGCCTAAACAAAGATATATAACACATGGACATTCATCATAAGGCACACCACAGTTTTCTTTCATTTAGGAACAGGAGACAGGGCTGTGCTTGGAGGTCAGTTTGAACAAAGAAATCACCAGCAAAAGCACAAAAATGCAAAAGAGTGGCATTAATTAGATTAGATGGTGAAAAGGGCACTTGCTTAGAGCATGGAGCTAAAACAAGAGGCCAGAGTACTGCCTCGTTCGGCCTCGGCTGCGAACATGTGTATTGGGTGACTCAAAAATCTCACTGATTTTCGCATGTCTGTTAATGACAGTGAGTGTGGAGTTAGGGGTTACACATAAATGTTAGTAAGCAGGAACATTCACAAGTACAGACCTCTTGAATAATGGGGATCAACTGTACTGGTGGTGAGATGGGAGAAACAGTGGGCCAACTGGTCAGACAAAGGGCTCTCAGCAATCCCAAAGCTTTACTTCCATTTTAGGACCTCACCTTCAAGAGCAGGGCACCATACTGTTTGCACGTTTGCAAATGGAGCTGTCAGTCCCTTTGTCAGGCAGATGGCTTGGCATCCCAAGCCAGGAGGGTTATGTGACATTGCTGTCTGATAACAGTTGAAACCTTCCAGGGAGACCAGAAGAGCTGGTCTCCCCTGGGCTGCTCTGGAGGCACTTACAAAGGCCCTGTGCTCCTGTGCCACTTCATTTCAGCTCTCCAGGGGGCGCTGTTATGCAGCATGTAGACTGTGTGTGCTCACAGCTGACCAGGTGAGGAAACTGGAATTCAGACCTGTGAGGTAATTAGTCTGGGAACCAATGGATGGCAATTCTTTTCACTTTCTGTCATTGTCAGAATGCAACTTCTCAGAATTCAGAGGATTCCTTAAGCTCTCGGTAACACCAACTTGTGTCCCACAATGGACCGAAGTGCCTCATCAAAACCGATGCATCTGTGTAGCATCAACAAACACAATTCCTGTCTCACATGCACACACATCTCCAAAAATAGAACGCGATCATCACCATTGGAGTCTTCTCCATTAAAACACAAAAATAGAGACTTCACATTTCTGAAAAGCCAGCCGAGGAGGATTGAGATAACATGAAAAGCATTTTGACTTTTTCTCAAATGTAAACAATGTGACTGGAAGATGAGATCTTCCTGTAAGAACAGGGGACGCATCTCATCTGTCCCCAGCATCCTGCAAGAGAATGTGATTGCTCCCTTGGAAAAGAAAGCAGCATTTACCTTTTCATGGATTTGAATATGATGATGTGTATACATTCATTATTAGTTCCTAAAGGTCTATAAGAATTGAGGCCAGGGCCTCCCTGGTGGCGCAGCGGGTTGAGCAATGCACTATGAAGCAGACCGCAGCCACTGCAGCACGAGTTCGATCCCTGCTGCTGGCCAGGGAGGGGACCCACATGGCGCAGCAGACCTCTCCTGCTTCAACCCCTGCTCCCCTTAGCAGTGTATTTCCATCAATCTGCCTGTTCTGCTGCCCACTCTGTCTCTGGTGAATCCTCTCACCTCCTGCAACTTGGGCCTGTACCCCAGCTCCTGTACCCATAAAATAAATATTAAAAAAAAAAAGTTTCAGAAAAAAAAAAAAAAACAAAGAATTGAGGCCAGGGGTTTTAAGGGATGGCCTATGGTTTTGTGGCCTTAATTAACATTCTGAGGTTGGCTAAGGTGTGAAGGATGAGACGCAGCTACAGTCTAGTCAGGCAGCCTGTGTTTCCTTCCAGTAACCCTTACTTCTGTAACCACCTTTCACCTCAGGACCTCCAGTGGGGACCAAAACCACTGTGAGCAGAAGGTTGGGGTCACCCTTTGCACCTCTGCCCGGCCAAGGCCAGGACATCCTGCACTCATAGGAAGGGCACACACCTAGAATGTGCGAGAACGGCTCCTTTGGGAGTGCTGCCTCCTCTGACCCACTGGGAAGGGCACATCTGTGCAGGAAGGGACGGGATCACTGGCTCCTCATTGGTACATATCCTCCCACTTTCAGAAAAGGCTTCACCTTGTCACACAGTTGCTTTCCTGAAGTTCTTTATCTGCCCAGTTCTTATTGGCCATCTTGCACTTAAATTGCGTTTTTTCTTTTCAATTTCCTCAGTGGACCAGGCTCTTTCCCAAAGTCACAGTCACGGAGCCCTCACCTTTGTGCCCTCCCCCTCCAGGAGTGCTCTTCTTTTCTCTCAGCCTCCAAATATCTCCCACTTCTTCAAGAACCAACCATGACATCACCAGTGAGGGCTGTCTTGGAAGAAGTAACAGAACCCTGACTCATGGTTTAAATTATGAGAGAGATGCATTATCTCCCCAAACAGGAAATGCTAAGATAGGGGATTGTTTGGTGAATTCAGTTACTCAATAAATTCATCACAGAACTGAGGTTTTGGATGTTTTTGTTGTTGTTCTGTTTTCCATATTTCTGCTCCACTCTTCTTCTCCTGTCTTTACGTCAAAATGGCTGCTGCTACAGCAAGACCTGAGGTCACAGAAGCATACAGAGGGAGAAGAAAATACTCTCTTTTTCTCTCCATGTGTGTCTCTCTTTAAGGGTGAAAAAAAGATTTCTCACAATTCTCAATCAGACTTTTAGTTCTCAGTAGCCAGAATTGTGTAACAAACCCACCCTGAATCTGTCACCCACAAGAGTGGGGATTACCATGATTGGATTAGTGAAGCCCAGATTACAGGGGGGGGGGGAATCAAATCTATTAGAGACTGGCCTGCACATTACTCTAGGTGGCCCTGCACTGCCACTGTTTCCTATTATTTTTTTCTCTCATAAATCTGAACACTCTATATCTTAATTGACAGTAGACTTACATGTCACTCCCATCATCTCTGAGCTTCTTAAGGCTAGGCATGATGCTTTACTCACCACTGTATTCTAGAACCTAATACAAATTTGAGAGTGAATGAGTAAATGAATGAATACGCGAATGACAACTATTGGGTGTGTGGGTGACACTGATCTTCTCACATAGGCATTCCTTTCCTCTTCTACACTTGGAAAAACTGCCCTTCAGGAGCAAAAGAATTCTCCATTGTCACAAAGCAGAATTAGAAATTAACATCAGAATATTCGACTCCAAGGTGAATGTTGTATTTAATAGAAATGAGGAAAAGAAGGTCAGGGTATTAAATGGCCCACCTGGTATCCCAACAATACTGGGAACTCTATTTTTTTTTAAATAATTTCACTAACATGAACAGGATCATTTAAATTTTTGAGTTGAGACACACATGGAAAATCATAAGGCTCTTTTTCCACCTGACTCAAATCTGCCTCTGCCTTCAGCTTTCCTTCATCCCAGAAACATTTACAGAACAAATGGACCCCAATCTGTTGAGGATTCAGTTTGCAATTCTGACAAATTAAGGACCCTGAAGAATCAATTATTTTTACTTATCTCCCAAGCTGAAGGGGAGGAAACCCTATATTTCTGGAACTTTGGCTTTGAAACCTCTTGAAAGCATTAAAGAAAAGTCAGGGGAATTAGACAATAAGGATTCTTTCAAAACAGTAGGATTTAAAGGATCTTATTACCTACTTTATAATCTTACCTTAAGGCTGTAGAAAGTATTAATTGGAGCAAAGACATCCAAAAGGGAACAGCCACTGTATGTCATCTATATTGTTGAAGTCTGCCTTTTATCGCTCTAATTTCCTACATTGCCTCATCCTCAGCATCTCTTTCAGATAAACCTCTCCAACTCCTGGCCCCTTGGTGTATTTTTTCTTTTTCCTGGCACTGAGAAGAAGAAGAAAGAGAGAGAGAGCTAAGCCAAGTGAATCAATGGCACTTCAAACCCCATTTCCTGGCCTGATCCATAGTTGAGTCCTTCAAGGAAAGGAAGATGGAAAATAGAGCAGGGGAAGCTCTAAGCAAGCAAAAAAAAAAAAAAAAGCCTCACACCAAGCATCTCCAGAGGAAGTCTAATTTACATGTGCCTGTATCACCAGCACCCAATTCTTACAAGAAATAGTAAACTGTTTCTCTGCAGAAAGTGTGAAATGCTTTAAAATAGGCTGGAAAGACTGAAAACCCCTCTGATAAATGCAAGCAGGATGTGCTAATCGTATCCTGCTGTTCCTCCCTGGCTGGGCCTCAGGGACCACCTTCATCCCACTTGTACATTTTTGCAGTAGAATTTGAAATACTTCGTATTTTTTATTTGAAGTAATAATCTTCAGTGAAAATGTCATAATCCCATAGAAAATGACAGGGGAAAAGGGAGCTTCCATCTTCAGTAAAATCAGTTCCTGTGTTAGGAAAATTGGTCTTGGTCTAATTTCCTCTCCCTGTTTGTAAAAGGTTTCTGAGTGCATTAGGCTAGCAAAGAATTATATATATATATACACACACACACACACACACACACACACACACACACACACACTACCTTTCTGAAGGCAGCCTAAAGCACTGAAATATTTCTCAAATTACTGTCTTTGTGTCAATAAAAAAAAAATGCAGATCACTGTGTACTACTCCAGATTTAGTAACTCTGATGCTCTGAGGGATAGGACCCAAATTCAGAATTTTTTTTTAAGATTTATTTATTTATTTATGCATACAAGAGCTGGGGTACAGGCCAGAGTCCAGGGAGATGAGAGGATTCACCAGAGATAGACCAGGTTGCAGAACAGGCAGACTGACTGAAACACACTGCTGAGAGGAACAGTGGGCGAGGCAGGAGAGGTCTGCTACACCATGTAGGTTCCCTCCTTGGCCGGAGGCAGGGATCGAACTCGTGCTACAGTGGCTGCATTTTTCTGATTCATAGTGCATTGCTTAACCCACTGTACCACCAGGGAGGCCCCAAATTCAGAAATTTTGTGGGTTCCTTAGGTGATCCTTATGCCAGTTAAAGCTTAAAGGCCATTGGCAGAGAGAATGATTTCATCCACTTTGAAGTCAGGAAGACGGTTTGAATGCTGAGGCTTAACAGACAAGGAACTTCAACTGCTAAAAGGAAAGGGGACATGTTTCATCTTTCTTGATTTAATGAGGTTAAAAAAAGATATTTGTGAATATTAGTGACTCTAAATGTCAGTCCCACAAAAATTTTATAGATTATGATTAATCACTTCTATATAATAAAGTCCACTACCCTTTAAGACAATACTGTGTTCAGTTGTAACTGACTTGCATGATTTTTGTTTCTGTTTTTTTCAACTTTATCCTAAGTTACGAATTGGCTTTCTCCCTATTGATTCTCACCAGTTCAGCATGTGTCTACATGTGGAGTCAACAAAATAATGGTTTCCAGTGAAAGATAACTTGATTTCAGACATTCAACCCTCCTGATTAGTTTGGTACATTGTGGCAGCTTCTAAAACTAGAAACATCCAAAATGCTGACCCAAGAAATCCTGAAATTTGGGCACTGTGTGCCCTGATAGGGATTTCTGAATCTGGATGACACTCACCAGAGTGGTGAATTGGGTTAATGAGTGGCTTTGTGTATTTCTGATGGCAGTAAGAGAACTTGAGTGAACTTAGGTAAATGATGAAGATGATGACAATGATAACATAATCATGATAATGCTGCTCGCTGTTGTTGCTGCTGCTGCTGATAATGATGATGATGAATGATAGTGATGATGGATAACATGATACTGAGACATTTCAGTCTCAGAAAGAACTGAAAAACAACACTAATAGAAAGATAAGAAGTTTGGGTTACTGTCAAGTTTTCAGTAAGAACAGTTCTCATATAGCCCAGTGGGGAAGACATCCCACATATCAATGATCGTGGCCAGTTGGGACCATGGAGCTTTATGGACATTGCCTATTTTAGAAATGTGGCATTTCCTGCACATTCATTCCAGTGGAATAATCCCTCCTTAATACATAGGAGTATCATCTAGACTTCTGCCTGTCATCCTGGTGTGGGCTTCACACCTCCCCTCTCAGTGGGGGCAATTCCTCCAGTAGCTTCTGTTCAATAACTAAGATCAGACTAAGTAAAGGACATGAGTGACTTCATTCTTTAGGATGTCAACACCATGTCACTCTCATGACTGCAAATGAGGGGCAAAGTCTGGCTTAAGTGAACCCACAACCCTTGCTTCAACCCCAAGATGCCAATAAGTTCTGGGTACAAACTTATTGGCCAAGTTTGACCAACTTATCCAAAGAGAGGATCAAAGCCATGTAAACTTCAGGAATAAAGAAGCATGCAGAAACTGTTAGAAAGAGACCTGCAGCAGAAAAGACAGGCAGAGAGTATGAGGGGTTTCTTGAAACTCAACTTTATGAAAGTAACTTCAAACTGAGATTCTAATAATTGCATGAACAATTAAATTTTATGATGATCTAGATGCTGTGCTAAGCAATTCACATACATCAACCTCACCTAGTTTCCCAAACAGCCCTGCCAAGTAATATTAAAAACCCTAGCCTATAGAAGAAAAAAACAGAGCACATAATTTACCCCAGACCACACAACTGGTAAGCAGACAGGTTACTCTCCTAGTGAGGCAACGGAAGCTGACTCAGAACTTGGGTAGAGAAAAATGGACTCTGACTGGGATAAAGATACCACAGGGTAGGGGTCAGACCCCTCCAACAGTCTTCCCCTTCCTTCATCTTTCTACCCCTCCTTCTTCCTTCTTTCCCCATCATTCTTTAAGGATGACATAAGAAGAAAAGCCAACTCCAGTAGAGTTGATGCTCTTTATTCAGGCTAATCTTGGTCTACAAAGTCACCACAAACACTGAATTAGCAAATCCTGAACTGTTACTTCCAAGGAAAACAGAGTTAGGTTTCTGAGAGCCTCTCATCACCACGTCTTCAATGATTCATAATTTTGTTTGATATGTGTTTCTGTTTAAAAATGCCATATTTAATATATCCATTAATTACAGTCAATTGCACTATATCTCACGACTGAACAAAGCTATGCTAACACATGTAATTCCTCCATAAGGCACACCAGTCTTCTCGCACTTAGGACTTGTTAGAATGCACGTCAGTCCTACACTTGCAGATCACTTTAACAGGAAAGCCACCAACCAAAACCACCAAAATAGGCACTAACTAGACCACCAAAAGAACACTCATGCTCATCCAGAATCAAAAAGACACTGTCTTTGATCTCAGCTGGAGATGTGTGTTTGGCAACTCAAATTTTTCTCTAGTCTGTGCATGTTCACAAATGCCAGCCAAAGAGCCACAAGTATTGATTTGATGATGACAAATAAATTTTAGCAAGTATCCATAAGTGTAATCTATAAGTAATAAAGAACAACTGTAGCTTCTCCACTATATGTGCTGCAGCCTTGAACAAAACAGACCCCCAGAGCCATTCGCTCTTCTGTAAAATGGGCATACCATCAGCCTTCTCCCAGGATTGCAGGGGGATAAGGGAGTGCTGTCATGGAGAAGCTTACTGAAGAGGTACCAGAAAGCATTCCCTGCCTTCTCTCTGTAGCCAGGCATATCCATTGATGACCTCCAATGTCTGCACTGGTAAGAAGCCTCAGCAAGAGTAAGTCCTCAAGGCTAGACAGCATAAAGGATGGACCCAGAATGTTCCCAACTGAAGAGGGGCCCATTTCAGTGTCTCCCAAATTTCAAAATACTGCTAGGCAAATGGAATTGGTTGTCCCTACTCTTCCCCCCTGCCCCCCCTCCCCGTTTCCTTTTCAATTCCTCTTCCCTGGGCCCAGGGATACTAGAGCCATGGAAAACAAGCTGATCAGTCTAGGGCAGGCAGATACCATCACAGCAAGTCTGCCTGTGGGGAGTTCATAGAGTCAAGTGCAGACACTGAATTCCAACACATCACAGCAACAAAGTCATCTTCATCTTTCAGCATCTTCCAGGCCATTCATAAACCAAATAGACAAATATCTGCATTTTTGTAGATAAAATGAATGCAGAAGGAGCCATTTCCAAAGATAGATGACTGTCCTTTTTCCTTCAGCAAAGTTTAAAAAGGTAAAAATTATCATATTATGGGCACGGTGGTCATGGAGAGAAAATGAGGCCAGCGCTCAACAGGGGAAATTGCTCTTCTTGCCTGGGAATGTTTTAGCATTAAATTAACTCTCCTATCTCCTGCCTGCTAATAGGAAAGCTTTCACCTCTCTGTTTGGCAGGGGATCTACATTTGCATTTAGATGGAGCTGTTGTAAAGATGGCCCTGCACAGGGGCCTCCATCCCTTATTTACAATAGCAGCCGAGTGATAAAATGATTATCACATAAGTGGTTGTTTCACTGGTTTTGATAGGGCTGGAATCAGAATAGGAAAGGCTGTCAGCTGAATTCGTCAATGAAAGGAAAAGATGGTTTTTGCACGTGGTGGGCGCTCTGAGCCCTCTGTGACAACACAGAGGTGTATGAGTTTCCTCCAAGGCAAGGCAGCCGGGACAGCTGGATGCTGGTAGAAAAGGTAGCAGCACCTAGACTTTAAGAAAGATTCCAAGTCACTGTTTGCAGCTCTCACGCTTCATTTGAGGGAGACAGCTCATGGATCTTTATTCCCATTTCTCAGATGAAGAAACTGAGACCTGTGGTGAGTACAAGGCTTCTCCCTTGGCCATGCCTATAAAATGACAGAATTTGAAGGAGGTCCTTATCTCCACTCAGTGCACCACCTACTGCCAACAAGACTCCTACTCCTCTACCCATCCAACCTCCCAACAGTATCTTGAGCACCCAGCATAGAAGATGTGCACAAGTGGGGACACAGAGGACTAAGAGTCATCTGATTTCTGCAACTAATTCCACCACACTCAAAATTCTAGCACCAGAGTTTCATCTATGGCAGCGAAGGATTTGGATACGTGTGTTGGTAGCAAAAAGTTGCTTCTCTTGTCTGGCTGTTCTGGCTCACTCCACTGTCACTTAGGCACCCATCCTGTGGTTGTCTGAACACACATACAGCTGTGGCAGCTGTCAGGAATCAGTCTATACCCAGCTATAGGGCAGTATTTCTCAGACTATAGCCACCAACAGAACCACCTGAAGGGCTTGTTAAAATGAAGTTTGCTGGGGCCCCCCTTGTGGTGCAAGTGGTTAAGTTGCCACACTATGAAACATCTGCAGCCACTGCAGCATGAGTTCAGTCCCCAGCCAGGGAGTAGATGCACGTGGCACAGCAGACTTCTGTCTTGCCCACTGCTCCCTTCAGCAGTGTTTTTCAGACAATCCACTTGTTCTGTAACTCACTCTGTGTCTGGTGAATCCTTTTACCATCACCACCCTGCACCTCTGGCCTGTACCCCAGTTTTGTATGCATAAATAAATAAATCTTTTTTAAAAAATCGCAGTTTGCCAGAAATTCAGATTTAGTAAGTCCAGGTGGGACCCAAGACTGCAATTCTAACAAGTTCTTGAGTGATGCCACTGCTGCTGCTGGTCCAGATGGCACTTTGAGAACCACTGCTCTAGATTGATAAAGGCTTATGCCATTGCAGGGAGAACTCAGACCCTTCAATGTTGTGCCATACCTATACTTTTGTTCATGCCAAATATTCCCCCATCTGTCATGACATCAAATAGTGCCAGGGTCAACCAACGGGATGTCTTAACATCCACATGCCCTTATTGGCTAGGGCAATAATGACCACAGTTACTGACCAAACCAACATATGGGTGAGAATGAGTGATCTGGTAATATGCCCATAAGGGATGCTTTACTTTGCAGAAACTAAAAGGTCAAGTTATAGAGGGGTTTTGGAAAGCTGGTAAAGTTTGGTTTGGGTTACATGTCCTATAATGAATAAAAATATAACTTCCCTTTATCAGGTGATAGATATATAGACTCAGATCTACCACATGGACGTAGGTGAAGCAGCCCAGGAGACCCAGTGTAACTAGATAAGGAAAGCCTTGCCTTCACAGCAGACATTGTGCCATCCTTCTAGGTCCAGAAAGTGGTCATGCTAATTGGTTTCTGTCTTACTGCTTGCAGGCTGGAAGCCACCCACACACCCCATCTCTATGACTGGGCATCAGGAGCTCCCAACAGGTTAGGATAATGAGATGGTCCCCAAGGCTTACTACAGGAATTAAATTCCCTGTTACTGAGTGTCCCTGTGATTACAGCAAGCTATTGCTTCGAAGAGAATGTTCCTTCATATTATGGATGACAAAATTATCCTCAATAAAAAATCAGTTGCTTAATAAAAACCAGAAGCCCAGTTGGTATAGGCAGATCATGTTATATCCAAGAGCCACATAGGGAAAAAGAGAGAAGAGGAATGAAGTGGGCAGCAGCAGCTGGTTCTCTGAGAGTTTCTCTCTTAGGCTAGGACAGACACTCAGATTTGAAAAGTTGTAGGGGGGTGGGGTGAAGAGAGAGAGAGAGAGAGAGAGAGAGAGAGAGAGAGAGAGAGAGAGAGAGAGAGAGAGAGAGAGAGAGAGAGAGAAGAGAGAGACAGAATATGTTCTTTGGTCTCAGAATACCATGTGTCCTCCCCCTGCCTCTCCATCCCTGACACACACACATGCACACTCCAGATGCATGATTCTCAGTCTGTTCTATCTGTCCCAGTGCTCCCTACTCCTTGGCCAAGGTCAAGGACTCAGGAGAATGAAGACTCACGAGAGAACGCTCATAATGACTGAGTGTCCTGATGAGCTAGGCACTTCACTTACACATTCTTTTTAGTCCATGTATTGGATTTGTTCTGTGTCAATTTAGCTAAGGTAGAATTACACTTCCCAGAACCCTCTGCTCTGCAGAGCTCAGGGTTACTGTGAATCATAGTAGCTGTTTTACATGAGATTGGAAGATGCGCCCGAAGCAGCAGGCTTTGTTAAGATGGTTGGCCTTGCTTATTCCTTCCCTCCACCATCATGCTGGATGTGCTGGCCTCTTCCTCACCACGTCTTTGCACAAGACTTTCAGGATCAAAAGATTCCTAGCCAAAAAAAAAAAAGTGGATCGTCCCATTCCCCAGTGGATTTGGATGAAAACTGATAATAAAATCAGGTGCAATTCCAAGAGGAGACACTGGAGAGGAACACAGCTGGGTCTGTTAGGAACCACATGGGGGATGGCATGTGTATTTCTACTGTATCAGATCAGCAGTACCTGCCATGTCATCGTGAACATCATTGCTGTGTGGACATGTCTTCTCTTGGTAAGCTTCTGTGCCTGGCTCTGTAATAAATATGTGAGCTTGTTACAAAAAAAAAAAAAAAAGGGTTGGCCCCTAGCCCTGGGCACCAGGCGTGCCATGGCTCAAGTGCACGTCACTCACCGCGGCTGCACATGGTCGCCAGGGCACCCTCTGCTCTCACAGCTGGTAATAGTGCAGCTGGAATCTCCCCCTTCATTAATCAGGTAAACCCCTCATGTTTCAGTGGTGGATCACTAGGGGGATTTTCCTTCTAGCAATGCACCATTTAACTTAAAAAGACAGGAGTTTCCCTTTGTTTTATGTTCTTTTAAATAAGATAGACATATAGATAACGTTTAAGATAACTTAAATTCATCATCTGCTGTGTGTACATCATGGCTGATCCTTCAGTGTGACTTCAGTAGTTACTAAACATCCTACCCTGTCAGCAGTCAGAAAACAGGGTGGACAGAGACACCCCAGGACGGGAATGAGAGGGATGAGCTACAGGTCCAGGCTGGGTGTTGATGAGGGAGGGTTAAAAATTACCACCTGCTACTGTTGCTTCATCACTAGCTCCCACCATGGGGTAATGACCCCTGAGAGAGAAGAGGGAAAGCCGGATGGATGGAGTGTGGAGGGGAAATGTAGATAAGAAGAAAAATCAGAAGGCTTTCTCTTTCATGTTTCAAGTACCAAATTATGCTTGACATTTGAATTTTCCCCAAGGCTCACTTCCATAAAATCATGCCAAATTACCCTGAAAGGGTTGGCGCTTCCCGGAGAGACTTTTGACTGTAATCAAACAGGTTTCCTTCATGTTCAGACATTGAAGGGATCTAAGGAGAAACGGGTGGAAGGCTGGTGAGGGGACACTTGGCTGAGGAACTACCGGCATGGTGGGCGCATTTCTGGTCAGACTTACCACTGTGAAACTGGCATTGAAACAGCTCCTCCAAAGGCAGACGTCCCAGGTAGCTGGGAGGATTTGAAGAGAACAGAACATTCCAGTGCAAAGGGATATATAAGAAAACACCTATTGGCTAACAGCCTGGAGGCTCACTGCAATGTGGCACTGTGCAGGGGCCTTACTCACTTGAACTCTGTGACAGCAGGCACTGTTATTATTCACTTTACTGGATGAAAGCTGAGACTGGGAAAGGTGAAGCAAGTCACCCTGCTCTTTTGGATGCCAAAGACTAAGCCACATCACGCCTGAATGACAAGGTATAATGACAATGCAAAGGATAAAGCAAGGGACAACGCAGTGCCAAAATATCACTGGGTATCAAAATATCAACGGGTGGCATGTCATTCTTCAACTGGACATGCTGACCTGGATGCTGGACGGAAGTGGACACTAAGTAGAGAAAAACCTTTCAGACCAATAGAAACTCACTGTTGCCAGAAGCCTGGGCTCTTCAAAAGAATCCCCATGGCAACTTGTGCTTCTGGATCTTGCCTGAGAAGAGAGGCATGTTGCCTTGTGGACTCCTTGCTAGCTTGGCTCTCAGCTGTCCACGACTATGCATCTTGGTCCTTTGCTTCTCCCTTGCTCTCCCCAAGCAGTGTGTTTTCCTCCCTGGGCACTGTACCAGCTTCATGGAGCTCACCATCAATCTGTCTCCTGGTTGCAAAAACCTCCTACCAGTGCCCTAGCCAAGCTCTTGATCTCTTGAAAATTCTGCCAGAGTGATCTTTTTAGAAGCAAATGTGACCCTGCCAGTTGCCTATCCCAAATCTTCCCACTGCCTTCCACTTCTTCTAGACCAAACCCAGATGCCTCCTGGGCTTTATAAAGGCTCCAGGGCTCTGCTGACTTTGGACCTGCCTCTTCCCAGGCCTGCTCTTCACTCTGGACTCTTTCTACTAAGATTCATTAGCACGTCTACACAAGCACCCAGACTTCTTTAACCCCAGAACTTTATGTCCCACCTCCCATGTGCACAAGCAGATAAAGATGCAATATTGGGAGAAAATGTGTTCCAGGCAAATGCATGCTCATTACTGGGCAAGTTCTCACTCAGAGGCCACAAACAATGGGTTTCCTTCATTTCTACACCAACTCGAAGGGTCTATGGAATTGACAACCATGACCGAGTGTCAGCTTCAGTCCTATGTGACTATTGAACAGGCAACACAGGGAACCAACTAGTCATCCAAGGATAAAGTTCACTACCAGGAAATTATTCTCTAATTGCATTGAAACCACTGTTAACACCACAGAAAAAGCAACTCTGACTCCCAAGTTATGGAACTTCACAGAAGCAAACCAGGAATACATTTTATTCATTACTCTGACTAGTCTTCATGAATCTTATTTCAAGCTTTTGCCTTCAGATTTAGCTCAGCTTCATTTCAGTGACAGCTCTGATGAGACCGAGAATTAACATCTTCCCCTGCCCCAGCAGGTGATCAGTGGCATCTTGCCCTCCCACCATCGTGGCTTACTCTTGTCCCACCCAGCTCTACCATCCTTTCCTCCAAAATGACTTCATCTTTTCCCTTTCTACTTCTTCCTTTTTCAACAGCTTTGATCCACGGCTTTGAAATTCCTAGACTCATCTCCTTTTTTAATTAAATGCTTTACATCGAGCTAAACGAAGCAGTGCCACTTTTCCCCCTTCGAAGATTAGCAGGTAGCAGGATGGCAGCTAAAGAAGAAGGAAAAGGTGTCAGAACACAGGATACTGAGGTGCAGCATGATGGAAACGAGGACAATGTACAGGTCAGACCAGAGAAGCAAGAGCAGGCCTGGTGCACCAGATGGAAAGAAAAGGTGAGGAGCAGCCAGGTCCTGGAGAGAGGACAACCGTGGTGATGCCACGAGCTAAAGGAGAGGAAGAAAAGAGAGAGAAGCACTCACGGGTCAACCTTAGAACAGTGGTGAGCCCGTTGCTGACTTGGCTCAGTTCTTCCTGGGATGGCACTTCTGGCCCGGGACCCATGCAGTCCCTTGATAAACCCCATTCTCAAAGCTCCCATCTGAAAAAGTGAAAGCAAGGTGTGTTTTTGAAAATGTTATTTCTAAGACTTAAATGACAAGTCTGAAATCAATAAGGATCTTATTGAGAGACTTGGATATGGTCCAGAACTCAGGGGTTGATGACGATGGTGTGAGGCCATCCTGGGAAGTGAGAAGCAGCCCACATGGACTCGCTCCCCCTTGGGTAGCAGATGCCTCCAGAACGTACTCTCCATCTATGTGTGTCCAGAGTTCTCCAGGCCTCCTTATTGCCTCTCTGACCTTGCCAACTTGTCACAGAGGAGCATAAGGCCTTGGTGAAATATTCAGATGCTCAGGAAAGTCTGTCTCAGGCTCAAAGAAACATGACAAGTTCCCTTTGTACATGTGCTTAAATGTTCATACAATCAAAGACATATAGAAATATCTGTAGCTTGAATTAAAACATTAAATATCACTTTGCTCTAACCCTTCATCACACACACAAAATAGATGGCCATGAAAACAAATAATTCAGACCTTCTTTCAAGAAATAATTGGCCATTCAGCTACAATGAGTGTGGCTGGATGGAAGCCTCCAGAGACAACAGCGGGCTGAGGCCATAATTTCCTGGGCAGTTCCGTTGATTTCCTGGGCAGTTCTAGTCGGTGACTGAGCTGGGAGGGATGACCAGGGCCCGGCTAGCTCTGCTCAGGAAGGGACTTCTCTATGGGCAGTTTCTTCACTGCAGATATTCAATTGGCTAGAACTTTCTACAGAGTCAAACCACTGCCTCAGCTCTTCCCACACCCTCTCTTTTCCTCCCCATCTCCTTTCAAGGCATCAGGTTTTCACAATGGCCTGCCAGCTTTCCCAGCCCTATCATAAAGGTTTTCCCAGCTCCTCCAACTTTTACAGATTAAACTCTTACACTTCTAATTACATCTTGGCCTCCATTTCCTAGAGGAAACAGTATAATTAATACCAACTGATGTAGTATCATTCTACCAAGTAGGCTACTGAGACCCTAGACTGGCTAAACCATATGGCTTAGGGCGATACAATATGATGTAGGACAGACAGAATTTACATCTTGGGCAATGAACACCATGGTCTAAAGCCCAACTGTTCCATCCCTGTTAGTAGATGAATCATCGCAGATTCCAGACAAAGGTGGCTGATGCTGAACCTGCTCTGATTTGGGCTGGGCCAACATGAGCATTGAAAATTCAAGTCAGTGCCAGAAATCAAAAGCAAGCAGGAGGACCGTCTGTCACCCGGGAGTAGACAGTCAACACGGGTATTCGGAGGACCTTAGATTTCCCAGAGAATTGTGAAAGGACCATTTTGAAAATGCAAATCCCAAATGGCAATCTACATATAAGAGATAGGAAGCAGAAAGCAGGAAGGTGGGGACTGGCCACACATAGCATGCTCCTACGCAGATCTTTACCCAGGGTCCTCGCCTCCGGCTGCTTTTAAAAGGCATCCTGCCTCCTACCTCCTGACATCTCAGAGGAACACTGGACAGATGGGATCTGAGACAAGCCCATTTCCTCCTGTGCCTTCTTTCCTTCCAGCTGGAGCAGCAGGCTTCAAAAGCATGGGCTGGATTACCACTGTTGAGCAGATCTTTCTAGGTCATTTTCCAAGTGGGTAGGATTCTCAGAGGGTGAGATCATTTACAGGTTTGTGTGCCATGCTGAGCAGAAAACAAAGACTGCCCTTTAAGAACACCTCTCACTGTATCCTCAAATGTTTCCTAGAATTTCAGACTGTAGAGTGGCCTTTTTGTTATCAAAAACAGCCCAAGATCCCTCTTCTCCAACATAGTAGTAATTATACTGTCTACTTTCTGTCGTTTGAGGGAAAAAAAATGACATCTACTATAAAGGATACTATGAGGCAATTCTTTAAAATAAAAAAATATTTTTTAAACTCAATATGTACAAAGATTTTAAAACTTGTGATACTTAAATGAGAAAAATTACCTATTTGGTCTTAAGTTAAGGCATTTCTGAATAGCAACTTTCACATCGATGGTGTTATACCAGATCCTGACAAAATACTGATAATCCCCATTCTAGAGAAGGCAAAACTGAAGATCAGTAAGATCTAATAATTTGACTTAAAAAATAAAATAAACACTCAGTTGAACATCAATCAAAACCCAGGACCTCAAGTACCCAATGAAGTTCAAATTTCACTCTACTCTGCCAGAACAGAAGTGTGACATGTTTGGCACCATTCAGATCTTGCATGTAGATTAAAATGTAATTTCCATTGCTTTAAATGATAATGTCTGAATGTTAAACCATCAAATGGTCAATTTCCAAAAAGGAGAGTATTCTGAAGTCTCCCCCACCAACCTCCCCAGGGCCTCAGCTGCACTGACCACCCACTGCTAACCTGACTGTCCCCCAACAACCCAGAGTCCCACCTGTCCACCTCAGTGTGGGCTCCGGGAGGGTAGCAAGGGTTGCCTGGCTCTCCCTATGCCCTTAGTGTCCAGCACAGAGTCAGAGTTCAAGAAATGACACTAAAAGCCCAAGATAGAATTTCTAGGGAATAGAACAAATATGCAGAGAAAATTAAAGACAGACAGAAGCCAGGAGCCCAAGGGACAGAACCCAGACCACGATCTATCAGTCAGTGACAGTCGAGCAGTGATTGTAAGACGATGATAAGAGAACCTGAGCTCAAGGTGGTCAAAACTCTAGCGGGTGTCATTCTGAATTCAACAGTAGCTCCGATTAAAAAAAAATGATTTACAGACCTAGTACAATACTGGATGATGTCTACCAAATGCCAAACGATAAATTACAAATGGGCGTTTGGGTACCATAGAGAAAAAATAATTATATCCAGCCATGTCCATCTGTGTATCGAGACACAACAAACCATTCTGTGCTTTCATTCTGAACAGAGAACACTGATTAATTGCCAGGTTCTCAAACTCTTTAAAGTCTGTTTATATACTCAAAGGTCTGACATTTCAACACATAAATGTTGTGGATTGCATATCACGGTCTGGTATGCTTGCTGCGCCGGGCTTCCAGACACATCAGTGATTCCCCACTCGAGAAAGAATCAAAGGGCTGTCTTTCTAGCCAAATGGTTCCACATTCATAAGTTCGCCCTCGAGCCCACCTCCTGTGGAGGGTTTTGGGGGGCGGGGGCAATGCCATTCTGTCTAGTGAATTTGCAGCAGCAGGACTATGGGGAAACATATCAGACTCTTGGCAATGACCTCTCCTCCACTGGGTGCTCACAATTGTGCAGGGGACCCCATCAGGATGGAAGATAAGATTCTCTCATGGCATTTTTTCAAGAGGGAAGATACTTTCTTGCCTGATGCCACACAATTCTTCCTGGGCGTCACAACTGAAAGCTTCATCCAGTGTGGAACCATTTCCCTTTGGCTGTTAAGCTTCTGTGCATACTTTTTAAGAGCCACACAAATTCAAGCAAATGTTACTTTATAGAAATATGGCAGCCTGTTACACTGGTAATAAAAATAGCTGAAATTTGTTGATCACTTAACCAACTGCCAAATTTCCTCCATGATCTCTCAGCTGTAGCCAGCCCAGAAAATGGAGCCCTTACCAGGGAGTACAAGAGCCAGACTTGAAAGGGGAAGCAGATACAAATGTGTAGAAACAAGATGAAGAGGAATGTTCATTCATTCCGGGGATGTAGAAGAGCAGGTATCTGCTCCCCCCTCAGCTTTCTCTGTTCAACCCTCCAACCACACTCAGAGCCCCTCTGATCAGCTGTGCCCTTTCCAGCCAAAGCTTCGGTGCTGTTTGCTGTGAACAACCTGGACAACCCTGCTTGGCCCTCACTGCCCTTCTCTGGGAAACCCCAGTCACTGGGTGGCATGTCTACTTCTTCCCTAGCTGTCTTGACTTGTTCTTTCTCTGTGCTTCCAAAGCCCTCATAGAAGCAAAACATAGTTACAAAGCATCATGATCAAACCATCAGAATAAGATCTCCTTGGGGTTAATGACTAAACGAGCTAAAGGTACAGTGTACAGTTTCATTAGTTACTTTAGATGTAAGATAAAGATTCCTCTGACATTCTTTAGGTAGAAAGCACTTCATAATCATTTGTCAATATACAATAAATTAATGAAACAATATTGTATTGAAGAATTCATTTTATATCATATCCTTCCCTTTCCGAGCATAGAAATACAACTCAACAAGTGCTTGGCATATCAAATTGCTCCCTGACATCCTTTTTCTTACCTTTGCTATCATCTTAGTCTCAGACTATGCATCCACATAAACTTGTTTGAAAGCCCCAGAATTCCTTGAAATAGACTAACAGTAATTAACTACTTAATGGAAGTTTATAGTCGTTTAAAAAGTAGCCCGTGGTTGAGTTCAGGCCTTGGTTTCCTCGCTGTTTGGGGAGGCAGCCTGTATTTGATCACGGCCTCTATAATTATTCCTGAAGGCAAAGTGTTCTCAACAATAAATCCTCCTTGGGAAGCCACCCCCAGCCTGAGCAGCTGGACCATGAGGTCCACAAGACACTGGTGAGAAGGCCAGAGACTGGCTTCCATTACAGGATGTCTCCAAAGAGGAACATTTGTTCCAAAATGTTAGTAGTAGAGAGATTAGAGGGGAGTTTCTATTGTATTTGTCTTAAATTTTCCACTGAGTATAGGATTGGGTTGTTTTGATTATAGATTTCATTACAGAATACACTGTCTTATAATTAGAAAAATATAAAAGGAAAAAAATTAAATTGGAAGGTATAATTTTTATTTTTGTATCAAGCAAAACTGACCATTTATTAAGTGTGAGAAAGACAAAACAGAGTACGAATGTAAAGTGAATCCAAAACAGAATCTAAATACCCAAGGCCACACATGTACTCTGCATACACGTGAGCCCAGGGCTTTCAGCAGCCAGTGCACAAAAGGAGGTAGTTGAGAACTGCACAGTTCTGACCTCAGGCAGGAACAGAACAGCTGCTCTTCAGAAGCCCAACATTTCCTGAATCTGGGCCCAGATAGAACCTTCTCCCTGTGGTCTTAGAAGAAGGTTGATGCTGGTGGTAGTGATGGGTTCTTCTGATGACCTGAGCTGACCAGCTGTGTCACTCAGACATCTCATCACCTCCCCATGGGTTTGCCCACCCAGGAACACATGTGCACCCAGCACAGAGTTGAGCTAAGTTGACCTCCTCTATCTGTGCCTATCCTGTCCTCCCACAGTCCTTCTGCTGACAATCCATCTCCTCCACTTTTTCTCCTGCCCAGTCCTCCTAGTTGAACCCAACATCTAGTTACTTATCCCGGTGCACATCACAGTTCAGCTTCCTGAGTCCACCCAAATGTCTCCTTTCGTGGTGATACCTCTGCAAACTTGTCAGCCAGACTTCAAAGCCCCCATGTCGACTGGTGGCCTGGGTCTGCTCTAGCTCCCCTGGCTTCCTGCATCTCTTACCAGTCACTTCTCACCAGTCATTGTGTGAAATCAGAGAGAGCCGACGGCTGCCACACCACATGATCACACAGCCATCTAGGACGATGCCCCTCGAAGCTGGAGCCTCAACCAGTGCCACAGTTCTGATCTCAGGCAGGAACAGAACAGCTGCTCTTGAGAGGTCCAACATTCCCTGAATCTGGACCCAAATAGAACTGTCTCCCTGTGGTCTTAGAAAAAGGTTGATGCTGGTAGTGGTGATGGGTTTTCTGATGACCTAAGCTTGTCACCAGCCCACAGGGAGAAAGTGGCAGAAGTCAATAGCAAATGTGTTGAAGCTTTGACAGGATTTCCAAGCCAGACATATGCTGGAGCATTGCACTTGCCTCTTGTGCAAGGTAGAGACTAGCTCAGAAGGTGCTGCTCAAGGTAAATCACTTGTGGGTTGAGCTGCCTACCAGTCACAGGGCAGCAGGAGGTCCACTTTTCAGTGCCAAATGGATTGGAAATCTTTACAAAGCTCCTCAAGTTGATTCAGAAGCATTCTCTGAGACTTGCAACCAAGTCAGCCTCTCACCTCAGCAAAAGAGCACTATCAGGGACTGAGCTCCCACAACTCTCAAGACACCATGTTAGACAAATTGCCTATGTTGTCTTGTGGCATCACACCACCCCAGGCAGTGAGTATATCACAATCCCACTCGTGACTAACACTCTGGGTCTTGCAGATGGCAGAGAAGAATCAGGAATTCAGATCTAAGTCTGTTTGAAGATGACGCTCCTGCATTTGCGCGTGCAGGGAAAGGCTGATGAACATGGGAATTGGCAGGAAACCTCGGGGTGTTGCCCCCTAATGAGGAGAAGGTACAGGGTAACTATCTCCCCTGCCTGCCCTACCTAAACGCCTTATAGTTAGAGCTTGTTAGGCCTGGTTTTAAAACAGTCGTTCCCATGACAACACTCTGGCAGCTTTTCTTAGCAACCATGGCTACCTTTCACAATTTTCACAAAGTTCGTTCAAATATAAAATTGTCTTTGAAAGACTTTTCAGAGGCAAAACCACATTCACTAGTTGACCAGTTTACTTTGAGTATATCTTAAGAACACCTGAGCGAGTTTTGAAAACCAATAGAAAGCCGTCCCACCGCCCTGGGCAACAGATGACAAGGAAAACATCTCAGTTTGCAGCTCACAATGCTGTTTTAAAAATCTGAAAAACAACAAGCTAACTTTAAAATGTGAGTTTGTCTGATTGATTAAAGAATTGCAAATTGCAAAAGCTTGAAGTCTATAGATTATACTAGTTTCCCATTGTGACAACTTATCACTAAGTCAGTAGCTTAAGAAGAAACATATTATCTTAGAGTTCTGTATCTCAGATGTCTGATGGGACCTCACTAGGCTAAGACCAAGATGCTTGCAGGGTGCACGGTCTTCTAGAAGCTCTGGGGGGGGGGGGGGTCCATTCCTTGCTTTTTCAAGCTCCTAGAAACTGCTTTCCCAATCTCATGCCCCTTTCTCTTCCTTCAAACTAGTGGTGTCGAGCTGAATCTGCCTCATGCTGCCTTCCCTCTGACATCTTCAAAGCCCCCTCCTACTTTTAAGGACCTTGTGACTGCTCCCCGAATACACCAGGTACAAAATAATCCAGGATAATCTCCGTTTTCAGGTTATCTGATTGACAACATCAATTCCATCCGCACCCCTGATTCTTCTTTGCCATATAATTGGCTTTCCAGAGATTAGGATTGGACACTGGGAAGCTGCTACTCTCTTTACCACAGTGGAATGACAGCAGCAGCTAGTGCTGAGGGCAGGTCCCTGGAACAAGGCCAGGCCACTTACAGGTTGGTTACAAGAAGCTGAGGGTGTTAGGGACACTGGCCCAGGAATCACATTCTGGTCCAAGAACAAGGACAGGATTGCCCTTTCGGGCAGGATGACCTGGGACACCCAGAACTGCTGACATTTTAACTGAGGACAACAGTGATGGATGCTGATGAAAGGGGCTGGCTCTATGAAGCGGGAAACTTCTCTGAACACTGCTGCCATTAACCCAGGAGGATGCTCTTTTTTTTCCCTTTTTATGCATACAAGAACAGGGGCACAGGCTAGAATCACAGGAGGTGAGAGGATTCACCAGAGACAGAGCAGGGAGCAGAACAGGCAGATCTACGAAATAGACTGCTGAGGGAAGCAGTGGGTGAGGCTAGAGAGGTCTGTCTCGCCATGTGGATCCTCCCTGGCCGGGGATCGAACTCACGCTGCTGTGCCGCGGATGCTTCACAGTGGGTGGCTCAACCCACTGTGCCACCAGGGAGGCCCAGGAAGATGCTTTTGTAGCAGGATGGAAAAGAAAGCACCATGGTCATCAATAAGAACACATCAAAAGCCATAACTTTCCAGGGAGAAATGGCCCCCGGTGCTGGGTGGGCCCTCAGAGAAGACACAAGAACACCGCACTTCTGTACTGACACCACGGTAGACAGGATTGGGGGGCAGGCACTGGGTAATCTTAAACTTTAACTGGAGAAGAGAGAAATAGGCTCCTCCAAAGCTAGCTTAGGCTCCCTAATGCAAACAGGCTGTGTGAGGAGTTCAAGAATGGTGAGCTTCTCTTTAAAGAATCAGAGGATCTCGGAAGAGGTGAGAGGGCCCGGTGGCCTGAAGAGGTGAGTGTGGGGGACAGCAGAGAAAAGGCAAATACAAGAAGTGGTGAGGAGCTGGCTCTGCCACTCACCAGCTATGTAACTCAGAAGGTGATGCCACCCCTTGCCTCAGTTTCTCTGTCTGAGGGAGGTGGCAGCCGAAGGTGGAACTGTTGTGTTGATCCTATGGAAGCAGCCCCGTGCTCAGCGTGGGAACAATACAGGCATGTGCTGTGTTGGGTTTTGTTTGTTTTAGTTTTTGGCAAGAACAACCCAAGAGATGGACCTTCAGAGCAGACGGGTCCATGTGCCCCCCTGTAAGTTAGCTCAGGCAGCCTCCACAACTGACTCACCTTATACAACTGGAATTGTATGCACTTTGATTGGGGAGATGCTGACCACATGTTTGTTCTCTTGCTGCAGTTGTAATCCTGAGTAGATTTAAGGAAAAAGCAGGAAGAGGCTGGGCCGTGAAGGGTTGTCTAGACAGTGAGGAAAGCAACAGCCACTAACACGAGGCAGAGGGGCCCATTCAGGGACAACAAGAGCCCACACAGTGATGTCCCCAGATCCCGTGGGGGTGCCAGAAACTTGGCTGAACAAGAATCTGGGTTTCAGTTGCAAAGCGGCCCTAAAGGTTGTCTAAAATCCCCTACAAATACCAGATGAGTGAGATCAAAAGAGAGATGCCAGGCCCTTCGCAACTTGCATGGAGATATGCTCACATGTGTGGTTTTCTAGGAAAAGTCATGGATCCCATGTCTTCACTGAGGTGATGATGGTTGCACCTTCCTCAGAGGATGGGGTCAGGAGTGAGTGAGGAAACACCCTGAACACACTTGGCGCTGATAGAGTCAGTCTCCAGAGGACGCTGTTAGTACTTCAAAGGGTGCAGGATCATCCTTTCCTCCTGGTTTCCAAATGAGTTTCTGTTTGTTTCAACCATGAAACTTTTCTTTCCCACCAAAGTAACCTCATATGGTAAAAGGAGGCAGGTGTGGTTCTACTGTGGTTGATTTGGGGGCCCTCAATACATCTTACTTGGCCTTCTCCCTCCTCCTGAGGCATCTTCTGGGATGCATCTTCCCGTGTTCCCAACATTATCTGACCCAGCCACTCTACCTGGGGGCCAGGGGCCCAGAAGAAGGGGTGTCTTGGCCAGGGCCATGCCTTGTGGTGTCTCTACCTGGGGGCAAGTCTGGTTTCTGAACAAACACTTCATCCAACAAGCAATTTGCTGAGCAATTTGATAAAAGTCACTGCCTTGACTGTCAATCCACTAAACGCCAAGTCACCAAATGATAAATTTCTGAGTTTCCTGAGTCATCAGAAACCAGCTCCGGTTCTAAACACTAAACTAACTCTTCCTACTGGACTCACGGGCAGAGACTGAACTCCCTAGTCCGGTACTCTCATGCCTTGTTCTCCCTCAAACACCCCCAACAAATGCACCACCAGTCTGCCACTGCCCCCAAGGGAAGGATCCCTACTGCACCTCAGTGCTCTGTGTTCCCTCATCTTCACCCTTTCTAGTTTTGCTTTACCCTGTCTCTGCCCTCGACCTCATGGGGGGTGACAACCGAGGTTGTGTTCTTAGCTAGCCCATCCTCAGCCAGAAGGGCTCCCTCCAGCTTGCTCCCTCAACTCCAGTCCCAGATATCTTGGGATGGAAACAGGATGAGCAGCACTTAAAATCTTGTTCGGAAGCCAAATGAAAGCTGATCATCTAAAATTTCATTAAATGTCCATTGACAGATGACTGGATAAGGTAATTGTGGACGATATACTCAATGGAATACTACTCAACTATTAAAAAAAAAAATGAGATGGTACCCTTTGGGGGAAAAAAATGAATGGATTTTGAGGTGATTATGCTAAGAAAAATAAGCCAGAAAGAGAAAGACAGTTACCAGATGGTTTCACTGAATTGTGGAATATAAATAACCAAAGACAACAAACTGGCAATGCACAGCAAAAATAATTCTTAGACTCTGTGAAAAATATACTAGCTACCGGGGGTGGGGGGCAGAAGAAGTAGGGGTGAGGAGGGGAGGTAGCAGGGACTTGGTCCTGGAGATTTGGTAGAGGGTGAGTGGAGCATTCGTACCTATGGAGACATAAAGACATACTCCCCAAATCATATAATCATGTAACCGATTAGCAAATCAATAAAGCTGAGGAAAAATTAATTGCTACATAGTAGGGGAAAAAAACAAAATCTAAACCTATTATTTAATTCATCCAACAGTTTAAAATATATGAATGTGCAGTAAATTTAGTAAATCCTTTGAATTTATTGTTTGGCAAATTGATGATACATTGAATTGTCTGCCCACAGCCTGATATTTGGAAAATTGACCTAAAACTCTACCTCAGGTTCCAGATTTCCAGTGTAATTCTCTTTCCTATGAATAAAATTTCTCAATACTTGGTTCTAAACACAATCAGTATGTCTTTATTAGGATGGCTAAATTTGGTTTCTTTTCTCTTTATTTTTGGCAACTTTGTCTTTGTAAAATGCATTTTTTTGGTCTTTTTTTTCAAACTTGCTTTCTTTTTAAAAATGCAGCATATTTAAGATGTTAATGGCCTCATTTTAATTTGCACATATTCTTGTTAATAATGAAATCTACTTAATGTGAGTTAAAACTAAAAGCCTGTCAGGGTAATTCACAAACATTTAAAAACTCTGTAGCAATTCTAGGAGGATTCCCTGTTAATATTCTTAAGGACTTTCAATGGATATACTAAGTAGGCCCTGGTATTAACAGAAATAGCAAACAAATTAAAATTGGACTCTCGGTAACAATTGGGCAAAATGAATATTCACACCCTTCAGCATGCAATTGAATCAGGTTATGCAGGCTCTCCCACACACTGAAGGAGAACATCTTTATTGAATAACCATCATGCTAAGTATCACTTAAGACTAAGATCCAGTCACCTGACTTCACTATATTTCTTTCCGGAATGCACAAGAGAATGACATCAATCAAATTTAAAATAATGCAGTGTTCATTGGGCATTAATATTAGCAGCAACCTCGATTTGTAGTATATAGCAAATTTCCATGTGAGCAATGTAATTTGCAAGGAATATACATTTTATTAAAATTCCAGCCTAGGAGTTGTCTTAAAATCCATTCTCAGACCGTTGAGAATATCCTGATGATCCATGAGAAATGTCAGAATGATCCCCATTTCCTCGGTGGATTACAACTTCAAGAACGGCGCCCATTGCTGTAAAGATAAATCTCTCTTCCGGTTTAATCTCTTTGAAAATTCAGTTTATATTAAAATAAAAACACTTTGCTATGTATTTGTACATAAAAAACAGGACTTAAAGTGGAGCTTTAAAACATTATCCTGCTTAATCTTCACAACAATCTTTGGCAGTAGGCATTATAATCATCACTCAGAGGATGAAACATCCAAGGCTCAGAGAAGCAAATTGATATTTCCAAGCACACACAGCAAATGAGAAGCACACAGGCATTAAATCTATGCGTTCCAGCTCTGAGTCAATAGTCAATAAGCTAAAGCAACAGACATGCCTCATTTACCATATAAACAGACCCTTCTTTTATCTTCCAGGTCATTGAGAGATAATTTACACAAAACATGGTGTAAGTTTAAGACATATGGAATAAAGATTTTGTAAAGGGATACATTGCAAGAATTGTGTGTGATGAGAACTTTAATAATCTACTCTTTTAGCAAGTTCCAAGCACTGTATTACTAGCTATATTATCTAGCTATATTACTAGCTAACACTGTATTAGTAGCTATAATTATACTAAGGATAATGTATACTATGTTGTACTTTACATTCCCAGAACTTACTCATAACTGCAAGTTTGTACACTTTGACCCCATTTCTCCCACCCCCACACCCATCATCCCTAGCAACCACCAATCTTTTCTCTGTTTCTATGAGTTCAGTATTTATAGATTTCACATGTGAGATACGATATAGTATTTATCTTTCTCTGTCTGACTCATTTCACTTAGCATAACGCCCTCAAGTTTCATCCACCTTCTTGCCAATGACAGGATTTCCTTCCTTTGCACCGCTGATTAACATAACAGCGCAGACCCAACATACTTCCTTTAGCCATTCACTTATCAATGGACACGTAGGTTGTTTCCATATCTTGGCTGTTGTGAATGATGCTGTAATGAACATGGAGGTGCAGCTATCTCTTTGAGATAGCAATATTTCCCCTTTAGGTATATACCCAGTAGCAGGATTGCTGTGATATGCTAGTTCTATTTTTAATGTTTTTGTGGAAACTCCATGCTGTTTTCCATAGTGGCTGCAGCAATTTACATTCCCATCAACAGTGCTGAAAAGAGTCCCTTTTCTCCACAAGCTCCTTACACTGTTATCTCTAGTCTTTTTGATAATAGTCATTCTCATGGGTGTAAGGTGATATCTTTGTAGTTTTGATTTGCATTTCCCTGATGATTAGTGACATTGCATGTCTTTTCATGTACCTACTAGCCATTTGAATATCTTCTTTGGTAAAGTGTCTATCAGGCCCACAGACCCTTCTTGACTGGAATGCATGAGCAAATGAGAATGTACAGATTGCCTCTAACTCTGACCCATCATCTTTTACCTGGGCCATTTCAACAAATTCGTAGTGTGCCTCCCCACCCCAAACCTCAGCATTCTTTTCACCCTATGGTGCCACATCCATGTCAGGAAATGTCTGATGGCCATGCCAGGCCTGTGCTTAAAAACCCTTTAACTTACTTCCAACCTTCCATAAGAATATAGTTCAGTCTTTTCAGCGGGACACACTAGATCCTTCATGACCTATCCCCCATTTCCCACCCTCGGCACTCTAAACCCCTACACTTTTGGCACCTGTTGTCTTCTCTATCTGAGATGTCTTTCTTGTCTGAATCTAATAACATTGCCCCCCAAGGGCAACTCAAAGTTCTCTTGGTAAAGCCTTCTCTGATGTTCCACCGATGATCTCAAGCAGAGTTTGTCATTCCCTTCTTGGGTGATGATCTGTTATAAACAGACTCACTGTTCATAGCACTATCTGCTTGCTATCTCTCCAAGTCATTGAGTGCCCAACCAAAGTAATCCAGTCTTACAGTATGAGTGTGTTGCATGTGTGTTTGTGTGTGTGTGTGTGTGTGTGATATTGCTCCCCACCAATCTATAACTCCCTTGTTTCTTAGTATATGAGACTAGGACCAAGTAACTACACACTGCAAGTAAATAAAGTCAGACTGGATTCACTCAACCTTATCCATTTACGTATACCTAGGGTTAATTTCCACAAGGACAAAACTGAGTAGTTGCAAAAGATAGAGTATGGCCAATAAAACTGAAAATATTTATGAGCAAGTCCTTCAGAGAAAGAGTGATTCCTATACTGGAAGTAAAGTCAAAAACCCAACTTGTAGTCCTGTTGAGTGGGGGAAAAGAAAATTGTTATGGGATATCAGAGATTTGAATTCTAGTTAGTCTATAGCAAGCCCTGAAAAGGGCTTGAGTGAGGAGCCAGAGTCCTAATCCTTTGTCTTCCAGCCTCACCCTCACCAGACAAGGGCTTTTGAAGTCATATCACCAACCCCCACAGTCCTAATGTTTTTAGGCTGCAGATCTAAACACTCTCCAAGTCCCTTCTTCAGTGAAGGTCATAATGCTAAGTCTAGGGCAGCATATAAACCTCCCAGAGTTAGAATCCTCTAAAATCAAACTTCATCTTTCAGTATTTTCATAACCAAACCACAGCTTAGATTGAAAAAGGAAAATAAACAAATATTATCAGGTATTTCCCCCACTTAGCCATAAGCCAGCCCACAGTATACCTTCTGCTTTCTGGAGTGAATGATACTTTCTGTAATCTGTCATGGGCATTTTAAAACACAAAAGCAGAGTGTCAGCTTTGAGATGTACAGCATGAGGGACTGACACTCCAGTGCAGAGCACCCCTGGGAACGGTGCTGCCTCAAAGGCCATCAGGTAGGTAATGACATTGTGAGTTATTTGCTGACTGAGCAGGGACTATTCTGAGCAGTTCACATGTGCACTGGGGCTGCCTCAAAGAGTATTTTGGTCCCTGTGCAGTGGGTGACAAGACAGAGCTGTGGTCAGAAGTCCTTAGATTCAGACCTCTGAACCAGAAGTCCTTAGATTCAGAGCTTGACTATCTCCCACTGATACTCTCATGTGCCTGTGACTGGACTCTGGACCCTTGGGGCTGCTTTCTTATCTGAGAAATGAGAAGACTGCACCAAATAATAAATGTGTGTCAGACTCTGCTCAGAGTTTGCATACAATAGCTCAATCAGTGCTCACAAACTATGTGTACAGATGAGATCCCCATTTCACGAAAATTGTAGTCTTGGTGAAGTTTAGTAACTCACCCAAAATCATATAGCTACTCAGAAGGGTAGGGTGTAAACTAGCCAGGGGAAGCAGATGATCAAAATGATTAAGGTGTAGTAGATCTGAGGCATAGAGCAAAGGAAGGAGAAGGAGGACCTCAAGCAAGGAGGGAAGAACACAGTGGAACATAGTTTCATGGATAACATGGTGGGAGGACTATGGAGACTACAACAATGTAAGAAAAAAATATTAATAAAAAAATTTAAATGATTAAGATATGGCTACAAAGCCAAATGGCTTCTGACTCCTGATTTTGCTATTTATGAAATATGATAATTTGGTTAAATACTTGAACTTCCATTACTTTATCTGTAAGTGGATAAGAAACTACTATTTACCTGTATCAGTCATTTGGAAGACTATATGAGATAATTGTTGTGAAACACCTAGTAGATTCTGGATCATAATTAATGGTAGCTACTATTGTTATCTTTCTAACTCCAAAACCCATGTCATGATCTGCTTTGTATGAATTGAGCTCTCCTCCCCATCTCTTCTCCGGGTTCTAACATCACTGAAGACCTATCTCTTGGCAAAGCCAACGAATGTTCAACCTTTGTCCTCATTCCTTTCCTAACCTCCCAGAAGCATTGGGCATTGCTGAACATATCTCTTGGGATATTTTCTTCTTTAGACTGTCAGATGCCACATCTTCCTGGTGTTTTTCCTCTTCAACAGTCACTCCTTCTCAGCCCCCTTTGCCAGATTCCTCTTTCTCAGACTCCTAAAAGTATGAGAACTTTGAGATCCTATTCTCATATTCTTCTCTTCCCCTTTAATATTCTTTCCTCAGGTTATCATGTTTTGTCCCACAGCTTCAAATGAGTTGACAATTCTCAAATTACTCTTCCCGCCTGAATCTAGTCTCTGAGCTCCAGATTTCCTAGCGTTTCTACTTGGGTGTTACAAAAGCATCTCAAGTGCACACCTTCTAAACAGGAACACTGGTGTTTTCTCTCCTCAAATTGTTATCTTCCTGCTAATCCATGTCAATAAATGGCACTACCATTTACCCAGGTGCTCAGGCCAAAAACCTAGGGGTTTTCTTAGTTCCTCTCCTTCTCTCATACCCATATCAAGTTCATTGGAAGTTCTTTCTGCAGTACTTTTGATATCTGCGTCTATATATAAAATCTGACATTTCCACCATACTCACTCCTATGAGTCTAGTACAAACAATTAGCATCTACTTCCGTAACTTCTTCCTAACCCTGATATGCTTCTTTTTGAGCATTGAACACCACTTTGTTTCCCAAACATTTGCTGGATTTTAACCCTAAGTTTCTCTAAGGACCAGTAGCTAAAGGGGTCTTGACTCAGTAGACTCAGGTTATGTCATGTTATTTTCCTCTAGTAAGAATGAAACCAATCATAAATGTATTAAATGTCATTTTTACAAACTAGAGGAAAATTTGAGCTGCTATTCCATCTACCTCCCCCTCATTCTGCAGTCTCCATTACCTGATCCTAATCAACAAGTCATACACTGTGCTTTCCCAGATTTTCTGGCACCTGTCTGCTCATAAACAATGCAGCCACAATAATGACCCATGCTGGGAGTGCTGACCTGGGAAGAAATGATGAATTGGAATCCATCGGAGATGATGCCAGGACAGGATACATGACAAGCTAGGTTTTTAACACTACATGTTCAGGACCACAAACTCAATTCTACATCAGGTCAAGGATCCAATTAGAAAGACTGGAGAGAGCAATGACCCTGAACTTCCAGGGGGCAGTGACTCTATGTGTTAACAGATTCAAACAGATATCTCAGGATTCACTACAGTTCTTTAGAAGTGGAACCATTTAGTCTCTATGCCAAACAGTTTGGATATCAAAGCATCAAAACATATCAGGCTAAAAGAAGACTAAACTTCAAACCTCCTCTAGGATCAGAGACAGCTCATTTTGAGATCCAAAGCTTCTAGTTGGCACAAAAGGTGGCCTAGTAAAGATTTTTAATATATCTTTCAAGAAAAACCCAGTCAAATTTATATGCTAACTACTTCAAAAGCCAACTACTTTAAATTTCTTTGTTTTATTTTTCTGAAATGACTTCAACTCAGTTGCACACTGCTCACATTGGGATCCCTTACTCTATTTCTGAGATTAACAAAAATTAAAAGACGTCTTTATTTATGTCAAAATATGATTTTCAGAATTTTTAAATCATAATTCATGCAAATATAAAATGAACACTTGTCAAAGATTTTATTCTACTCATTAATTACTGAGGGAACAGAGAGATGTTAAGACAGATGTTAAAATGTTAAGGAACCAGGTCTTTATAGGCAATTAAGTAAAGGGCTATTAAGATAAAATTTCTGGACTACACAAAAACCTTTTAATGTCCACTAGGGTAATAAGCTGTGAACTCTATAGTTGTCTATTCCATTGACCAGAAATCATTTGCATCTCTACTGGAGGAAAAATCTATAAAAGCTTATATGTAACTTTACTTAATCTGGGCTCTTTAATCAACAGTAAACAAAGAATTGAAAAAGATAAACCTCTCTAAATTGGGATGGGCCTGAGCAACTATAAAACATTGGAAAGACATGTCACCCCCTTTTTGCTTTATTTCCAAATTTTGGAAAAGCAATCTCCTTACAACCCTTCTGGGGTTGTATGTTCTCCTTACAACCCTTTTCCAAAAGGTTGGTGTCAGATGTTTAGCCTAATACCTCACACATGCAAAAAAAAAAAAAAAAAAGGTGGGGTGTGGGGGTTGAGATTGGGTTATTAATCATATATACCTCCTTGAATTTGCTCTCTAGCGCCCTTCAATATGGAACAACTTCTGTGCAGAAATTTTCAGAAGAAATTTTGTATTGGACTTTTGAAAATCTCTTCTAGCCTCAGGTTAGGAAAAGAAGCACAAGATACCCTAAACTAGATCTTACTTGATGTTGTATGTACCTGTAATGGTGGGGGAAAGGGGGCAGCAAATTCCTTCCCTCTTTGCTCTCCCTCCATCTGCCACTTCCAGTAGCCTCAATTATTCAGTGAGATTTCTGGAGTTTAATATTGATCTGGATTTACTGACTCTTCATTTTGTTTCTATATATTCCACATAAATTAACACCACCCAATATTTGCCTTTCTCCTTTTGAACTATTTCATCATAGCTGATGTTCTATTTAGTTCCATCCATGTTGTCACAACTGGCAAGAATTTATCTTTTTTATAGCTGAGCAGTAGTTCATTGTGTATAGATACCACATTTTCCTAATCCATTCTTCTGTCTTCAGACACTTAAGTTGTTTCCATAGCTTGACTATTGTTCTAATTTAGATCCATTTTACCTTTCCAAGAGTCCACCCTGATGACTTCAGGTCCAGTCCCAGATGCACAAGGGATAGCCATAGATGAACTGATTAACCAACTATCACAATTAAATAAACTCAAATACCGTTACTACTGTTACTATGTCCTATATTTTAGATCACTTCTGGTGGTTTTGCTTGTCTGATGATTCTTCAGTTAATACACAGGAGAATATGCATGCCAGAGCTTTTTAGTTAATGGGCTACAAAAGCAATCTAAGGGTTTGTTACAGTTTTTTTTTAATTAGATTTATTTAATTATATTTGACATCATTTGTATTCCCCAGGGAGTTCCCACCACCATTTCACCTGCGCGCCATCACCTCAGCCACTTTTGCTCCTTCTACCCTCATCCACGTCTTTGCCCTCCCTTCCCTACCCCATCATAGTCCCTTTAGTTTATCTTTGAACTTTTGGTCTTGAGTTTTTGTTGTTGTTGTTTGTTTGTTTTGGTTGTAATTGCCCACTGCCTTGAACTTACTTTTGTTTTTGTCTTTTTTGTAGTTGTTGTTCTTTCACATTCCTCCCAAAAGTGAAGCCATCTGATATTTTTCTCTTGCCTTCTGACTTGTTTCACTGAGTATAATTCCTTCTAGCTCCATCCATGCTTCTATAAATGGCTCTAGTTTATCATTTTTGATTGCTGAATAGTATTCCATTGTGTATATGTACCACATCTTCCTGATCCAGTCATCTACTTTTGGGCATTTGGGTTGTTTCCAGGTCTTACCAATTATAAATAGTGCTGCAATAAAAATAGGAGTACAGGTGCTCTTTTGGATCGGTGTTTTTGTGTCTTTTGGGTAGATGCCTAGGAGTGGGGTTGCCAGATCATAAGGTAGTTCCATCTCTAGTAGACTGAGGAACCTCCATATAGCCTTCCGTAGTGGTTGGATTGAAGTGGAAAGCTATCCCCTGTTCATGGATAGGAAGAATCAATATTATCAAAATGGCCATCCTACCAAAAGCAATTTACAGATCCAATGCAACACCCATAAAAATTTCAATGAAATTCTTTAAGGAAATAGATCAAATGTTGATGAAATTCATATGGAGACACAAAAAACCCCGATTAGTCAAAACTCTCCTGACTAAAAAGAAGGGGATTAGAGGAATCACACTCCCAGACTTCAAACTCTACTACAAAGCAATAGTTATTAAAACAGCATGGTACTGGAACAAGGACAGACACACAGACCAATGGAACAGTATAGAAAGCACAGAAGAAAAAACACATAACTATGGACAACTGATCTTTGACAAAGGAGCAAAGAATTTGCAACGAAACAAAGACAGCTTATTCAATAAATGGTGCTGGCAAAACTGGTCCACCATATGTAAAAAAAAAGTGAAACTGGACCACTATCTCACACCATGTACAAAAATCAACTCAAAATGGATAAAAGACCTAAATGTAAGACCTGAAACTATAAAATATATAGAAGAAAACACAGGTAAAATGCTGTAAGACATACATCTCAATGACACCTTTGAAGATACATCCCCCAAAGCAATAAAAATGAGATAGAAGATAAACAGATGGGACTACATGGAGACAAAAAGCTTCTGTACAGCAAAGGAAACATTAACTAAAACAAAGAGAAACCCCACTGAATGGGAAAAAATCTTTGCGCTCCACACAACGGACAAGGGTCTGATCACAAAGATATACAAAGAACTCGTAAGACTCAAGAAAATCAAAGTAAAAAACCTATCAAAAAATGGGCAGAAGAACTTAAAAGACACTTCTCCAAAGAGAACATACACATGGCCAAGAGGCACATGAGAAAATGCTCAACATCCCTCATAATCAGGGAAATGCAAATAAAAACCACAATGAGGTACCACCTTACACCTATAAGAATGGCACATATCAAAAAACCAACAACAACAAATGTTGGCAAGGATGTGGAGAAAAAGGTACCCTAGTACACTGCTGGTGGGAATGCAAATTAATCCTTTCTTCTTAAGGTCCTCCAATTCCATGAATGTCTCTCACCTAACAGTAGGTTGCCTTCCTTACTAACTGTGGCCCTTGGGCCACATTTGTGGAAAAAAAAAAAATAGAGATCTAATACCAACTTTCATTGAGGAGGAGTTGCAAGTAAATAATTGCATTAGCCTGAGTTCTCCAGAGAAACAATAGGATTCACATTTACAGAAAAGATTTAATAGTAAATGACTCATGCAATTATGGAAACTGAGAAGTCCCACAATCTTCCATAAGCTAGAGACCCAAGAAAAATGGTGGTACAATTCCTGTCTGGTGTGACGGTCTGAAAATCAGGCGAGTGGATGATATAAATCCTAGTCCAAAGGCAGGAGATTAATGTCCCAGCTCAAGCAGGCAGGCTAGAAAGGAATGAATTCGGTCTTTCTCTTCCTTTTTGTTCTACTTACTCCGACCCTCAAGAGATTGAACGATGTCCATGTACATTGGGGAGGCGATCTCATTTACAGAGTCCAACAATTCAAATGCTAATCTCATCCAAATAAACCCTATTGGCAGTCCCAGAAATAATATTTAATCTGGGCACCCCAGGGAGAAGCCATAAAATAACCATCACAGTACTTTTCCTTAATAGTGAGTTTGTCATACCAAATTAAATGAGTATCCTTCACACATATGACACCCAGTCATGGCACTAGTTGCACAATTGATTTGTCCAATTATATTCTAATTAAAAAAAAGAGAGAGAACGTATTCTTACAAACCCAGGCAAATTTTATACTGCCATTTGAAAATGAGACCCTGTAAAAGTGCTTATTTCTGAACTCTGGGGATGAGGTAAGAATCAGATACCGTTATAAGTTTCACTTTGGTTCAAAATCAGAACCTACTTAATTGAGGGTTAGTGAAGAAGAAAGAAGTTTTTTCTCACATTGTCTTGTATGTTCATAAAATATAGGCCATTAAATCAGCATCAGTAATATCCCAAACAACACAAATTAAATTTCTCTCATCAGTCTACTCAGTGACACATAATTCTTATTCTGCTGGGTCTGGTTAAGCAGTCTTCTTTCAAGAAATAGATTGAATAGAGTCCTTGAAATTCTAAATCTATCTCCTGATGTAATCTGAAAGTTGTTTCAGTTATGTCATCTTGGAAACCTGTACCCAAGACTCTAATCTCAGACATCAAGAATTTAGAATATTTGGCAGGAGACCCTGAGACTGACCTTCCATGTTGAAGGTACAAATTCTGGCCTGAAGAACCTTTGAAGGGCATCAAAAGAAAGCAGAAGCCTCTTTGATTATGAAACTGAATAACCATGGTTAATTTATTATAGTAATCAATAATATCACAATGAAGAAGAAAATTCAATATTGGGGCAGAGCACAATACTATTTCATCAGGATTTGATTGTTGTTTCTCCTGAGGGAAGAACATGTTATGGATTTCAAGAGTATTGACCATTCTCCAGGGTATTCTTGTAAAGTATACAACTTCTGAAATATTTGAACTAGTAGCACCTTAACTATGAAAACTTGACCTAAGGAAGGCTGAATATCCCTTTGTATGTGACAAATTTTCCCATGTAGTTCTTAGGTTAATGTTGAGTTAATTTAGCTGTATGGAGCAAAACAAAAAAAGAAGTAAACAAAACTTATTTTCAGTATCTGTTTATAAGAAGAAATAACAAACCTTTGTAATATCCATGGGAACCTCTAGAAAATCTAAAATATTGCTTTAGATGTTAAAAAATATTCTGGAAATGTCACTTTATTTTCCTCAGTGTAGGATCCAAACTTGGGCAAAATCAAGAATCAATAAGTGAAGATTTAGTCACTCCATTAAGATAGGATCATAGGTGCCTGTGAGAAATTATTTGACTGTTTAAACAAAGGGACAATATACTATTTTAAGATATTTGAAAGACAACATGATTGTAGGGAAACTGGGCTTTACTATGACCCAGAAATACAGCCACTTTTTAGCATATAAAAATAATCCAAGTATATAAATATTAAATTATGCTTACTAACCAATGTTTTATTATTTGTTCTTACTCAGAAACTATCTAAGTAAATAATAATTATCAATTAATTAACTCAATTTGCTATTCTGCATTTCAAGTTACCTGAGGATATTGGAATTTGTATCCAAACAAACATAAATACCACGACGAAAATATTTTTCAGAATTAGCATTCAGTTTAGTTAAACAAACTTGTTTTTTATTACCTTAAATGTAATGTAGGAGTAATGTTAGTTTAATCTGATTAGTAAGCTGATATGAAAAGGTTAGGAAGTTAATGAAAAAAAAATACCAAAATATCTATAGTAATAACTCAAGGGGGAAATATATAACTATTGTTTATTTCTAAGCTAAAATTATTGAACCTGTATGATTTTTCCAAAGATTTTTCTTAATTATGTAAGCTTAGATTTGTCAATTAAAACATTTATGAATTCACACTTTCATTAAGAAGCAGTTTTTTAAATCTAGTACTTTTAAATGACAGTTTCCTTATTTTCTGTAAATTTGAGCACTACAAGATTTAAATCAGATTTATGAATTTCTGAGAACTGGACAGATCAGTGCTCCTTTATTTTAAGACATACTAGTATAAACTGGAGCGTTGTTAGGTATTTTATGTTTGTACAATAAGCTATCAAGGCCTTTCTGAATTACAGACACAGAGAGTTCATAGTGTCACTGGTTCAACTCTCAATGAGCTTTTCTTCCCAATAAGCATGAAATTCTTAATTAATTTGTGCTCACAAACAGACAAACATATAATTTTGTTAAACCTGATCAAATCAGCATCTCTGTCCCATCTGATAGGAAATGGCCAATATAAAATCAACTCCCACTTATTACTAAAATCAAGCCAGAAACACAGCAAAAACAAAGTCTATAGATGGAAACAAAGAAAAATCTAGAGAAATAAAAAGCCAGCAAAGTAAAAGTTCTATTGCCATGGGATTCACTCTGGACACAAGAAAAGACAGGCCTGTGCTTACATGACTTTGGGGTGCCCTTCCCCAGCCATGTAGATGATTGGCTCTGTCAGGCCAGTCCATCTAAAGAGCTCTGTAGAGCAACCTACAAATGTCACAGCTTTCAGAAAGATAAAATCTTGACTCTCATGTAAATATATTTATAAAATGAACACATGTAAAAGATTTTATTCAATCCACTAATTAATCAACAGGATGATGTTAAGACTTATATATGTGAAATACAGACAAACAAAACGAAAGGTCAAGAAAAAGTCAAAACTCAAAAGCTGACCATAGCACTGAGGCATACAGCAAGGTGGGGAGTAAAACAGGAGAGGGAAAAACACAAGGGAATATGGTGATGGTTCATAGTTATAAGGTAGCAGGAGAACTATGGGGACTTCAACGATGTAAAAAATAAAAAATTAAATCTTTCATCATCATGATACACTAGCATTCATAGTCAAAGAAAGAAGATTAGTTAGCATAATAGGTATTTAAAAGTATTTACTTTCAAAGAGATGCTAGGCTGTGAGTTCTGTGTTCTATACAAAATCATGTGATTTCTAACAGGGTAAAATAAAATTGTAACATTTGGGGTCAAGTATTGGACAGAACTTACTTGATTCTCTACTGAACAAAATTCTCTAAGTTCAAGTGACTTCCCACGGCTTGCATCTTTAATCAAGAATCAGTAGAGAGCTGAACAAAATACTTTCCCCAGCTTGGAGAGCCAGGGCCCAGGGGGTCAGGGGGCCAGGGGGCCTTGGGGCATGGATTACACAGAAAAGGATTTGCCACTCAACTATTTGCCCAATATCCAAGTTTTGAATGAATTTTCTGGATACTAAAGAAAAGTCAGCTTGTGGAGTACATATAGGTTTCATGTCACAGTGTCCTGGGAGAGTGAAAATAGTCAAATCAATTGGTCTTGAGTGATGAAAACACATCCGCTTGCCTTTTCCCAATACTGCAAGTTGCTATAGGTTAGGGACTAGGCTAGAACCCAAGATTTTAACTCCAACCTTACTGCAAGCCTTGTGTGAAATACTGGTCTCTGAAAAAGGTCCATTGACTCTTTAAGACAGTATCAAGACAGTCGAAATCAATAACATGAAAGAAAGAGAAACTCCGTGGTAACTCACAGGCACCATTAGAGACCATTGAGGTAGATTAGAAATGGGTAGAAAGACACTCAAAGTTTGAAGTTTATAATAACAGAAGAACACCCTTTTTCATTTTTTCTTTTCAAATCCCTCCTTCCAGACCAACATTAGTCATTCCAACATGACAGAGTCTGACTGCCTGAGTTCCTAGGACCTGACAGTGTTTCAGTGGGGGGCAGTCTTGGATCTGAAAATGAAACCCCTGGATTTGGCTCTCAGGTCCTCCCCTCAACACCGCCAGGCATGGCCAGAGAGGTAGCTTTGGTGCTTTGCTTCCCGAGTCCCTTAAGTCACCCTTCAGTCTGTTAGTTTAGCCTTTTCTCTACAAAATTAGATGGGCAGGTGTGATAAAAAGCTGTGACATGATTCCTTCAGGTTTCCACTGCCCTAGGACAATGTTTCCCAAACTGCTGGAACATACAGATATATGTGTTTAAGTTTACACAGCAAAATAAAACACAGGTACACAAAGTCTCATGGAACAATCATATTGTCGTGTTGCCTAGTGAATCATTACAAGTAGCATCCCTACAACCACCACTCAGGGCAGGAAATAGAAGTTGGCCTGTGGCCACAGACACCTTCCAGTAGCTACCAAGTTGAACCATGTTTTAAGTGGAGTGAAGTAGAGTAAAATATGGGAGTGGATACCCACAGAGCTAAGCACTGGACCCTAAAGCTTCTGCTGCATAAATGTGTGTGTGTGCATGTGTGTGTGCTTGTACTAGACTACAATTTTCCAGCAAAGGTTACAATTAAAAAAAAAAAAGATCATTTCTGCATAGGTAGCATCCTGCTGCCTCAATTACCCGGCAGGGGAGAAAACCAAGCTATATGCTTAGTTCCCCAAAACAAGGGCAGACACAGGCTGAGAGTCATGTGCTTCACACTTTACAATGAGTGCCGCAGCTTCTTTTCTCACCTATCAGAGCATTTTAGAAAACATAAAATATTTTTAAAGAAGATGAAATATCTGTCTATATTATGCAAAAAAAATGAATATGGAATATTATAAAGAAAGCAATTAATCCACACTTAAAACTAATTGCCTAACCCAGTGGGTCTTTAAATTATTCATTAGTGCTATTTAAAAATAATTGCCGTTTATGAGGAAAACCCATTATGGATTTCTTTTAAAACTAAAAAGAAAGGATTTCCTTTTTTATTTACCAATTGTATACATCTCTCAAAACCAGCCCATTTTTCAGACCAATTTAATATTCTGGTTAGTCCCTTCCCAATCTAATCAACTATACCATTTATCAAACCAGAGAACAAAGCAGTGTCGAGATGGGAGGACTTCGCAGGAAGCCCACGCTGGCCCCTCTGCCTCCAAGCCAATGACCTGGGGTCTCCAACCATGTCTGCTCTGTGAGTTAGGATTTCTGAGTCCTTCCACTTCCCTCCTCACTTACTTCCTGACTTAATTTCTCCATTTCTTTGGTTCCTTCAAAGAACACTCAGGACTGTAGCCATGAAATGGTAAAGCTAGAAAGAACTTTCATCGAGTTTATTGGCTTTTGAACCGTCTTTGCTAGTGCAAAGATGCTCCTTGGGTGTCCAGAGCTGCCCATGTAAAAGGGCAGCTGAATGGGCAGGGTCCTGTGCTCTCTGATCCACCCACACACACTTCACTCCCCAGTCTCCATCAGAAAAGCCCACTTGTCTCTTAAGTTTTCATTTGAAGAGAACATCTTCTGCTAAAAACAAAAATTAAAAGTGATTCTCGTGGAGCAGATAAGAGCACCAGGCCAGGAAAGGGAAAGTGACTTGCCTACCACGGGCCAGCTGGGCCCAGAACTGGGAGCAGAGCTGACTCCAGGTCAGTCCCCACAATCCTGCTTGGCACACCAGGGCACAAGCCTTGGGCCAGAATGAGCTAGATCTAAATTTTATCAGCCACTTTCATTTGTTCTTAGAGTTAGAATTTTCCATAAGATATCTGAACCTCAGTCTTCATCTGTTAAGAGAGAAAACCAAAACCCCAGTCTGCGTCATGACCTAAGCTACCGTGCATGGAAGCACCTTACATTGAATACACACTCACCAAGGGCTCAGGTGCAAGTGTAACCAGAACCAGCATCAGCAGAAACACTTGCTAAACACCATGAGAATGTGACTGTGACACTCCCACCTGGCCAGATACAAGCAGCTCTCTAAGCTGGATTGATCGGTTGAAGAAAACCTCTACTTCCTGTCCCCAAAGCAACCACTGGTACAAGTAGGCAAGTGCATGCCCCCCCCCACATTCACACATATACAAACACATACATTCATACCCACATACACTCTTACACACACGCCCCCCTTGCTCATTCAGACTCACACACACTCATACACCTGCTGTTAATGCAGACACAGGGAAGACTTGATGGACTGCAACTACACTGATGCCTCCCTTTCCCCTAATAGAACAGATCCATGCATTCCCAAAACTCCAAGCCTGTCTACCCACATCAAAACCCCTTCCTCCCTGACCTTGTTAAAAGAAGCAAGCAAACGAGGGGGGGGGGAAGGGAATGCAATGTAGGCTGAACACAAACTTTTGATAGTCACAATATATATTAATCTGTAATAGCAAACAAACACACTGATTGCTCTGCGGGGTCAGAGAAAAGATGAACTTGATTAATGCAATTAATGAGTATAGTGAGATGGACCTTATTGATACATGAGACTTGTGCTTCTTCCCTAGAGCACCAACACTTAAATTATGGCCCCTTTCTGCAACCAGATGTCCAATTTATACTCAAGTGACTGAATGGGATTGACTGACCTCCAGTTCCAGAAGAGGGCCCTTGTTAGCTGGACTCAGTAGACATATCCCATTCCTTGAACCTCAGTCATTAATTCTGGAATGAGGACATAACTCAGCCAGCCTGGAAGAGAAAACACAAGTTTGCTGGGAGAAATCATCTCTCTTGAATACTTTCTGATCCTTCATTTAAATCTTTGAGTTTTATTTTCATAAGTTCTTACATTTTTTTACATCAATCATGAACTAGTATGTATCTTCATTAATGGGGTGTTTTGGTATCCATTTTTTTGCATCAGAGGTACATACTTCCATCCCCTGCTTGGTCCCAGTCCCACAAGGATGGGAGGCTCACAACTACCATAGCCATTATTTTCACTTGAGGAAGCCATGGAAGCTGAGGCAGGAAGAAGACATTATTACATGGGGCAAGAGAAACCAGGTCCCAGTTCAAACTGCTGGATCAAGCCTTGCTCAAAGCTAGTCATACTGGCTGGAAAATTTATAAGAGCCAGTAAGTTCTCTTTATTGAGTAAGCCAGTTTAAGCTATTTTATGTGACTAATAACCAAAATTATAGGAACTGACACAATGGCTAATTACAACTGTTAGTGCCGAATGTCTTATAGATGTGCTTCTAGATATCTGAGTAACACTTCCTTCTGAAGAGTGTCAATCAAACAGCCAAGTGTCCTTCTGAACAGCAGTTTTCACTATAAGCCAATTTGGGTGTATTCTATAGTTTATACAGGCCCCCCTTTACATGAGCGGTTGTGCTAAACACTCTATACACATTATTTCCTTTAATTCTCAATCCCCCAAAATGATATCAGCCAGTACCATTATTACCCATGTTTTACAGAAAGGAAGCTAACATTGAAAGAAAAAAAAAGCAGCACGTACAAGGTCACATGAGGAGTGGGAGAGAAGTGCTCACAGCCAATCTGTCAGTATCAAGGCCCGTATTTTGAACAATGACTCTGCAGGGTCTCAAAATTTTAGCTGTAGTTGAAAGGAAGTACCCAACAGATCAATAGGTAGTTAAGAAATGAGTGGATTAGTCAAAATGTGCAATGGGGGGCATTTTGCTATCTACTCATCTTATTTCAATTACCTCCCTCTATAAATAGGGTGTGAAAAACTTTTATTTTTTTAATTCATTAAGTTTGGACTAATGCAAGTGTTTCTGATAAGGCCCATGGTTCTCAGGGATCACACATAATCATCAACAAATTTGAATACAAATGGATGAAAAAGCTCACAGAGATGAAACAATGGATATAAGCTACAAAGTTCCTCTGGAATCTGGTCTCCCTACTTCAGAGAGATGGGAAGGGTGACACCAGGTCAAGGACTTGCAAAGACTATATACAAACTGATCATTACTATGTCTTTATGCTCGGTTTTCTTACACAAGGACTTAACATCCAAAAAGCCTAAACTGAATACTCGTCCCTCTCATGCTAAGACCTAGAGCTATCACTTGATAAATAATGTTTGTAAGACAAAATCAATACAATCTTAAGCAATAAATTTATCTGACAAAGGTAAATATCACAGTAGAAAGTTCCAGGTTTTTAGCATTCTTAACCAAAGCAATAAATAAACAGACTCCCCCCAAAGTAAAGATGGAAATATAATTATTCAGTCTCTCCATGTTAGATTTGCCCAGAAATTGAAATATTGTTAGCAAACACGGATTTAAATTTTGTGCTCCAATGAATTGGTAGATCTCTTAGTTTATTGTTTTGATTTCTCTGCATTCTACCACAGGGAAATTATGCAAACTCTTACAGTACATGAAAAGAATACTGATAATTATGGAATTTGCTACTTAACTTGAAGATAATTTCATGAATCTGTTCCAATCTATTGGCATTGTAGTTTATGCACATTTGTATTACTATTCTTTTTCTTTTTTGGGTCATATATGTAATTTTATTTTATTAATTTTTAACTGAGGTAATATTGGGGTACCCCCACCAGGTATTACCCTATTCTTAAAACCAGTGATCTGATATATGTGCTAAGTGCTTGTGAAACTATACAATCCCAAACCAAAAATTCAAGTTGGCAAATAAAAATGAGTTAGGTGGTTTTCTCTGAAAGGTCTGATTGCTTAACAGACAATCACATCCTATAACCTCAGGCTGGAAGTACACAGTCTGGTTCCAACCCCACCTGCAGATCAGAAGTCCTTGGAAAGTTTCATAAAATGCAAAGCTCAGGGCCCCACCCAAGCCTGTTGGATGAGCTTTGGAGTCCATGAAGTCTTCTTTCAATGCTACCTACAGGGGATTTCCCCTATGCTGCCTATGTTTATGATGCAAAGGCCCAGGAGAAAAAAAGATATTCAGACCTTGTTTATCTGCCTGATACTTAACAACTTTCACTTTACTGTGTCAATTACTTATTTATTTTTACAAAAACTGTTGGATAACCTCTGCTGCTATAATGTCATGGAGATAGAAGCTCACAGACTTTGCTTCCATCTGGAAAGTCTACACTGCTTGGAGCTGAGAGGATTATATTTATCACAGAGTGTTAGAGGGTGTTTGTTTCAAATGCCCCATCTCCGACTATAGTTTTCCCCTGTTGCAGTCCAAGGACTTCTTTCTGTTATAAAAATTAACTCTTCAACTAAATACTATGAAGGCAACAAAAGTTTCTCAGGTACAGGTTGACCTGACCATGGCAAAACAAACAAACAAACAAAAAGGTAGTGGATATACCAGCAAGCTCACGGCCCATAAGCCCTTCCTTCTGCCCTTATTGTCTGAAGATCATTAAATCCCTTTAAGCCTCAGTTTCTTCATCTGCAAAATGGGATTTAATAACATTGTTTTACTATACCCATCTCATGGAATTTTATGAGAATGAAATGAGATAGCATGTAAAATATATGCATTTAGCAAAGCATATGTTTTCCATGCTGTACATGAATCATCATTACAATCAAATGATGTTTCTCAGGTCTCTCAAGTTCTGTGTTAGGTGCACAGAACCATCTGCTCCCTAAAAGAATGACTATAAGTTCATCTATGGCTTGCCCCAAACTGTATTAAATAAACAGATCGTTTTAAGATGATTTCATTAAGATTATTTAAGATGTGTCCAAAATGCTTTTCTCTAATCAGACAACACCTAAAATCTTGGAATTGTTTCTGGATACTGCACTTTAAGAAGGGCACTGACAAACCAAAGTGCTGGAGAAATATGTTCAGGGAAGTGTTGGGAACAAAGACTGTTCTATGAGAAACTGCACCAGAAATTGGCATTCTCAGCTAAGCTAGGCTAAGAAAAAACATAAGGAAAATCATGGCAGTTGCCTTTAAATATCTGGTAGCTGTTCCAAAGAGATAGATGAGATTTACTGAGATGACTCCAATAGTAGAATCAGAAAGAGGCTCCCCAGCACTAAGATTCTAAGGCGACTTAGATCCAGGATTTTCCTTCTGCTTCTATTCAAGGTAACTGTAAATGTGTGTTAATTTTTAAACAGTCATATTACAATGCTGCCCTTTCTGGATCCTCCAGTATGACTGGAGTGCTTGCTGGGAACAGGCAGACTGCAAATTAGAAAGGAGTTGCTATAATTCATAGGAGAAAAACAACCCCAAAGATATAGATAGATGAGTAGCAAAGGCCAGTTGCCTTGGTGAACAATTTAAGGGCTTCCAAAAACCCCATTTAGAGGTGATGTGTCCTCCAGAGCCTGTTTGGAGCTCTTACTGTGAACACCATGATTACTGCTGAAGTGGGGGGTTGGTTCAAACGCAAACAGCCTGACTGCCCAACAACAACCCCCCAATCCACCAAAATAAAAACCAGGCCACAGCAAAGGGATTTTTCTTAGCCTGAAAAACAGACCATTGCTTAATGGGACCCAAGTCCCCAAATTTTGCACAGTGAGCATAAAAAATCCTTATATTGGGCCTCCCTGATGGCACAAGGGAGTTGAGCACCACACTGTGGGGCTTCCACAGCCACTGCAGTGCCAGTTCCATCTCACCCAGGGAGGGGGCCACATGGTGCAGCAGCCCTCTCCTCTCTCACCCGCTGCGTCTTTCAACAGTGTATTTCTGTCAGTCTGCCTGTTGACTGTCAGTCAGTCTGACTTATGATACAAAGTGTGATGGCATATTGGGGACCCTGAAATCTCTAGGTCTATATTATACAAATAATCCAATTTTTATCTAGTTTGACAATAATACCACAGCATAAGATCATCTTTTCTGAGAAAATCAAGTTGTAAGAATTTTTTTTAAAGATTTTATTTATTTATGCATCTAAGAACTGGGGTACAGGCCAGAGGGACGGGTGGTGAGAGGATTCACCAGAGATAGAGTGGGGAGCAGAACAGGCAGACTGACAGAAATACACAGTCACAAATCAGAACTCCATGCAAAGAGACAGCACCACCATTTCCACAATGAACTGCAAGAGACATGATTTATAACAAAGAATTCTGGAGCTGGGGGACACTCAGTCCTCTGAGTGGTTGGAGAATTAGCAGACATCTCAACCAGTGAAGAAGCTAGCTTACTGCCTAGTGTCTATATCTTGATGTGGCTTTATTGCCATCACTGTTCAGTATCAACTATTTCAAAGTCCTTGTGGTGAGTAAAATATTTTGTGTCTTTATGAGGGTAAATCTCCCATTTATAAGTCATTTGCAATATGAGTAAAGGAAATAAAGGAAAGCTAAGAGGAAGTGTTGGATCAATTCACAGGTACAACATCAATTTGATTGTTGCTAGGAGCTTCCAAAACACTGTAAAGGAATCAAGAGACGTAGTTTCTGAAACTGTTCGGTGAGTGTTCCAGTAAGAATTTATTTTAATTGCTTTAATCCTATATTTAGAGACTCATCAGAGGCCTGAAAGGGTCACTTAAGAATTTTCACTTACGCTTAACTAAATTTTATGGAGAAAATTACATGTTTAAATAGTATTCATAGAATTGGGGACTTACAAATGTCTGGAGATGTGTCCTTCTAAAATAGCAAAGGTCTGTGACTTGATATCACTTAATTCTCACAATAGCCCTGTGAAATAAAGATAATTATTCTCATTTTGCAGATGAGGCAACTGACCCTCGGAGAGTTTGAATTCTTTGCCAAGTAAGCAATTTGAAAGACGGACCCTGCCTTATTCAGCTTTCAAACTCAAGTGACTGGCACAGGGCAAGTTCTTGGCCTATTATTTTAGAGGTATATCCCCAAACCGGCAGCATCAGCATCACCTGGAAACTTGTTAGAAATGCAAGTTCCCAGGCCCCTGCCCAAATTTCCTGACTCATATCCTCAAGAGTACTAGGCCCTTAAGCTACATTTGAAGAAGCCTTGCAGGAGAATCTGGAGCATGCTGAAGTGCGTGAGGACCTTAGGATTTAATGAATGGTGCGTGGAAATGTCACAGTTCAGAAGGGGTGGATCCAGGCTCCTCAGAATACTGAGACCAAAGTCAAGAAGAGTGTAGGCAGGGAGAGAGAAGCAGGTACTAGGTTTCAAAGAGCTAGGGAAGTAACACCCCAGCTCTAGATTGGCACGTGCTCGAGTCTCCCTTTGTCTCAGTTTTTAAAGGAGCAGCATGCCCCCATCCACAGTCTGAGTCTGCCAGGATTTGCTCACAGCTGCAGTGCTCACACCTCACAGCTCCTCCAGCAAGACTCAAGGAATCCAAGTCCCTTCCCAGCAATGAATACAATTAGTCAAGTTTCCATTTTTCTTTCTTCCTCCAAAATCCCCCACAGTGCGGGCCACCTGAGGAAAGAAATTTCATCTTGCACAAAACCAGATTTATCTTTGTTCTTTGCACAACAATACAATGAAAGCCTGAATGATTTCTCCACATTTGGTAGCACTTAGAAGCTTTTCATCAGTGCAAGAATAAAGAGGAGAAGGATTTTCTTCATTTCTGTTTACGGCAGCGATACAGCTGAAAGAAAACAATTTAAATCTATAAACTACTGAGCTGTTTTTGACATAAGACAAGCACCAAAGTTACAGTCATTTATCTGGAATCACACTTGTCTGAGATGAAAGGGGCCTAAGAGATCATCTAGTTGGTGTAGATGGTCCATTACATTTCTTTTAAAGAGTTATGTATATACTTCGTACCTATCAAGAAAATACATTAATTGCCATTAAAAAACATAATTTGTCATGGATAGTGTTGCTTAGGATAAAGCAGAAGTAATTAGTAAGAATAAAAGTACCGTGATTTCAAAAAAGGTCAGTAAGTAATAGCCCAGATAAAACCCACAATTCAGGAGGCCAGATATGAAGTTTGGTGATTAGCTAATCACCCTAATAGGGTCCTGGCAGGAAAGAGAATCCACCCCACCCTGGATAGTTGAAATGGAGCTTTCACTGAGGCACTAGTAAGGCGTTGTGGGGAGAGCTAGGGTAGCAAGAGATGAAGGACCCAGAGATCGGCTGGCAGAGGACATCATTACTATCCTTAGGGCTGACGCATCCTGGAAGGCCTGTGACAGGAGCCATGGAGAGGTGACCTGGTCAGAGACAGGGGACTGGAGAGAAGGAGCAGGCAAGATGTATCCCAGCCTCTTCTCCTACCCTCCTGTCTCCTGCTTGTACCTCCTACCAGCTGACCCAACCACCCAACTGGAAGCCAGAACACAAAGCAGCAACCAGACAACTGAGCACAGGGACAACTGAGCACCAAGGACAAGCACAGTGGGGGAGGTGCAGGCAGGGCTGGAGAGCAGGGCCCCCACTCCTCCGCTGACTTGACTGGGTAGAGCCATCCAACCAGCAGGAGCATCAGGCCAGGGCACTCAGGAGAGTCTCTGTGTGGCAGAAATACTACAAGAGAGACTCGTGGCTCTCAGAGCTCTCAGCACCTCAGTTTTATTATCTGCAAAGTGACACGGTAAGTTACACGTAGCTCTTCTGGGATGCAGAAGCTGCTCAATAAAATCCAGGCCAACAATCATGCCAGGTGAAAGGAGCCAGACATGAAGGGCCCCGTATTTCTTTTACATGAAATATCCAGAATAGATAAATCCACAGCGATGGAAACCAGATTGGGGGTTGCCATAGCCGGGGTGTGGGAAGCATGGGGAGCAACTGCTTAATGGGCTGACTTTCTCCAAGTGTTGGGCTTAGGTAAGAAACTAGAGGGGAAACTGCCTCTGGGCTGGACACCTCTCAGAAGACATTCCAGAGCCCCTGAACACCTTTGTACCAGCCTCTCCTGCTGGGCTTGCTCCTAACTCACCTTCTTTTCTACTCCACTTTCTACCTTTCCGTATTTATTAGTTACCTACTGCTGATGGACAAACCACCCAAATTTCGTGACTGAAAGCCACAATCATTTTCTGTTCACAATCCTACAAATTTGGGCTGAACTCAGCAGGCAAGTTCTTCTGCTGGCCTCACTGGAGATCACACACGCAGCAGCAATGGTGCAGAACTCACGAATCTGCACGAGCCAAGGCCTCACCTACATGCCTGGTGTTTCCTGGAGTGCTGGCAGGGGACTTCCATGGAGCTTCTTCAGCGCAACAGCTCAAATTTCTTATATAACAATGTAAGGGCAGGAAGGGGGGCAGCACTGGAGCAAGGTTCAGGATGGTTCTGGGCAGACGGGTCAGGGAAGGAGAGTCTTGGAGCCCTCGGTGGCTTTTCATGCTTTATTTAGTAGAGGTGGCCAGGTACATGGCAGGCAGGGGTGCTGGGGGGCCGGGAGGCTGGCAGGCCTCTCAGCCCCTAGCACATCTTACCCTCTCGGCTGCTTCTTCTCTCTCTGCTGCTGCTGGTTCTCTCGGTTCTGTCCTTGCAGTTCTGTCTGGGTTGAGACACGTGGTGCATAAGAGCGGCATCACGAGGATATCAGCAGAGAGGAGAGAGAAAGAGAGAGAGAGAACAGAGCACAAAGAGAAGAAGCAGAAGCAGTAGCAGAGAAGGAGAGCAGAGACTAGAGAGCCTGGCCCTCAGCACCCCTGCCTGCTATGTAGCTGGTTGCCTCGGATGTAAAGATCAATTAAAGCCTGAAAAGGCCACCGAGGGCTCCAGGCCTCCGTTACCCGTCTGCCAGAATCACTGAGAACCTGCCCCGTGCCTTTCTGGCACTACACTGCCAAAATCCTCACAGGCCAGAAGTCTCATGGCCACACTGTGTGGGCAAATAATACACAAGGCTGGATGCCAAGGGTCAAGATTCAGTGGTGTCCTACAATGGTACTGTTTACTTCACCATTGCCAAGGATCCCATAAGGCCATAGAAAAATACTAGGGGGAAAAATGAAAATTTAAGATATCAGACATTTTAAAGCACCACCCATGTGCCAAAGATTGTGCTAATTGCTCTAGCAATTAGCTGGAGAAAGCAAAGTACTTAAGACAGGGAGTCTTCCCTTAAGAAATTCACAGTTGAGTGAGAACATATAGAAACAAATCAGAACAAGGAGGTGTGGTTGGTACTAGAGAGGAAGTGGTTGACCCTGCTGGGATCACACCCAAGCTTAAGCCCTTCAAGGAATTCCACTGAGCTTAGAGCAGAATCCAAGGACTTTATCTGTTTAGCAGACTCAACATAAGCTGCACCTGCTTAATTCCCTAACCTCCCCTCCTGCCTCTCCCTGCCGCCCCCCCTCCAAATGTAACCCCTGCCCTTAGAATTGTTAGCTACTTCAGAGATGAGGAAACTGAAGTGGGGAGAGGGTGTATAATACATGCCAAACCACAGAACTAGGACATTCAGAGGAGAACCATCCCCAGAGAAAATTGGCTCCAGAACCTCTATTCTTATCTACCAATTGAGCTAACTTTCAGTGCCATAAATGCTGTTATTATTATTCTACTGTTTTAAATTTGAATAGTGCTTCCCAGTTTATAGAATATTTTACATAATTTAAGGAATCATTCCTTGAATTCAGTGTTGAAATAGAATCCTGAGCTAAATTCACATTTGACAAGCCTTTATACCCTACCCAACTGATTTTCAAAACATCTCCACATTTAGTATCATCTTTGACCTTGAGGTAGACAAAATAAAAACAATATTATGTCTCTATTTCAAATGACAAAACCGAGGCTCTAAAACACCGAGATGGTGCCTCACCTAACATCTGTCTCCAGGTAAATCCTTCTACGCACAGGTTGTCTACCAAATAAATCATTTGGGGAGCATGTATTCACAATAACTTAGCCAATTTGACAAATGTTGGATTTTTATCTCTGTTGTAAAAGGCAGCATGCCACTTCCCTGTCTAGCTAGAACCAATTCTGACAATAGCATGCTCAAATACGAGTGTTTCTATGCTAACCATTTCCAGCACCGAATCAAAACTTTCAGACGATTGGCTTTACATACAACACATGCAATGAAGGAAGGAAAATGACTTATGATTCCTCTGAGCCTCAACCACTCTTCATTTCACCTGGGATTCGATGGTCATGGGGTGACTATCTGGACCACGTCCCTGTCTCCACAAACAGCACATTTATGGCAACCCATTCGGGGTATCTGCTGTCCTCCGTATTAGATTTACGGGAAGGAATGAGATTTCAGATCTCTTCAGGCATCCCATCCCGAAGATCATATTTCCCTTTGTGTTTTCACAGCCAGCAAATCCCTCATCAAATCCAAGTAAATCTCTCTTTCTCTTCTCTAAGCCTTCATCTTGTTCTGTTTTCTTGGAGGAGAGAGAGCAGCTGGTTGCTGCTGCGAGAAGCAGCAACCCCTGAAATCTGCCCACACCAGAATGCTGTGGGATTCCAGATATTTTAGTGTCAGACGTCTGAGTGTTAATTACCTCACATGGTTCCCATGTCAGTGCTGATGGGTGCAGAGCCAAGCCGGCCTAGCTATGCATTACCGCAAGGGAAAGCAGAAAGCAGGTTATGGCCTCCCCAGAGGCTCTAAGTTAACACCACACCACAGATTCTCACACATTGCTTCTCATTACCATTGCTCACCATACCCCACACTTGGCCTCTCAGGCACCCGCACACCCCACCCAGGCACCCATGTGTGCAAGAAACGCTCACATACACAAACAGAAACCTTTTGGGTTTGCCCTGCCACCCACTTTCTCAGCTCTCTTCCCTCCCCTTCCAGCTCACCCCTGATGTACCTATTTCCTCTTGGGTGATGGAAGTTTCCCTCCTCCATAGTACAAACTCAAGCCTCTTCTCCACAGTCCTATTTCTTATCTATTCCCTTGTCCATAACCAAGGTTGCTCAGGACAGCTTTGTACAATAAATGCTTTCTCAATAGCCTGTGGTAGTTTTCCACAGAGCAGAATGACTGGGAGAAGCACAGCATGTATCAGTCATTATTGACAGGACACAGAAGACCTAGAGAATTATAAATGCAGAACAAAGACTCCACATGTGTTTGGTGCATGCAAAGCAAAACTATCTCTGGTCCTCTTTCACAAAATCTGTCATGAATGGAGAGACATTTAGCTGGAACTAGATAATAAATATGATCATAATGATATAAATTAGTATCATACACATATGGCCTAATTATATAATGTAATAATCTAATAAATATAGATCATAAATATCAAAAACCATGTCACAAAGTTCCAGTTAGCTAAGAGAGTTCTGGAGCCCAGCCAATATCCCTGTTGGGGGAATAGGTCTCTAGAAGACCTGAATCCACATATCTCTGGTCTCCATGCTCCTCTCGGGTCCTTCATGGACCTCACAAAGTCTCCATTCCACTGCTTCTTCTGCAAATGGAATATCATCAGAAGCACTCAGAACTCAGACTCTGGGAGTTGGTCATCTGACCCCCCCACACGCCAAACTCCATACTCCTGGCAAGGGGTCTACATTTGGGACTAGCAAATGAGACTTCTAATAAGATTCTGACCATTCCACAGAATAGAGGGGCCATAACCTTATAATCACATACACAAGAGCCCTTAATAGGGAAAAATTCCCCAGTGAGCCACCAAAATCTTTATATACCACCAACTTGGGCAATTACTTACTGTTTTGCAATTAAATTCACTCAGGAAAATGGAATCATTACTGTGAGGAGTAGCTAACCAGCAAAGGGCGAAAGTGTGCTTTCAGCCATATGGCAGGCAATTCCCAATGATGTCAACAGAAAATTGCACATGAGTAACTGCGAGGCAAGACTCATCTCTGGGAGAGACTCTGAAGTTTTACAATCATAAAAGGAAGTAGTAAGTGCTGGAACTAAGGGTGGCTGTATAAAGCCATCATTTCCATGCAAATATAGATAAACCCCCTAGGTCAAGCTGACCAGTATCAGACAGTCCATTACAATGAATTCTTCTATCCAATTTTTAGAGGCACAGAAGAGTGCCTTTTGCAAAAATTTCATCTTTTAATTTCTCTTGCATATTGAAATTCTGCTCATTGCAAAGAGACCCTCAAAAATGATATCAGCTTTGAGTAAAACGAACAGATACTCAATATGCTAGAAATCATGCAGAAGGAATGCACCAAGTCTAAAAAGCAAAATCTACCATTATAGCATTTGTGTTCAAGATTACTGATAAGATGGAGAAGCAGCATATTTAAAGCGATAAACACAGAATAGATGTTCTATTACGCGTGGTCACTTTCTCAACAAGAAGACAAAAAGACACCTAGGCATGAGCCTTGACACAGGTACAAACTGAATCGGGTCATGGAAGGAGACAAGAATTCCTGGCTCTTATTTAAGCCTCAGTCAGATACCACACAGCATGTTAAGAATGTGCAATACACAGAATAAGTATAGGTGACCTTCCCACATAAAAACTATCCTGTTTTTTATTCATTTGCATGAAATAAAGTCTCTCCCCTAACAACTTGTTTCTTAAGCAAGTGTGGATTATAAACCCAGCAAAGAAAGACATTGTATCTGACTTTTATTTATGTGCTATAGATTCTTAGTATGTGATTGCCCCATCACTTCCACAAGACAGCATACCAATGAGAAAATGGGAGGAAGAGAATACAAAGTTCTTGGGGAAAGCTGGGAATTTTAGGAGAATCACTCACAAGGCTCACCATAGCATTTCTTCCTGGAGGACAGTAAGTCAAGCTGAGGTGACAAACGTGGAAAGAATTATCCAGACAATAATCAAACTAGTAACCAACAGATAGTTTAGTGTTCCCTGTGTGCCAGCAATGAACTAAAGGTAACATACATTATTGTACTGTGTTTCTCAGGATCCCGTGTGGGTGTCAAACTCCCAGCTTCCTTGTGTGGTCAGTAGATAGCTGTTCTACCCATTTTACAGATGAGGCAAGTGAGGCTAAATCATAAAGAAAAAGTAAAATTTAAAAGGATCCATTAGGAAGAAATAGGGTTTGGCAGATAGGGTATGAATCGAGGCAAAACTTGAGGTCAAGACAGAGAGGCACAAGGCCACAGGCCAGCAAAGACAGATGAGAGTGGGCAGGCCCCACAGAACCCAGTGGCTGGACCATCAGTAGCCGCCGAGTCACCCAGTGTGGTGTTCCACCCTAGCAAGCTCTAGTCATAGGCACAGAATAAACATATTGAGCAATGGTTCTTTCATAGCTGCCATCACATATGATTTTTATAACAACCCTGATGCACAAATCTGGGACAGAGGCTCAGAAAGCACCTTCCCTTCCCTCATGTCACTGGGAATGAGTAAAACTTTTCACTGAAGGCCCAGTCAAGCTCAACTTGTTCTTGTTTAACTCAGGTCCTCCCAAAAAGGGCTATTTAACATCTGCCGGGTTCATACTATTCTTGAACTATGCATCAGCCCCTTGGGGTTGATAATAATCCCAGAGCCTGAGAGCACCCCACTGGCTAACGATCAAGACCGTAGCTATTCCTGGATGGACTGTTAGTCCCAGTAACGGTGGAGAAATAAGGGATGCCCAGGCATAAATGACAAGGGTCAACCACCAAACTGAAAGGATCGAGCCAGTAGGTGTGCCCAGGCCACAGAGAAGCTGGGTGGTGAGTCAGAGCCTTGAAACTAAGCAAAAGGCCTGACCTTCAGTTGTCCCATCACATGCGTGAAGGGACCTCAGCTGGGGCCAAGCAGTGAACAACTTGCCAGAAAGAAACTGCACTGCTGATGGGAAAGAAGAGCACTGTGTCTTCCAGAAACGCTCCCTGAGGACTCCAATGATGGGATTGAATGCAAAAAAAAAAAAAGAAAGACATTCCTGAATTCTTACCCTCTTGCTGGCCAAGATCCAAATCAGTGTCTTTTCTTCTCCAATACTGTCGATCCATTTAATCAAGGTGGTATCATCTCCAAGCCTTATCCCAGGGCTCCCTGCTAACTCCCTGAGACCCCGAAAGGGTCAAACACATTGAGGCAGGCCCAAAGACCTGGAGTGATGTGTTATGAAAAGCACCTCCCAGTAATGAGTTCCCAAATCTTCAGAGTCATCCAGCCTCTGGCTCGCCTGAGAGGCAGGAAGACGCCCCTTATTAAGCTGCCAGGGTTAATTAACACTGCTCTTTCTAACCTACTTACCAATTTAGAAAGAACCTTTTTTCCAGTTCCTTTTAACACCCTGTTTCATTCTCCCTTTTGAGCAAAAAGAGAGATTAAGGTCTGACCACCTTTTAATGCCACTAAGAATTAGAAAACCCTTTGGTTAATTTTTCCAAAGATAAGTATGCAACATTTCTCTCAAATAAGGGAACAGAAAGGTTTTCCTGAGGTAGAAACTGGAAAGGTGATAACTAAATTGGAAGATGGTGTATCAGCCCTAACTTCATTACTGGGTACCTTTGAAGCTCACTCTCCCAAAAGCATTTGTTTCTTATAAGAACAGAATATTTGAAAAGCCAAAATTAAACAAGGATTTTGACAGTATGGTGAAACAACGTTTTGATCATAGAATATGAAGCTCCACTTACAAGAGGTGAATGCTGCATCATATGCATTGTTGGGGAATTAGAAACTCCTCTTAAGGAAATGGCTTCATTTTGCAAGAGTGGACACGTGCAAAAAATTGATGATCAATTTTCATGTAATTTGCCTCTTTTTTAAATGCACTTACCACTCAAGCCATATTTCACCTCCTGTAATGACGTGTCAGTGTTTCAAAAGGCACTTCAGCACTTAACGCAGCTCAAGGTCTTCACTCTGAATTAAAATTCCAGCTCCACCATAGAGTGCCTCTCTGCCCCTGGCTTTGCTTTCCTGTATTGCCTCAAAGCAGCAGTCACAGTGATCCTCTTAAAATGGGACATTTCATATCATTCTATGCTCCAAATCCTCCAAAGATTTCCCTTTATCAGCCAAAGCAAATCTAAAGTCCTCACTAGGATTTCCAAGGCCAGTCTGCTCCCACCTCTTTACCTCAGGCCTCATCTCCTTTCTTCCTGCTTCTTCTCACTCCCCCTGTTCTTCCTTCCCTCCCACCCTCTTACCTCCCGGACTAGGTGCTGGCATTTGGGTCCTGAAGCAAATTCACCACCCTCTCAGTGTGCATCCACTCACCCCTCTGCCAAGAACATTCAAACCTCAGGGTTCAGCATAAGTTACTCATTCACCCATTTGAAGTCTGGACACAAATAACCCTTATCAATCAGACTTTTCTATAGCTTCTCTAACAGCTCTACTTCAAATGGCAAATTTGTTCTGACTATACACTTAGGCTTTTTTCCCTCCATGTCACTTACCTAACATTCTTCTAGTGTTTATTTGGTCTGTGAATTCCCCCCACCAGGGCAGGATTTGTCTTCTTTGTTCATTACTGAATCCCCAGCCTCTAGAACAGTGCCTGGAACATGACAGGTGATACTAAATATATGTTAAATCATTAATGCAGATGCCTGGCACATAAAAGTTGCTTGGAAAATGCAAGCTCTGTTTTCCTTAGCCAGATCCATTGATCTAAGGCCTGGGGATTTTCTGAGCAGCTCATGAGACAGGATAGATGATTCTCGTCACCAAGCAATAGCTGGCTGCATAAATATCAAAGCCTAGTATCACTCCTGCAATAAGCACTGGCCACTTTATATTTTAATTGTGTATTTTCCCAACAACCCCCTAAGACAGCAAGTCCCTGGTGGCAAGAGTTGTATTTTTCATACTCAACTTACATTAGAGAAACAGTAACCATGTATCAAGCACTAGATCAGATACTCAGGAAATAGAAATAAAATACAATGCTGATCCAAGATGGCAGCATATCTTAGGGCAAGCTGGGCCATGCATATAAACTTGTGCAGTACACAACCTGTACAGCTGTACATATGGCACCAAAATGATGATCAACTAACAACCAAGTGATATTACCTTCCATCATCCTTTGCTACATGACTGGTGACCTAGTTTATACCTTGTCTAACTTAATAATTATACTGAAGCACTCTTTTATGTCAGTGGTAGCTGTAAGAACGTACCTTGTAACCTCCCAGCTTCAGAGACCATAATACAGCAAGGGATTCTAGTGTTTCAGTGCTCTGAGATCCAGTGCCCTCCCTGTGCTCCCCACCAATGTCAGCAGTCCCACCAGGGTATTAGTTGTCAAAGGAGGGATGACAGGTAAATACACAGGCTTGTTCCAGGGAGACACATACTCCTCTAAAGGCCTAATGTCTGATTGACTCAAGGGCTCCCTGACACTCTTTAAAAATGTCCCTAAAGACTTAGGAACTGTCCCAGCTGTCTAGGACGCAGTCGCCCCCTCCTTCCTTCCCTCTCTCCTATATTTATGTTCGGGCTTACTTGGCAGTCTGATAGCCGCCAGCCTCTACCAGCTCCCTTCCCAGAAACCCACAGGTGTTTTTTCTAATAAATCCTTGCACGTTTAATCCTGTTCTCAGCTTCTGCTTCTTGGAGCAACTGTACCAACCCATCTTCTTTCTCAGCTCCTCAATTCTAGTTTCAATTCTCTATAACATGTGCTCCAAGTAGAGTAATCTTCCCAATAAGAAAGTTAGATTATGTTTCTCCCTTACTCCAAATTCTTTGCTGGCTATCCATCATTCATAGGATAAACCCACTGAGAGTGACATATGAGCTATTAAATCCTTCATCCACATGTCTTTGCTGACTTTTCCAGCCCCTCCTCTGCCTTTGGTGCTTGCAAAAAAATTTTATGCTTCAGCAACTCCAAAATACTATGGCTCCCCAAAGGACTGTGCTCCCCTAGGCTGCTTCATTTTCAGCACATGTTTTTCCATCTGCCTTGAAAACCACCGTACCTCAACCCTTCATGGCCCTGCACACAAATGCACACAGGGCACACAGGCAGACATATACATGCAGGCACACACACATTTGTGTGGTCCAGACATCGCTCCAGTGCTGGTTTCCCTTTGGAGTCCCCTCCAGCCCCATCAAACTGGACTCTGAAGTCTGGAAAAAGCTCCGCTTCAGGGCTCTTCATAGTACAGCATTAAGAGGACTCCTCCTTGCTTTTCTCCACTCTCAGGTGCGCTCCTGGAAAGTAGCAACAATGAAGGGGTCCCCAGTGGGGCTCTCCACTCAACTCTACTTTTCTAGAGCCGGCTTCATTATCCCAACCCACAGGACGACTTCACTGGGCCCTGGAGAGCCATGTCTTTCAGTGTGACCTGACTCTCTACACCACAGTTGAAAGATCCAGATGGAACATTTGAGCCAAATAGTTTCTCTCCAGGAATGTGAATTTTGAATCAGGAGAAAGTCAGACTCTCTCTGGCAGATGGTAGAACTGCTATATCTTCTCCCTCCATTGTGTGAGCAACAGAGAAGAGCCAGGCCAGAGCACAGGAAGGCGCAGGGGTGAAAGATGCCCTCTTGTGCCTGCTACTCTCCTTGCTATGGTGAGACACCCCAATATGTGCATAAGGAATTTCTATTTTCTGTTAAGTTAGTTTGAAAAAGGTCATATTTTTCATCTCTGCCTCCAAAATGCCTGGCATGTAGTAGACACTCAATGTTGGAATACAATGAATGAACAACTGAGTGAGTGTGTGAGTAGAAATTTCATGGCGGAGGGCCCGGTGCCTGTCGTTGATAGGCTGAGCACCCTTGTTCTGGGATGTCTGATGACAGTTTTCTGTGACAAGGCAGTGATGCTGCTATTAAGGGGCCCAGGGAGAAGCTGCTGGTGTCACATGGTGGCATCCACATTTGTCGGGGAGGATCTGATCATGGGGAAATAAAAACTTCCAGCCCTGCCTGGAAGTCTGAAGTTGACCCTGCAGCTGACTATTAGGTGCTCCAGCTACAGGCCACCCCAGCAAGCACTGGCTGCCTGTGCAGGACCTTGCAAACACATCAGCCCTGAATTTCCAGTGATGTTTCATGCTTCCCCCACTGCCTTTGCTTTTAAATTTAATGACATGGTCCTTTTGGGAAAAAGGGCATTAGCATCAGGGAGCGGATGGTGCCTGAGTTTGGGGGTGTCATCCTAGCCCTGAGGAGTGTGTGGGGTGAAAGCACCTGCTCCCTGGTGCACGTAGCCCATGAGTACTACCTGCAAGGAGCCCTGCACAGAGCCTGGCTCTTTCACCGAGCAAGCGCTCAGTGAACACTAAGTGCTCAGCTCAGCTCGGCCTCCGATTTTTGTCAGTAGACTGAATTAAAGTGGACCAGATACTTTCTAAGGTTTTTTCAATTCTAAATGGCTATGATTTTTATCAGTCATAGCACCTTTTGGAGGCATAGCTTTCGGGCATTCTCAGTGTCACCAATCAAGCCGAGGCCCAAATCAACCTGCCAAGGAAACAAGCATCCCTCCAGGACTCAGGGAGAAGCATCAGGTCTGGTGACAGTGATGGCAATGTTCTTTTGCAGAGTTAATGGTCGTTAGCTGGTCTCCCAGGGCCCCCCGAGGACCTCTGCTGCTAATTAGGAAAGATGCAGCAAGAGGCGTCCTGGTCCCCAGAGTTCCCTCTTCATAATTTCTCATGACTCCTACTTCTTTGTGGTTGATGCGCCATCCCATTAGCGCAGGCTGCTCTCCTTACCACTGATGGATGAGAATAAAGTAGGGCAGAGACTGCCAGAGGAGCCAGCAAGCCTAGGTCCCCAGGCAACACTGAAGAGGCATCCCCGAAAGGTGAGCCCTTATCCCTGGCAATCTCCTGGCAGAATCTATATACTCACAGGCAGCCCGACCCCCCTTCCTTCCTTCAGTCACTCTGAAGGGCCTCTGTATGTACCAGGTATGAAAATGTAGGTACCAAGCTTAAAAACAAGCTATTGCTGCAACACAGAAAAAGAAAATAGAGGGCGTTGAAAACACCTGGCTCTGTGGAGGTCAGGGGAGGACCTTTCCAATGCAGGTTGAACAGCCTCTCTGAGCACCTGATGAAGGCCAGTCTGTGCCTAACTTGGCTGCCCAGTCCACACTCATGCTTCTTTTCTTTTCCCTGCAGCTCTTAGAAATTGAGGTCCCAGCACACCTAGGAGTGGAGCCCAAATGGAAAATGACAACATAATGGTTAATCTCTATTCCTCCCTCTCCATCCACAGTCCAGCTTTCTCCCCAGTTCCCACAGCACTAGCCCCTGTGGACTCCATCAGTGAGGTCCCCTGGCTCCCGTGAGGTGGATCAACGGGAAGTGCCAGCAGGAGTCTGAAGGGCAGGACAGAGCCGTCCGAGTCTCTTGAGCCCCTGGGCCCTCCCGGCTAGGCAGCGCTTGGCAGTGCTGGTCCTTCCACCCAGAGACAGGCACTTCAAGTGGCTCCTCCTATAGTTTCAACCCTTCCAGAGTCCCAGGACCACCCCATCCTTGAGACTTCAGGCCCCAGGTGCCAACAGCTTCTTGCCGTCCCCAGCCCAGGACACTTGGCTGCATCCTGGTTTCCCCTTCGCCAGCCCACATCTGTGTAAATAGCCCTGCCACTGCCCTCTCTTTGGCTTCTCCTTTGGAGTATGCCATCTGTTTCCTGCTGGGACCCCGACTGAGACAGATGTTTACATAAATACTTTGAGACCAATGGATTTAGAGCAATCCCAGAGTTATTTCCCTAGTGAATAAGATATTTTATGGAGGGTCTCATTTGTAAACTTTAAGAAAGAATTTTCTAAATGAATAGCTAAGAAACTCTTTCTCAGTATCTTATCCCCCCTAGGAGGCTTTTAGGAAGCTTAAAATCTCCTGCAAGTCAATCCTCCTGGATTTCTGGTAGGGAGTCACCTCTCAAAATTGTTTAGTAACTGTAAATCCCCCAAAGAGCTAGGTAAGGATGTCTCACTTTACATCAGCGCCTGTTGCTTGGGCAATACCCTCCCAGCTCACCCCTACCATCACAGCCCTCAGAGCACTGCTCCTCCCCTAGGTTCATTCAGTTCCTTTGGCTGACACATCCTGTCCCCTCCAGATGCTATCCATTTTTATTTTTTGAGATTAACACTCAGTAACACTGACTTTCTGAGGGGTGTACAGTGCTGTGAATTTTAACACACATATACATTCATGTGGCCACTCCCACAAACAGGATGCTGTCAGCTCCCTCACCCATGACCTCCCTTGTGCTGTCCCCTTAGAGGGGGATATAGGCATGTGCCTCTATGCAGAGGTTTAGGATAAGGAACTGGCTCATAAGACCACGAGTCTGGCCAGTGCTGAGATCTGCAAGGTGAGTCAGTCATCTGGAGACTAAGATTGCTGATGGTGTTGTTCCCATCCAAAGGCCATTAGGCTGGAGACATCAGGAGAACCAATGTTTCAGTTCAAGCCCAAGGCCCAGAAAAGTGGGTGTGAAAGCAGTAACATAGGAGTCCTCCCTACATGAAGAAAAAGCTCTTATATTTGATTCAGTTCTTCAAGTGATTGGGTGAGGCCCACCCACATTAGGGAGGACAATCTGCTTTACTCAGTCAACCAATTTAAATGTTAATCTCATCTAAAAACTCATCACAGAAACAACCAGTATGTGTCCTGTGGGCCAGTCAAGTTGACACATAACATTAACAATATAAGTAAATAAACTGAATCATGCAATTGATAAACATTCACTAAGAAGAATGCATTAGAGTCAATCAATTTCAAAGTGTATCAACTGTTCATCCTTTTTATTGCGGTTCATCCTTTTTATTGCGTAGTGTATTTATTGTGGGCATAGCACAGTTTGTGTCTGCTTTGACACATGGAAAGATAATTGTATTGTTTCCAGTTCAGGCAGTTATGAACAGAGCTACTGTAAACATTTTGTACAGAGTTTTATGTAAAGCCAAGTTTTCATTTCTCTAGGATAAACAAGGAGTGAGATTGTTGGGTCATTTGATAAATATGCATTGAACTTTATGAAAAATTGTCACAGCGTTTTCCAGAGTGTCTGTGTCATTTTGCATGCTTAGCATTAAGGCATGAGAGTTCTAATTGTTTCCCATCTGAGGTGTTGGTGTTGTTGGAAGTTTCCTTTGTGTTTTCCTTCACGGTTCCAATATACAAATAGTAGTATCTCATCATGGCATTAATTTGCATTTCCCTAGTGAGTAATGATCTTGGACATCTTTTCCTATGCTTATTTGTCCTGTTTGGTGAAGCATATGTTCAAGTCTCTTACCCATTTTCTGATGAGTTTGTTTGTTTTACTCTTGAGTTTGAGAATTCTTTATATATTCTGGATATGAATCATTTGTCAGACTTGTGATCTGCAAATATTCTCTGCCAGTCTGTAGCTTATCTTTTCATTCTCTTAACAATGTTTTTCAAAGAACAAAATGAAACCACATTTACCACTTTTTTCTTTTATGGGTCACGCTTTGGTTTCGTGACTAAGAACTCATGCCAAACCCACATCCCAAAGATTTTTCTCCTATGATTTCCTCTAAAAGTTTTATAATTGTGTGTTTTACTTTAAATCAATTTTCTTCCATCTTATGAGCTCTAACATTGAGGGATTGTTCTCTCTAATGTGGGCCTCACCCAATCACTTAAAAGCCTGAAGAGAACAAAAAGGCTGATTCTCTGTGTAGGGGAGAATTCCTCCTGTCTGACTGCTTTCAAGTGAGAATATTTAGGTCAAAATATTTGTATACAGATGTTCACTTATCCAAAATCAGTTATTGAAAAGATTATCCTTTTTGTTGATGCTTTTCAATAGTTATCAAAACCCAATCAGTCATACTTGAGTAGGTTTATTGCTGGTGTCTCTATTCTCTTCCATTGATCTATGTGTCTAGTTCTTTGCCAATATCTTACTGTTTTGATTACTATAGCTTTTTAGTAAGACTTTAAATTAGGCAGTATGACTTCTTTTACTTTATTTTTCTTATGTAAAATTGTTTCATTAGTCTGAATCATTTCCTTCCCATATAATTTAGGATAAGCCTCTCTATATAAAACATCTTACTTGGATATTTACTTGGAACTGAATTAAATCTATGGATGAATGTGAGAAGCATTGACACCATATGTATCTACTTTTATTGGGGTATCCCTTAGTTTTATTCATCCATATTTTGAATTTTTAACATATAGATTCTTAATTTTTTAAGTGTATATCTATATTTTCTTTTTTTGAGTGATTATAAATGACTATTTTGGTTTCCAACTTTCATTGCTAAAATATAGAAATAAGTGATTTCTTTTATATAATAATTGTATATCCTGACTGGACTAAACTCATTTATTAGTTCCAGGAGATAGATAACTTGCAAGAAAACTTGAATTTTTTTGCAAATAAAAATTGTGTCATCTGGAATAGAGACAAAAGTTTTATTTATTTAGATCCAAGTTGTGTGTTTTTACTTTCTTTTTTCCTTAGCTTGTTGTACTGACTGGAACTTCCAGTATGAGTATGAATAAGATTGATGAAACTGGACATCTTTGCCTTCTCATTCCTGGTGGGAAAACATATAGTCTTTTGCCTTGACGTATGATGTTAGATACAGTTCATTTTTTTCATAGGTATACTTAATCAGATTGAGGAAACACCCATGTATTCTTAGTTTTCTAAGACTTTATTATTGTGTCAAATGCTTTTTCTGCATTGACTCCTAATATCATATGGTTTTTATTTTCTAACCCATTAATACAGTGGACTACATTGATGAATTTTGAGATTAAACCAGCTTTGCATTCCTGAGAAAACTCCTCTTGAGTATGGTATTCTCCTTTTTTTATATATTGCTGAATTTGATTTGCTAATGTTTTAGGGGGATTCTTACAACTATATTCATGAGAGATTTTTGTTTAAAGTTTTCCTTTTCTATCTGGTTTTACATGAAGGTAACCCTGACCTATCCCTTCCTCTAGGTGTATATTTTATTTAGTTATCTTATAGGATGGGACTGTAGGAGGCTGTGATAGGAAGAATGTGTGAGTTGTAGGTGCTGATGCCCCAGTCACTATTCTAGACAGACTCAAGGTTGATTACAGCTGATGAGCAAGAGGTTACCATGGAGCCTCCATGGCCTCCCACTAAGGACTGTGTCCTATGTCACTTGATGGATGAAGAATCCCTCCTAACAGGTCCCTTGTCATCAAAAAAAAACCAAGTCTATGCACCTAAAGAACAATTCAGTTGGAAATTTGGGGGAGGCTCCCAGAAATTTATTTTATCTACTAATCAGGCTGTCTGGTCACTGAGCTTATAAATATTGATTTCTGGATAACATCAAACAAAGTCTTTGGGGAAAACACTAAAATGTCCTGGATCAAGGCCATGTATCTCTGACTCTGTCTTATCAGCCTGGGCCAAACCCTAAACCGATTCATACAAGCAAAACCAAAAACAGTTCAGCGAACCCCAAATTATATTTGCAGTGAGAGTTGTCATAAATTACCGGCAAAATTCCAAAGCATTATTTTAAATAATTTGTATTTCATTTTTTTTTAGTACAGGAAGAAATTAAGTTAAAAAGAAGCATTCTTAGAAAGCATCCCTACAGTGTCCTTTTCAAAGACTTGATCAAGATTTATTAACTTTTAATTAAATGTGAAGTGCACAACTGGATGCTTTTATGAATACAAAATGAGGAGAGCAAGTACAGTCCACCTTGAGAATATTTGCCTGGTAGGAAAACAACTAGACTTGGGGTCAGAGCTTAAAACCCAGATTTCTCACTTATCTATTGTGTAGTTCAGGCTCCAGATTTGTGAGAAAATTATTAGGAAATTCAAAGCTTGAGACTAGGATGATGACTCCCTCAAGATATTTTGTAAGAACGAAGGAAAAATAAAGCAGTCACGGTGAACACAGCTAGCACCGTGTTCACATGTAGCAGGTTGGCTGGTTCAGTGAATGAATCTGGCATTGATAAGCTTACTATCTCACTGGAAAAATCAAGAAAACTATAAATAAAACAAGGGGAAAAAACAACTGAAGCTATGCCTGGCCATATTATAAACTACATACTTATGTGCTCTGTGTGTGTGTGTGTGTGTGTGTATCCTCCCTTGATTATTACAACTCTGGAAGGTTGGTACATGTGTCCATAATTTACAGCTAGTAAAACAGATTCCACGTAAAGAGATGAGATCACAAAGTTGGAAAATGGTAAAGCAGGAATTTGAAAATAGACATATCTGCTTCCAAAGCCACTTTAAATGTGCTACATGCTGAGACAGATTATTTGGCCTGAGAAGGAGTAAGTTATAGTGTAGTGTCCCTCATGCATCCTTGTCCATGAAACTTGGGGCAGTGATCTGTAAGACATGAAGGGCAAATAAATAAATGAAAGTGCTTTGCAAATGCAAGTGCAGAGAGGTGTGGAAGATAAGAATTTGATACACACAAGAGGCTAGGGGAAAAGGTCGTGAGATATCATTACTTAACATCATTATACTTCATTATTGATGCTTCACAGTCTAAATTTTCTATTTCTTTGCAGCTTTTTTTAAACACACTCTCTTTTTGATATGAAAGTCATGCTGACAACAAGATTGATTAAAGTTTCTGATTACCTGCCATCACAGCATGAGCAGCAGCAAGGAATGCATTTTCTCATTTCTTCCACGAAAAGAAAGCGCTCCCCAATGCCAGGCACAAAGTGCTTCTGGTTCACTCAAGTGCCAGTAAAAACCTGCATGGCAGGACAACGAGATGACTTTCCATTGAGATGACAATCAGTCAGGGCCAAAGGAAGGACTCTAGAAGAGTTTCCCATGCAGCCATATTGTAGAATGATCTTTCTTATGCCCTAAATGTTGGTAGTGCGTGTAAGCGGACTGTATCTTCGTCAGCTAACTGCTAAGCAACCGTATTGAAACTCTCTGCGAGACAAAGGACTATGGTGGAAGACTAGGGTATGTGGTGGTGGGTATGCCAGGGAGCTACAATAAAGGGGGAGATCCTGTACTCCCAATGATGTAAACCAGTGGTGCTACAATACCAAAAAAAAAAAAAAATACTAAAAAGGAAAAAGAAACTCTATGTGAAAAGAAAACAAACCTTTGACATTTGACTGCTGAAATGGGGCTACCAGAGGGGAGGGTGGGGGAGAAGAGGGGAAATAGGAGGGCACAAGGCTCAGTGGACCATGGTGGAAGATTATTGGGGAATTGGTGGTGGATGTGGTATGACAGCATGCATATGTATGAACATATCCTCCCAAAACACAGGGCTGTAAATCAACATCACCTCAACAGACATCATTTTTTAAAAGAGAAACTCTTATGTGAGTCTATTACTTACAACAACACTAGCTGGTGTAAGAAATAAATTCTTAAATTATCAATAACTTCACATAAAAGGAATGTATTTCTTATTCAGGCAGCAATTCAGTGCACGTGTTTCTTCTGGCCAGCAGCCTTCCATCCACAGCTCATTCAGAAACCAGGCTCCTTCTGTCTTGTGGGTTCTGTCCTCTCAGCTCTCAGAATCCCCTCAATGCAGCTAGTGGATGGGGGTGGGGGGAAGCACAACTGCTTTTGAGCCTCTTGGGCCTGGTAATGGCACTCTCACTCACTATCCAGTAGAAACACTCACCCGGGAAAAACTGACCTTGATGACCATTGCTGTTTCTCTTGGTCACCTCCACGCACATGCTCGTACCCCCCACACATGCATAGACTCATCCCTTCGTCAGGTCTCACCGAGCAGCTCAGCTAGAGCAGAGCATAAACCCAGAAGGAAAAACAGCTTTTTCTGTTCCATATTTATGAAAGTCTTCATGATATAGTTAGTAAGTCATAAACTAAAAAAATAAAAAAAAAAAAAAACAATTGCCTGCCACAGACTCATTAGATACAGCGGTGATAAAGCATAGACCAGGCAACCACAAAACAAACCTCCCCTCCCTGCTCCGCTGAAGGGAAAACCGGCACACACCAGTAACATCAGTACATTCTGCTTCCTAATTTTTCCACACCAGAGCTGCAGCTTTAGAGGCACTCAGCTTGCCTTCCAAGTCATTACACTTTTTGAGTCCATGCATAAGGGGCTGTGCTGTTTAGTCTTTAGTGTCGGTGTCCCCCAAACCCACCACACACACACACACACCAAGCCAGTAGCACTTATTTTAGACTCTTGCTCATGGCAACGGCACTGCTCAGAGGCCCAAGTGGAAATACTTTTGCAGAAGAGGGTCTCTGTCCTTTTGCTTGTAGCAGAATTCTGAAAACACCCCAACTGGCGTTAGAAGTCATTCTTGCTGATGTTACGAGGTTCCTAGTTACATCTATTTGACAGGCCAAGTAGAAAGTTTTTGTAGAGGTTTTTATTAACTTCTTAGGAACAAAGAAGCTGCTAGACTGGATTCCTTCTTCCAGCCCGTGGGGTGATGACTTCACGTGCATTCGAGGACCGACTGAAAGCAAGCGCCGAGAGTTTGGCAGCACACGTCCCAGAAGATGTCAGTCACACTGTTCCTTCAGACGGTCTCCGGAAGAATGTGTGTGCCTCCCCACCATGCCCCTCCTTGTATTTCCAGAATCTGCAGCACCTTGTTCTGACTGTCTTCACTATAGCAAAGTTTTGATATTAAGCCATTTCCGAACATCTAGTTAATTTTCAAGGGCATCTCCATTTTATCAGTCTGATGAGTTAAATGGATGATCAGAGTGCTGCCAGGTGGGGTCAAAAGTATGAAAAAGGAAGCACTACAGGAAAGAGGAGCAGAGTATATCATTTGCTTAAGGCTCAAGAATACACACAACAAAATCATTTCAATACACATGCAGTGAAAGTATAAAGATGTAGTGAAAGTATAGAGATGTATTTCAGGTGGAACATCAAGATAATCTGTGTATGAGAATCACAGACAGAGCTTTATAAAAGCAACAGTCCCAGGTGGAAATGACGGCATTGCTTATACATTTGTCCATCTATTGTCTGTCATATTGTGTACAAGTGTCGAGGAATGCAAATATACTTGCCAACCCTCATCCAGTTTAAGAAACAGTCTTACATATAAACTGGAAGCACTCCTCCCATACCATCTACAGTGGCAGAGTCACCCTGCCCCACCACCCTGCCCAGAGCCCCCTCTGCTCATCCCAGAGGGTCATTTTCCATAGGCATCTTTATACTCCTTTATACTTTCACTGCATGTGTATTGAAATGATTTTGTTGTGTGTATTCTTGAGCCTTAAGCAAATGATATACTCTGCTCCTCTTTCCTGTAGTGCTTCCTTTTTCATTTTATCTTTTATGTAAGTCTTAATCCACATTGATAGACAGTGCTCCATTTCACTCATCTTTCACTTTCAGCTGGTGATATATTTGAATATAATACAATCTAGTCATCTCTTGTTCTGCTGGCGCACGTTTAGTCTGTTCCTGATTCGTCACACATACGTGTACATCTGCAATCACCATGTTCAGATGTGTGGCCTTATCCCATCTTTGTATCTGAAGAGTCTCACGACAGCTTGTCCACCCAGGGTCAGAAACTGCTGCACCAACGCAGGGCTTCTCGAAAGGTGGTCTCGGGACCAGCAGCATTCACTTTGCCTAGTAGCTTGTCAGAATACAAATACCAGGTGCCACTCCAGTCCACCGAATCACACACTGGAAGGCGAAGGGTAGTGACCTGTAGTTTAACAAGCCTTTCAGTTTTTAGCAAGATTCTGGTGCTTGCAAACATTTAACTGCTATAGTGTAACATGTCCCTTGTTTTGCCTAACTCAGATTGAAATAACCAAAGTGTTTGTTCGATAGCCGTGAAACAAATACAGATTCCACTGACTACTTCAAAGCTCTAGATACATTTATTTTTCTCTCTCCAAATTATGTTTATTGAAGTTGACCTCTTTGTACACGCAATGGGGTTATAGATTCAAACCTCTACAAATGTATTCTTTCACACCCTGAGCACCACCAGTGCCCAACTATCCTCTAACATATTCTACTTGTGCCCTTCCCTCCCCCACTCTCTGCTCCAAAGCATTATGTGCATTTAAATGAAATATACTTAAGGTTGAAGGAAGAGATTTGATAACCATAAAGCACTATACAAATTAGTAATAGTCAGTGTAGTAAATTTGTTTTAAAACATACTTGTGGTACTTTGTAAGCCATGAGTCATGTATCTGTAGACAACAGCCAGAGAACACAGACGTACAAGGGCGTAAAGTCATTCCAGTTGAGTATAAGTGTTTAAAAAATACCACTCAAGAGGATCTGAGGCATTAAATATATTTCTGAATGAGTTTCAGAATCATCACCCATATGGCATTGAATTGTTTTTCTTTGTATTATAACGTGTGTTCTTGCTTGCATTTTGGATGTCTGGACTACTTAAAATGCCATGCTTTTGAAGCAAACAAAAAGTCCTCTCTCAGGACTTGTCGGTAAAACATAGATAGAAGTTTTCTCAAGTCAGATGGAGCCGTGAGGGGAACAGAGTGATCATCGCCCACCCACCAGGCTCCAGGTCAAGGGAACTAGGCAGGTCATTGTGGGAGGTGAGCAGACCAGGGAAAGCCCAGCACCCACCGGGCTTGGCACTTTTCATCACAGTTCAGGAAAACAGTCGATGCCATTGCTTTTTGATGTAATTAAAGATTCCTAGTAGGCAAATAAGTATGACCTCAAGTTCTACAAACAGAGCAGGAAGAGAGAAATCCAAGAATCACCTAGAGTTTTCAACTGGGGTAGGGTCTGGTCAAAGGGCAGGGAGAGAACTGTCAGGAATATGAAATGTGCCCACCCTCATTGAGGGACAGGGGGGTTATCCAGAGGACTAAGTGTTAGGGGAAAAGGTAGTCCTGAATGGATTATGGGTGTGTGGACTCCAACCCCCACTCCAGACCATCAGTGTTCCAGAACCACAAATCCAATAAGATG